>CAJNDS010002453.1:250000-367500 GCA_905221605.1 Symbiodinium natans
CACGAGAAATGGCTTCAGAAGGCCTTTGCTACCTTGCAGACCCCACCGCCCCCAGGCTTCAACCAACCGTCCGACGCTGCAGCAGGTCCTGCGAGCAGATCGGGCCTTGTGGATGGAGCTTGGCAGCAAACAGCCGACCCTGACAAGGGCAGCGGCGAACGCGCTCGCGGACGCCCGGTGCTTAGATCAAGTCTTCCTGGAAGCCACCAACACGGTTGCAGTCAATTTTCACTTCATGCCGACACCTCGTGCGGAAGGGTTCACAGATAAAGGCGGCAAAGGCGCGGGCAAGGGCCCCAAGCGCTGGGGCGATGGAAAAGGGTATGGACAATGGAAATATCAGAGGACCAACAAAGGGGACAAGGGCCAGGGAGGCAAATCAGGTTTCAAGGGAGCCCGCCTCCCCACAAAGGGCAAATTTGACAGTGGCAAGGGCGGCTTTCCGAATAAGTCCCTCGTCTTGCAAGGAGGCAAGGGGGAGACCCCCATGCCGGCCGCCTTGCGAGGCGGCGTGCCGAACGACGAGCACGGAGATCCTCTTTGTTTTGGCTTCAACCTAGGACAGTGCAAGGATGCCCCATTGGGGGGCAGATGCGCACGTGGCAGACATGTATGTTGTCACCCAGGTTGCTTCCGGAAGCATCCCTTTTCTGAGCACAAGCACTCAGGCCAGGCAGCCTGAAAGAACGCCCCGTTGCAAGGGACGTCGAATGACAGCGCTTCCGCGCTGGACCAGGCGTCCCGCACTGCTCCGACCACGCGTCGCGCACAAGCGTGCGCGGAAAGAGCGGAAACAGCCATGGGGGAGGGTGGAGATAGTTCTGCCCAATTTTGTGAACAGGACAATTTTCCCGCTTCTGAGGCGGACAGGCCCAAAGAGAGCTGCAAGGAGTCGCATCCTGCTGCTGTTGCGAAAGGGCAAGAGAATCAGCCCCCGCTCCAACGGGTGGCTGAGCCAATCCCACAGTTTTCCAAGCCTCCCGCTGAGGCTTCCGCATTTTCACCTCAGGCGAGTCATCCTGGCGCGCAGAGGTCTGGACAGGCGCAATGTACTGCGCCCCAGACCATACAGGAGTGTTGGGTTTTGGAGATTTTCGCGGGGTCAGCCGGGATTACCTCGGCGGCTGCTTCAGCCGGCCTCAGGCGGTCGGTCGGAGTGGACAACGTCCGTGTGCCGAGGCGCAAGGGCAAGATAATACAGCTGGACTTGCTCCTGCTGTCGCACCAAGGTCTGCTGTGGAAATGGCTGGGTTCCCAGGACTGGCCGCCGTATGGCTGGCGCCGCCCTGCGGCACATCCAGCAGGGCCAGGGAAATCCCGCTTCTGTGGGAGGACGAGCCGCGTCCTTTGCGGTCAGTGGAGTGCCCGGAAGGGCTTCCAGGCCTTGGCCCAAGTGATGCAGAAAGGGCGGCAAAGGCTAACGAGCTTTACCGGCTCACGGCCCGAATCTGGGACTTTTGCTGCGAAAATGGCATTGTGGTAATCATAGAGAACCCCTATCGCAGTTTCTTCTGGCATTGCAGCGCCATTGAACACACATCCTGAGGAGTGAACAGGCGATCGTGGTCCAGTGCGACTTTTGCATGATGGGAGGTTCGAGATTAAAGCGGACGGCCTTGCTGTGTAACAACGACCTCATCACAGGCCTGGCTGTCACGTGTGATGGATCCCACGAGCACCTACCCTGGGAAGTGCACGAGGGAGTTCTCGCAACAAAGCTTGAGACCGCGTACCCGCACCAGTTTTGTAAGCACTTTGTTTCCCTGCTGTTGCAGCATCTGACACAGAAGGGTTGTCTTAATCTCTTGGAGGGAGATCCCGCAAACTCCTCAGGAGCCAGGGTGGTAACGACACAGGCAAAGACCAAAAGGGCTGCATCTTTTCAGGTCATCCCCGAATTTTGCCGACGAACCAGATGGACAGTGCCCGCCGACTCCGCAGCACTCTCCAAACTACACAGTGGTTGGGACCGGACAAGGTTTCAAGGCGCCAGGAGCCCCGGCGTTGAGAGTGACGCCCCTACTGTCTTCTGCGACGGACGTTCTGGTGGAGGTCCCGTGGAACCCACAGGACCCGACTGGCCGGCCACCCCCGACACCTGTGTCTCGGGGTGGACTTTCCTTGCAGGAGTTTCTCAGCAAGGTCATGCGGCAATACAATGCCAAACCAGCACAGGATCTGCCCCTCCTGATTGAACAGGACTGCTCCCAGACCCATTTCGAGGCCTTGGAGTCCTTCTTGCGAGGCGTCCGTAAAAGCATACACCGTCTCTGAGGTCTGGGCTCGCACCGTCCTCGGCGACGCTTCGGCTATGTAATGTCGTAGCCCCTGCAGTGCTGCGCAAAGGGAGGCTTGGTTCTGTC
This sequence comes from Symbiodinium natans, assembly GCA_905221605.1. Classification (NCBI taxonomy): domain Eukaryota; class Dinophyceae; order Suessiales; family Symbiodiniaceae; genus Symbiodinium; species Symbiodinium natans. Next base: position 252,364 of record CAJNDS010002453.1, read on the forward strand.
TCCTGACATATGCGGGGGGATGATGATGTCAGAGATTCTTCTCAGGAAGCCCTTCGGCAAGCGCCCAGAGAGTTGGCCCGCCACAAAGCGCAGCCTTCTCCTCAGTCGATTCCAGGTCTTAGGGTTTGAGGCTCCTTGCTCCTGAAAGGCTGCCAGGTCTTCAATGAGACTTTTCCGTTCTGCTGTATTCTGGATCCTAAAGATCTGCTTGCTGCTGTCTGTAAGGTCAAATTCGACCCCCAAAGATCTGAAGACCTCCTGGAACGGCGGAGCCTTGTCTCCGTCTCTGTCAAACTCAAAGCCGAGCAAGTCTAGCAGAAAACATGCACTGGCCTCTGCGCTAGGGGCCAGCTGTCGTGTTGACAACAGCGTGAAGTCATCGTAAAACGAGCTCCAAGGCAAGTGCCAAAACGTGTTTCCTATATGACAAATAGCCAAGCTGACCCTGATGAACGCGTGGACCGCCGCCACGGCGCCGAATGGAAGGCAAAGAAGCCTGAATTAGCGAACCTCCCCCGAGCTGGGGTCCTTGACAGCCACGTAGGCCATGTTGAGTGCCTCTTCGGACAGTGGCAGTTGCCTATATGCTGATTTCAGGTCAATGGTTTTCCCAAGCAGCTTACTGTTCGCGAGCGAATGGTGTTTTATCGATTGCTACCAAAATGTCTCCAAGAAAAACGGTGTGCCGTTTGGTCTTGGTTTGAAGCCCAAAAGTTTCTGATGCTTGTCACGCTTGGTAATGCCAACGACGATTTGCAACTGCATATGCTGGAAGATGTGTGTGCAGCACTGGCTCTGCAGCTCAGTGCCAAAAATTTTGAGACTGGAGGCCGAGTTCTAGTCTAGTGGCTCTTAACGAGGTGCTAAGACTTTAGTTTCGTGCAAGCTTCCCGCGATCGGGAAGTGGATGGACCTGTCTGCATCAAGTGCTTCCACATCGTCCTCCGACGATTTCCGGGTGCCTGTGCCCTCCTTTGTCTTTGTGCCTGTTCGCATTCGACCCTTGCACTTTCACGTGCCTGCACTTCAGCGCTGCTTGGAAGCGCCGCCTGATATTTTCAGCTACATTGTTGAGCCTAGTTTCCGTGGCCTCCTTGTTAGTCGGAGTGAAGGGGCCCGATTCCTTCTGTATCTCACGCTGTCTGATTGGACCCGCTTTGGTGTTGCTGCCCATTGGGTGCAGTCGTGCTATCGCCAGCTCCTGTCTTTGCCTGGTTGACGACCTTTTCGTGGTGCAATGTCTGCGGATGGTTTGCCGGATATAGAGGGGGATGATTTTTCGGTCGGTCATGTCAGCGAAGATGATGGACCGCCAGTCCTTCCTATCGTTCCCTTTGAGTTGCCCCCATTTGGGGCTGGTGTGCAGTCCGCTGGGCCGTTGTTGCGGTTGCCAAAGCCGTTGGATGCAGAAGTTGATGACCTAGATTGGGGTGATGAAAACTCCCCTGTTTCGGCGGTGGAAGACTTTATGGTCGACGTCAACCCTGAAGTGTCTGAACTCAGCTCAGAGCATACCTCATGCCGGTCATGTGCGCGTGATGATTTGTTGAGCCAGTCAGCAGACCATGACGCCAATAGGGAAGACTCACAGGTGTCCGAGTCTGAGAAACCGTCTGTCAACGAGCCTCCTGCAAAAATGGCGCGTACCGTGGGTGATGTGTTTGCCGACAGCTTTGTACGGTTGGCGGATAGGGGCCTGTCTGATGTTGTGTTGCCTTGGGAGCTGCCTGCTGTGAGTGCAATCTTTGGCGAGTCCTCGGTGTCTTCGGAGCTTAAAATGCCACCCCTTTCTATGCGTGAAGCGGAAGTCTGGACCCCCCAGTCACTTCCGTGCAAGTCATTCACTTCGTTCGATGAGCCACAGGAGTTGGTCGTGCCTGGGGACCTTGCGTCATCTGTTTTCAAAGTCCTTTCCGACGTTGATGTTGATGCCCAGCAAAGCAAAGCAGTGAGGCTTGCGGTTGATAAGTGGATCGTGATTATGCGGAGGAACCGCAAGATGCACCCTGAGTGCGAAGTCGATCCACAGGCGCTGGAAGCATGCATTGGGTCGAGGGCCGCAGGAACAGCCTCCAAGAGAGCAGGTAGCATCCTCACGTTCTTGAGGTGGTTTGATACCATTGTTGGTGCAAACCTCGATCCTTTCACTGATGACATGTTTTGGAGGTACATGCAGTTCTTGGATGGTTCGCAGGCCCCTCCGTCCAAAGCCTCTTCCTTCTTGTCCGCCCTGCGCTTTGCTTACTTCGTGATGGATGTAAGAAACATCCCTTGCAAAATAAGCCGCAAGTGTGTTGGTGCGGCTGAGCGTATGTTGGCTAACCTTGGAGACCTCCAACAAGCACCCCCGCTCACTGTGGCGCAAGTTCGTATCCTTCACTCCCTGTTGCATGGACATGGTACATCGGATTGGGATCGAGCCTTTGCTGGATATTGTCTTTTGTGCTTGTATGCACGTGCTAGACAATCTGACTTCCGTAAGGTGGCATACGTGGACGTGGATGGAGAAGGCCGCGATGGCTATGTGGTAATCCGGGTTAAGCAGCATAAAACTGCAAGGGCAGCCAGAAGGGTCGCGCAGCTGCTACCAATCCTGATTCCGTTGCGTGGAATTGCGGATCATGAATGGTTTGAGACGTGCAAGTGTGCCTTTGAGAAGGTTGGCCTTCTGTTACAAGGGCATGTTGGTGCTGCGCTCTTCCGTCCACCCCTAGCCAGTGGCGTGGTGGCTCGCAGGGCCATTACGGCAGGGGAAGTCTCAACTTTCTTAAGGCTTGTGCTTAAAGATAAGGCGGTCTCCTCACACAGCTTGAAAAGAACGTGCATCTCTTGGGCCAGCAAGGCTGGGGCCAAGAAGGAAGTCCGCTCATGTTGGGCAGACATGTCACTGAGGCTGTGTACTCTGTGGAGTTGAGCATGGGGCCCGTAAGGGAGCTGGAAACAGTCATGGATGCCATCAGACAGCTTGAGTTCTCTCCCGATGCACCTCGGGGACACATGTGGGCATTCCCCCCGCAGCCACCTTCTGCAGATGGGCCAACGCAGGGCAAGGGCTTGTTGCCGACTCAGGCATACCTTAGTGCCTCGTTAGCACCTGCTATCAAGGTTGAAAGCTCCGGTGAGGAGGAATCATCTTCCTCCGATAGCTCGAGTGAGTCGTCGGGTTCGAGTGAATCGCAAACCTCACCCGACCCCGTGCGGGTTGATGATCGGGCGACTGTTCCTAGCGGGAACCCTGTACAAGGCACTGGTACATGGGTAAAACACTCCAGATCTGGAGTTCTTCACCATGCTTATGGCGACAACATCCTTGTGTGTGGGCGCCCGCGCACGGCAATGTACGTCTTGCCTTCTGAGGAGGATCTTATGAATCCAGAGTGTCGCACTTGCAAACGCAACCTGTGATAAGGTGTGGTTGGGAGAAGGATGTGTTCGTTTCCACTCGCTATGGCGAAGAAAAGAGATTGCTACATGGTAGCGACATGTGCCCAGGGGCTAATGTGAGGAAACGTGAGCTGCAGTGTGCTGTTGCCGGCTAGATGTCGGTTCTTTGAAGTCAAGGCAAGGACATGGTCCCTTATGAGCCTTGAGGCACATGGTGCCAATGCCTAGCCAATGGGCTTTATGGGCAATGGGGGGGGCCCAGGGGCCACACATTCAGCATGTGAGTGTTGGGATTGTGCATGCGATGTTCCAAAAACCAGGCTCGCAGTCGTAGAATGCGGACATGTTCTTTGTAGTACACTGAGTTGAGTGGTGTTCGTACGGAGTCTTCTACCATGTTGCGCATGTGATGTGATCAGGTGTGGCTTCCTCTTTGTCTGTGCAGCGTAGTTCTCCGTGCCATGTCTTCCTTGATTGAGTCTGAGGCCCACTTCGTCCAGCGCGCCCGCGAGATCAAATGCCCTGATGATGTGCTAGCGGAGCTTCGTGTCGGTGGGTTCACCAGCCTGGGACAACTGGCTTATGCAGTGGGTCAGCCTGGTCAGGTCATCCCTGAGTCAGCCTTCAATGCATTCTGTGCAGCTACCACACCTGGAGCCAATGCGGCTGGCAAGGCATGTGTGCGCCGCCTTGTCTTTGAGGCGCAGAAGTTGGTTTTGGCTGACTTGCGCCTGCAAGTTTCTGACCCAGAAGGTACCTCCAGGAAAATGCCGGAGGCGGAAAGGGACCGGCGTCTGCAGCACCTTAGGGGTCGGCTTCCGGGCGTGCTCATTGAAGGCGGCATGGAGCCCGGGCGATGTGTCTTAGAAGATTGTGTCAGGCAGGAGTCCGCCAATCAGTTGAAGTACCTCAGCCCTGATCGATGTGTATCAAGGACACATGAAGTTACCCACTCCAAAGGTGCATCCCGCCAGCTTGAACTTGAAAGCTCCAAGCTGGTGATCAAGGAAACGGATGATGCCATGAGTATGCCAACTCATAGCGCGTTGCAAGTCCAGGAGGCCCTTCGTCGCCGGGTATTGCCTATGTGTTTGCTCAGTGCCTCACCTACACTGCCTATGAGAAGTACATCTCCCGTCTGTTCAGCAACCTTCACCGGGAACCCCCTCCAGGTTTTGCACGCTGCTCTGTTGCACAATTGGTGGAAGCCGATCGGCAAGTGTTCGTCCGCATGATCGAACTGGGTATTCAACCGCGTGCAGCCACAGACGGAAGTTTTCCAATGGATGATGCGTTGATCTCAGCACTTGAAAGCTACCACGTCTCCATGGCCTTGATGCCGCTTCCGCAGAAGCAGGGCAATGGAAACAAAGAGCGCCGTGAGCTCAAGCGAAAGCTCGAGCCGGGGGAAAAGAAGCTCAAAGGTAGCCCCAAAGGCAGTGGCAAGGGCAAAGGCAAGTCTTCCTTCACCGCCCGTATTCCCAAGGAGATTCTCCAGAAAGGAGGTGTTGCTAGTGCCCCTACGGGTGAGGCCCTCTGTTTTGATTACAACCTGCATGGGGACAAGTGCAAGTGTTCCGCCGCAACATGTCCCCGCAAGCACCTGTGTTGCAAGTGTTTCCAACCGCATCCCATCCGGGATCACAAGGAGTGACAGTCAGTGCAAAAGGCGGGGCTTGCTGATTCAACGTCGGATGAGCCCGTGTTGACAGCGGTTCCGCCACATGAGGAAACTGGAGCTGAGGCTCCCGCTGTGGTCAGTCAAGCTGTGCACCGTGTTGCGGCTGAGCCCCCGGTTTCCCTCGTTCCTGAGCCAACCTCCCTGAATTCGTGTGCTTCTTTCAGTGACCCTGAAGAACTTGCTGAGCAACTTCTACAGGGCAAACTCATTGGGCCTCACTCTGTGCTCTCCCTGTGGGAGCTTGTTCCACTTGAGGCACCTCACAAGGCGGCGTCGGGCAGCTCGTTCTTCACTGGTCTGTACCGGAGAGGGGGTGTGCTGGGCCTTCGGGCCAATGTGTCTCGCTTCCCGAAAGTCGCGCAGGTCCTCTGTGCTTTCGTTCGGCAGCGCCGGCCGTCTGCGGTGTTCACTTCGCTTGCCATATTTTGTGACATTCCCACTGAGCCTCATCGTGACTCCCATAACGGCCCATCTCCTAATCTTGTGTTTAAGCTTTCGGATTTCTCCGGGGGCGGTGTGTGGTGTGAGGGCCCTGGGCACGATGTCCGCCCTGTTCAAGGCTCTCCCGTTCAGGGTCGTGTGCTCAATTTCGACGATGGATGTCTTGAGCTGCCTGCTAAGGACCACTGGCATATGACTGAACCCTGGCAAGGCCGTCGCGTGGTCCTGGTGGCATATGCGCTGCCTTATATGCCCTCAGTTAAGCTTGAGGTCCCCCAAGCCCTCCTTGAGCTTGGCTTTCCGTTGCCACCGGATTTCCTTCCAGCACTGTCGGATGTTCCTCCGCTCAGCAGCCCCGCACCGGAGCCTACGCACGTGCCTGAGCCGTCTTCCCGGCCAGCGTTCATCATTGAGGTCTTTTCCGGCATGTCCCGGCTCTCAGCCTGCCTTAAGCAACTTGGTTTTGACGCCATTGCCGTTGACCATAAGCGCGTGCCTGGTGCCGCCTGTCATGTTCATCTTGTCGACTTGTGTACAACGGAAGGCGTTGAGTTGGTCCGACGTTGGCTGGCAATGCCCAACTGCGTGGGCATTTGGTTCGCTCCACCATGTGGGACGGCCAGCCGAGCAAGGGAAATTAAGGGGGTTCCGGGGCCCCCCCCTCTCCGATCGGAAAAGTTTCCGAACGGGTTGCCGCAGCTGGATGGGCAGTCCCTTCTCCGTGTCACCTTGGCGAACCAGCTTTACGATTCTGTTTCCGACGTGGTTCTTGAGGCTGCCTCCCGAGCCCTTGTCATAGGTGTCGAGAACCCCCGGCAAAGTCTCTACTGGCGCACTTCCATGTTTGCACGCATCGCGCACCTCTTTCAGTTCACTGCATTCCAGAGTTGCGCCTATGGCAGCCGTCGTCCGAAGTGGACGGCCATTGCGTATACCCGGGGTGCGTTTGACTGCATCTGCTACGTCGTTGGAGGCTGCGTATCCGCTGCCGCTGGCGCGTGCTCTCGCCCAAGCGTTCTTTCAAGCTTGCCCGCCCAGGCCGCCCTCGCCTGCCGGGCTCCAGCTGTCTCTTGTCCGTGGCCAGGTCGGGAGTCAGCCGAAGGCCTCTGTGACGGGGCCCCGTGTGCCTGAGCATGCTCGCATTTTCCGAGTACGGATCCCCCCTTCTGTCTCCTGTCCGGTGCCCCTGCGTGCCCGCCTTAAGGACCCCTGGCCACTGCCCCACGTGGCCGTCTGCCCCGAGCGCTCGGTGCCAGCCGACGCCCAACTGCTGCAAATGGTCCCGGTTAAGCAGGGGGGTTCGAGCGCTGGTTCTGGAAGCAAAGGTTGTGGGGTTGGTGCGGAGCTCTGGAACGAGCTTGTTTGGGGTATCCCTTTTTCCCCGGAACAGTTTGTCCGCGAGGCGGTTAAAGCCGGCCATCCCAGAACCCGAGAGGTCTCCCTGCCGCAAGTACTCAAAGATGCTGTGTGCACCCATGCCTCGTTGACCGAGTCGGAGCTGTGCGGGTTGAGAGCGCGCCAGTTTGCTAAGTGGCTTAAGCTTGCGCAGGACCTCAGGAGTGAGGAAGAAGCGCTGAAGGCCTCTATGCATAAACAGGTCGCGACGATCCTCAAGCCCAAACGTCTCCTCTTGTGGAAGGCGATGATGGTTGGGGCTTCCTACGACGATGTGTCCATCTTCGATGAAGTAATCTCAGGTACTAACCTGGGAGGCCCGGTGCCTGATACAGGTGTGTTTGCCCCGAAGTTCAAGCCGGCGTCAGTCACCGTTGACCAACTCAAAAGAGATGCACCCACCTCTAGGGCGGCCCTTTTGTCCACCATCAAGTCTCAAGGGGAGGCTCTGGATCGCGAGGTCCAAACGAAAACCCTCGAGGAGCGCGATAGGGGCTGGCTGTCAGGTCCCATAGAGGTGGATCAGCTGCCACCTGATGCCATAGTGTCACGACGGTTCGGGATCGAGCAGGATGGGAAAATCAGATTGATTGACGACTTCTCAGGGTCGGGAGTCAATAGCTCCGTGGAGACATTGGAGACCGTGCGCCCCCAGACCGTCGACGTCATCGCAGGCGTGTGCCTGTCTCTGATGCGAGCGCAACCAGGTTGTAGTCTCAAGGGAAGGTTCTATGACCTGGTCAGTGCCTACAGGCAGCTGGCTTTGGACCCTGCAGGGGCCTGGGCTTCGTACATTGGACTGTGGGATCCTGATCTGAAGAGGGTAGTAGTGTTTCAGCTGCACGCCCTCCCTTTCGGGGCAGTCAAGTCAGTGTCGACTTTTCTGAGGACCGTTAACTCGGTATGGCATCTTGGCGCGTTCTTCTTCGCCCTTTGCTGGTCCCACTACTTTGACGACTTCGTGTCGGTTGCTAGGGGCTCACAGGTGGCCAATGTGCACCAAACAATCACCTTGCTCTTCGCCATGTTGGGTTGGGACTTGGCCCAAGGTGGGAAAAAGGATGTGCCGTTTGCGGAAACCTTTTGTGCGTTAGGGGTTGACATAGTGCTGTCGAGCGCCCACTTGGGTCGTGTGACCATTTGCAACACGGAAAAGAGAGTCCAGCTCCTCGTAGAGACTATGAAGCAGGCCCAGAAAGACCGACGTATGAGTGCGCCTCAAGCACTCAAGCTAAGGGGTAAGCTCCAGTTTGCAAGTGGACAGCTGTTTGGGCGTCAGAGCAAGTTTTGCATGCAGCAGCTTTCTGATTACGCCCATGGGGGTGCCCCTCCCGATCTGCCGGCGGAGTGCATCGACACTTTCACCTCGCTGGTCGACATGTTGGACAGTGGCCGCCCTAGGCTAGTCCAAGTCAACAAACAGCAAACCTGGTATGTCTTCACTGATGCATCCTATTCGAAGGATGACCCCGTGCTGCCTTGTGGTGTGGGCGGTCTCTTGTTTGATGATAAGGGTGTGTTGGTTGCTGGTTTCTCTCACGCCCTTGACTGTGACGTCCGGAAGCTCCTGGGTGAAATTAACAAGGACACAATCATAATGGAGGCCGAGTTTGTTGCGGTGCTGCTTGCGTTCCGTCTTTGGGGCAAAAGGGTTGCGAACTCACCTGTTGTGGCTTTCATCGACAACAACTCTGTCAGGGACATTTTGATTTCATGCAGGGGCAGGTCCCCAACTGTGAAAAGCCTGCTTAAAATGTTCGTGAGCTTGGAGGTGGGGTGTGAGTTCATCCCTTGGTTCTCACGCGTTCCTTCCCCATCAAACTGTGCGGATCACCCGTCGAGGCTGGTGTCCAAGCACCTGTTGTGGGGTGGCATCAGTGTCCCGTGTTCCGACGTGTCGGAGCACCTGGATGCCATATGCTTGGGACTGTCGGCTCATAAGGGGGCTTGAGGTTCGTTTGTGTATGGTGAGACGCATGTGCAATGTATGTGCACCGCACTGTGTGCACCGGCACATGATAGGATGCGATCTTTGATTCGCCCACTGATGAAAAGAAGATGAAGGACATGCAGTGCTTGCTCTGTGTTTTGCCTCTCCTTGTTTGGGATCTTGGCTTTTGGGTTCAAACCGAATTTGGTACAAGCGGTAAGCTTACTGTTCGCGAGCGAATGGTGTTTTATCGATTGCTACCAAATTGTCTCCAAGAAAAACGGTGTGCCGTTTGGTCTTGGTTTGAAGCCCAAAAGTTTCTGATGCTTGTCACGCTTGGTAATGCCAACGACGATTTGCAACTGCATATGCTGGAAGATGTGTGTGCAGCACTGGCTCTGCAGCTCAGTGCCAAAAATTTTGACCCGCCCAGCCCACCCAGGGCATCGCAGTAGCAGGGCCCGCTGAAGCGGCTGCAACTCCCTGCGTGCCATCGGCACTCCCATTGGTATTGCATGTACAGCTGCCTCGCCCTCAAAGGGGGCTTGAGGTTCGTTTGTGTATGGTGAGACGCATGTGCAATGTATGTGCACCGCACTGTGTGCACCGGCACATGATAGGATGCGATCTTTGATTCGCCCACTGATGAAAAGAAGATGAAGGACATGCAGTGCTTGCTCTGTGTTTTGCCTCTCCTTGTTTGGGATCTTGGCTTTTGGGTTCAAACCGAATTTGGTACAAGCGGTAAGTCCTTGTCCTGCGTGCCTCAGGAACAAGATGGCTGAGGCTGCAATTGTCTCGACATCATGCAACTCGATCTTCCCCATACTCCCAAATGCCTCGTCGCTTCTAGCATCTCTTTCAAGAGCAGTATTCTCTTGTTACGGAGGCTGCTGCGGATGTGCTCGGGCAGCTTGGCTTTGAAGTCGTTTTCGGCTAGCTGCAGCTCCTGGGCTCGCTGGAGCCATCTTCGTGACTGCGCGGCTCGAGTCTCAATCACCTTGGCTGCGGGCTGTTTAGAGCACGCCAAAATTGCCTTCCTGAGGGCGGAAAGTCATCAACGAGCTCGAGAGCATAGCTGTTCTCCTGCTCTTCATTCTAGCCCGAGAATTTCTCCGGGGAAAACACGTGATGTGCTACTTAGACAATGAAGCGGCGCGCATAACGCTCCTCAAGCTGACCAGCGATTCAGAGGCCTTGACCCTCTTGAGCAATGCTTGCGCATTGTTGGAACAGGAGCTTGAGATGATTCCGTTCTACGCTCGGGTACCGAGCAAATCCAACGTGGCGGATGCCCCATCCCGCCTTGACTTTACAGGGTTGCCACACAATTGCAGGTTCAAAGACCAGGTGCTTCTCGCGGAAATGGCCAAGCTGGTAAACTCGCTCGTCGGGCGCTGTGCCTGACACCCCCATGACCAAGGAAGGGACTTGCATTCTCCCCGACCAAGAGAGGGAGATTTCGTTTCTCACACACCTGCAGAGGACAGATCTCGGATGGAAGCAGACATGGCAAATCCCCTTCCTTGGAAAAGATACCAGTGCATAAGCTTCAGTCTTGTTAGCGTGAGGGTGCACGTCATTGCAGTCTGTGCATGTGAATTGCATCGCTGTGCATGGAACACAAATGAACGAGCATGGCATCGATGGATTGTCCTGTGTTTTTAGCCAGGAAATGTTTTCATACATTTGAAACATTTTTGTTTGGAAAATAAGGTAATCGTGCTGCAAGTACAGACCTTTATTTTCCGGAGAAAAATTTTCGAATTCTCCGAATGCGAAAGTTTTTCGGCTCAGACGAAGAGAGGCCACAGCCCTCTCAGTCACAACCCTCGTGGAGAGGGTCGGGGAAAAAATTTTTCTGCCCACCCACCCACTCCAATAGTGCCTTACATTTGGCAGTTGGGATGAAACGTGATGCCGGAACAGCGGGTCTTGATGAAGACACGAACAGAGAATCAAGGATCCAATGGCTGGCAGTGATGGTAACCAATGTGCCGGTTGTGGATGTTGTACTGTGTAGAGTGGCGACCACAGGAACAGTTGACGACGTCAAGTTTGCGGTTGCTGACGATGTGTGGCATCGCTCTGGGCATGACTTACGTACTTCCAGTTTTCGCTTGGAAATGCAGGGTCGTCATGTGCCTTTCAGCACGAACCTCAGCGATCTACCGGTGCACCCTGGAACGTGTGTGCACTTCGTTGTTCAACTCAACCATTGACAGGCCGCTCACTTAGGCGGAGCCTCTGAGTGCAGTAGAGAACTCCGCTTTCAGCGATTTGTGTAGTGTTTCACGGGGGGAGATTTCGTTTCTCACACACCTGCAGAGGACAGATCTCGGATGGAAGCAGACATGGCAAATCCCCTTCCTTGGAAAAGATACCAGTGCATAAGCTTCAGTCTTGTTAGCGTGAGGGTGCACGTCATTGCAGTCTGTGCATGTGAATTGCATCGCTGTGCATGGAACACAAATGAACGAGCATGGCATCGATGGATTGTCCTGTATTTTTAGCCAGGAAATGTTTTCATACATTTGAAACATTTTTGTTTGGAAAATAAATATATAAGCTTGGACGCATACGGACTTAGAGATTCCAAACGGCCACGTTTGCAGAGCTTGAGGGAGTCCGGTGTACAGGTCCACGTCATTTCGGGGAAGCCGTTGTCGCTCATCTACCCCCGACAGACCGGTTGGTCTGGAGCGTTACACGCAAAAACGCTCTTAGTGGACCGTGGCCCGACCACGTGTGTGTATGCCGGGTCGCACAATTATACCCGCGCGAGCAGGTGTAATTTTGACATGGTCATGCGCTACGAGACCTCAGAAGTCGAGGGAGATCCTCGCGAAGAGACCTACAAAGCTTGGTTCTCCGACTTGTGGGATCGTTCCATCCCCGCGAAGTTGGACTTTGAGCCGAGGCGTAGGCGTCGCGAGAAAGGGCCGCCAAGAGGCCAAGACCGCCCATCCTCGACTTGATCTGAACGCGCGTGATGAGCAGGTGGTAGCCCGTGCGTTAGCCTGTCCGGATTTCGCCGTTTGCACGGAATCCGGGTTCCATGTCTTTTAAAACCCGGGGCTGTGTTTGTGTGATAGAGACATGTCCCCTCGCTTCGTGCGTTGTGTGTAGGTTGCGTTTCGCAGCAAGCATCATTGTAGCATGTGATGCAGTGACGTAGCAATTGCATGTCGTTTGCTCTTGCTTTTGTACAGCTCCACGTCATCTCGACTGCAGCTGTGGACACTCAAACACAGACTTAGACGCAAAGTCGTAGCTCTAAGCAGTTTGCTAGCCGAGCTACTAGCCGAAGGCAACAAACCCGCCATAGTGCCTGTTAACGTACTGCAGCTGCGCAGCAGGTTGCGAGCTCTTGAGTACGATCCGATTGGGATCGCCTGCACTGTGATCCGGGACTTGCGCGAGAAGCAAGGAAACAATCGGCTGACCAAGTGACTGCGCTAGGCCAAGGAACTTAAGTAGCTTGCTTTGGACGTTTCCCCCGGGTCCACTGGACCTTCTTCTAGTAGTCGTAGTCGTAGTAGTAGTCGTAGTAGTGGTAGTAGTAGTAGTAGTAGTAGTAGTAGTAGTAGTAGTAGTAGTAGTAGTAGTAGTAGTAGTAGTAGTAGTAGTAGTAGTAGTAGTAGTAGTAGTAGTAGTAGTAGTAGTAGTGTAGTAGTAGTAGTAGTAGTAGTAGTAGTAGTAGTAGTAGTAGTAGTAGTAGTAGTAGTAGTAGTAGTAGTAGTAGTAGTAGTAGTAGTAGTAGTAGTAGTAGTAGTCGTCGTCGCAGTCGCAGTCGCAGTCGCAGTCGCAGTCGCAGTCGCAGTAGCAGTCGCAGTCGCAGTAGCAGTAGCAGTAGCACTAGCAGTAACAGTAGCAGTAGCAGTAGCAGTAACAGTAGCAGTAGCAGTAGCAGTAGCAGCAGTAGCAGTAGCAGTAGTAGTTGCTTGTGTTGCTGAAATTCGTTTTGAGTGCAAAATTGTTTTTGATTTGTTTTGCGCTATTTTTGTGTTTTTTCCTGACCTCTTTTCTGGCTCTTTGTTTGTCTCTGATTTGCTGTTGTATGTTTTTTGAATATTTGTTGTTCTATGGTGTTGTGAATCGTTTGACCCTTGCAGCTTCTATATATTTGTGAATCGTTTGACGCTTGACGCTGGCGGCTTCTAGAGACCAGAGGTTTTGGTTTACTTTGTTATGCTGCAGCTGAGACGTCGAATTTCATGGACTTTGCGACTGATGGGTTCTGCAACTGTAAGGTCTCTGTTCTGCTTCTTGCGCAGTTTTTTCTCGGAGGCTACAGACATAGTGGGAGAGTGCTTCGCACCCCCATTTTGCCGTTAGGCAAAAAATCCAAGTGAGCAAAGGACAGGAACCGCAGGAAAAAGCACAACAGGAACCGCAGGAGGAAGGACCGCAGGAACAGCAGGAAGAAGGACCACAAGAATCGCAGGAAGAAGGACCGCAGGAACGACAGGAAGAAGGACCGCAGGAACCACGGGACGAAGGACCACAGGAACCGAAGAAGGACCGCAGGAAAGTTCATATTTTTGACGTCTATTGCCAGCCAGAGGAGGATGATGTGCAACGTGCAGCAAGAGCAGTCAATATGTATTTTCGTGGTTCAGCAGAGACGACAGTCAATGGCGCTGGAAGCAGTGCAATACCAGCAAGTCAGATCCGTGTGAGCGATGAGGAACTTCCAAGACGATTTCATGAATGGGGAATGGGTGAATATTGTTCGTGTGGCAGAGGTTATTCAAGAGCAAGTACAAGCAACGCGACCGTTGGTGGTATCGACGTACTTTCCCCATTTTCTCGGCCTGCCGAAGAAAAAGTGCGCTCTGGTTTGAGTTTGAGTGGAATGCTGATTTGGAATGCATGACAGTTATTTGAGACATCTATAATTGTGGTATTGATTGAAAGAGCCTTGCGTACAATATGTTCTGGTTGGTGCAGCTATAATCCTTATGGAAGGAGATACCGCAGAATTACATGTGCGGATGTTCAACATTCAAGGGGATTCGCTTACAGTGCAGCAGTGCATGCGATTGCACAAACGTCCTTGTGGCAATTGTAAGCCCGGGACGATGTGAGTGAATGGATGCAGAATGATCTCACCCGTCTCCGTACAGAGTGAGCTTCTACGAGAACCAGCTTACTTGCAGGAAACAGTTTTCGCCAAGTTGCAGGAAACTCCAAAGTGGAGAGCGCTACGAGGCCATCACACAATACCAGATGTGCCCAACGACAAGAGGTACTAGGAAGTGAGGAAACCCGCTAGTGTACAGGTGATGTTGAGATTACAGTTCGCGCAACATCAAGGCGGGGTGTAATGTTTTGTATTACTTGGGAACCCTACCCAAAGACCCAAGGGTTGTTGAGTGAGTGTGACCGTTCAGCGCCTTGTCGGACTTAAAAATATGTGTGCGTTTAGCACCTCCGCTTCAAGTTGGGTTTTCACACCTTTCGTCCTCTCAAGGGTTTCGAACCTCAGGGGTGGGGTGGTGTTTGGCTTGTGTGAGTAGGCGCGTCCGCGACACATGGAGCTGATACGCTTATGTCAATCAACACGTGGTGAACAAAAGCTGCAGGGGGGTCGAGTGCTATCAAATTCCCACTTTGTGCTCTGCGACGAGTATCAAAAAAGCTTCGCATAATCGCCGGACATGTGTGGGCGCGGAGGTAGCCAATACGTATGAATGGCAGTTAACATCACGCCCTGCGGAGAGTGCAGGTGTGCGAGTGCTGTCGCGACTGCGCATGGTCTCTGATATTTCCCTGCAGAAGGCTGGAAGTGATGCCATTTCTTGCGTGCGTGCGCAGTGGGAGTCATTGGTGGTGCAATGGACGCCAGGGGGCTGCGATTTTATAAGCAAAGGGCCTCCGGCTTCCGCTCCGAGCACCAGCCTTGCGGACGGTCTTTGGTGTTCGGGGTCCACCTCTTTTTTCTCTGTCTCGAGATCATATGGCGCGTAAAAATTGCCTGTACTGAATCCCATGAAAGGATCCGGGGAGTTCCTCCGAGCCTCGACGCAAAGAAGCATATTTTTCCTGTTTCCACGGAATGGGGCTGCTACTGGCCGGCTTGGTTCGAGAGACAAGGGAGTCAGCACAGCTAGGTCTTGGCATCATCCCGGGAGCCTGCCTGTACCTCCACATAGTGTGTTGGCACGCTTGCCCTGAAACAGCATTCTTGTTTTGCTAAGCCTGCTAAGCTGCCTTTCACAGCTTGCTGACGGTCTTCCCATTCCGGGGTTTCATCGGTTGCCAGGCGATAAATCGCAGGGGAAGTGTCCAAATTAGGGATATCAAGAGAGAGCCCAGGAAAAAGGGAATTGACTGCATTCTGCCCGCTGGGCGAGGATAGGCTTGCCGCGGACAGAGCAGCCATTCACAAAAGGGCCTTTGCAGAGAATGGATTGGTTACAAAGAAGTCGGAGCGTGTCGCAATGCGCGAGCGCACGGAGGACATGCCTTGCAGGGGCGGGAATCCTTGGTCCTTGGCCCCAGGCATGTGTACCCTGGACCGTCTCAAATGCCAGCGGGCTGTGGCGGCGGTCAGTTTGTGCTCCGCCCATGACACCTCATACACACAATAATGTCCTAGCAGGCCGCGAAGACGAAGTCTGAGTGCTTGGCTGCCATGGACGTGTTCCTTGAGGTTTGTTCGCATGTGCGTGCGGCGGATGAAGTTGTGGGTGCCGCAACGAGGAGGAAGTACGACTCTGCAGCGATGTCAATGCAAACCTGCACTTTTTCAGCTTGTGACAATTGACTCCAGCACAAGGCTCTCTTGTTGGAGAAAATTCGGGCGCTTTCAGGAACGATGACACAGGGTGCAGTCGAGGAAGGCAGCTTCGCTGAGCAAGTGGATTTGCCGACCTGGCAGCCACAAAGAAAGTCAGTAGGCTCAGCTTTGCAAATGTGCCTTTCAAATGTTTGTATTCACATCAGGGGGTGGCAGTGAGTTCACGGCGTGCCTTTGTGGGCACGCATCAGCCGTCTCAGTCAGCGTGCTTGGACTTTCACTTCCAGGTCGATCTTTTTCCAAACACCAAGTTTAGCTCTAAATGTTCACTGCATCTGTTGTATGATATCGGCCTGGCCACCTTCACTACACAGACGAAGTCGCAACTGACCAATCAAAGTTGTGGGTCCTTCCGCCGATGTGTTGGCCAACACCTTAAGTGACCGACGGCGAATGTTTGCGGTCATGTTAACTTGCAGCTTGAAGTTCGGGGATGGAGTGGTAAAACCGGTTTGTGTGGTTTTGTAAGGGCTTTTGCCCGAGTGCAAATACAGCGCATTGTGTGATGCGATGCAAACTGTGGCCATGAGGAAAAATGATGCCTGCCAACACGTGGGTAAGCAAGCCATCACGAGCATGCTGCGTATGATCCCTTCGCAGCTTGCAACGCGAAGTGCCGCCGATGCGCCACCTGCGTTGTTTTCTTGTGTCATTTTCCCATGCATTCTGACCACATACCAGCGCAAAGTGGGTTCATTTAAGAAGACCAATCCACACACATCAAGGGCAATGAGAGGTTGAGGTGAAGGACTTTTCAAGTTGAACTTTTTAAAAGGATTTCGGCACAGTGCAAACAAAACTACAGGTGCCATTTCTTAAGGATCTCCTCGTGAGTCAGGTCTGTGAGAAAAATAGATTCCATGCCAAAATGCGAACTGGGCACAAGACAGTCTTAAACAGCTGATCCCTCCCTTGCAAAGTAAGATCGGTGTTGTGTTTTGTTGCTGGTAGGCAGCCCCTTCAATGCGTCAACATCTCAGTCCCCACATGTCAGAAGTGAAGCCTGCACAAGGTGTGAGCCAGTCCACCACGAACCACCAAGAAACACACCAAGCCGCACCGGCCGACCAACCAAAAATCAAAAAGGAAGATCGGTGCTAGTCAGACTGCAGAGCAGTGAGGCAGAGCATATACACTGATGCAGCTGAAGTCTCCGGCAGACTGGTAGCTGTAACAAGGGACGGTTCAAAACGATCCAGGCCGCAGTCGATACTGCTTTGCTTGTCTGTCTACCACACAAACTGCAAAAGACAACAGCTTACCAGAACCAAGTTTCATTCCATCATCCTTGGGCGGGAGGCGTGCGACATCTTGGTTGGCGTGCACAGAAATTCAAATGAGTAACTTACTATCCACTCTGGAAGAATATCATCACCGGACAGCAGCTCTATGCCTAAAACGCAAAAGGTGTTGTTCTGCCATTGCGGTTTTGTGAGTGAACCAGTAGCCTCCGTCCTGGCAGCTCTTCATTACGGCTGATGTTGTGACTCCAAGGCCAAGCATGAGCAGCACTTATCCACAGTGTCTTGAATTTCAAATCTGACCAGCACGTGGAATGCTCTCCACTACCGCACTTCCCGAGAAAGTGAGCAGATCAGAAGGCTGAGGAGATTGCAAACGGACATGCAAAAGGGCAACTTAGGCCAGTCGTTTTCAATGTTGAACAATGTGTAGTTGCAAAACTGGATGAATTCATCATCATACTGGCTGCAGGGCTTTATAGATACTCGAACCACGGACCGTCCGGAAACAGGTGAAGAAGGCTGTGGCCAAGTCGGGCAAGCGCATAGCTACGGGCTTTGGGCGCTTCGATCAAGTAAGTGGCGTGTTCATGAAGACATCGGATGAGCTGAGTCTATGGAGTTTGGAATCTGAAAGAGCTGAAGACATTTCTCAAGCTTGGAAAAAAGTATTCGGTCAAAGGCCTTCCACAAATCCAGCGACAACATGGAACCACCTTCTAGTTGCCCGGAAGTTCTTCCAGCTATCGTGTTGGCCAAAAAATTGCGTGACGGTGCGAAAGCACAGTCAAGGGCATCACCAAGTCGACCAGTGGGGATCAAGGACCGGGGCAGAAGGGAGGTCTTAGAGAGTCAGGCGAGGGAAGTGGATTGGATGGTTGGGGGAGGAGTGCTACCTGGATATCGTGCCAGTCAGCTGCTAGGTGAAGCGGAGGCCTTGATTCGCGCGTGAAATGGCGAAGAAAAGCGTGGGAGCAAGCAGGTACTTGGGTGGCAAGGCAAGGCTCCGATAGTTTTTGCAGGTAGTTTTTGAGGGTCAAGGGCTCCTTGAGGCTCAAGCCTTAAGGGAAAGAGAAGGAAAGTGGTGGAAAGGGCGGATGAAGATGCCTACAAGGTGCCGGAGCGCAAGCGTGAAACCATAACCTGCTGGGATGAGAAATACGGCGGCAGGTCTTGGACTTCTTTTCTGTTGTGCACCCTGAAAAGGCATGAGCACAAGACAAAGCAGCAGGAACATGTTGGGGATTCTTGCTCCAACTGACGAACAAGCAAGCAGCATTGTTGACCGTACATGCAGCCTCCGATACGACCTAAAGGTGCAAGAAACATGATTCTGCCCCTTTCTGAGCTGTGAAAGTTTGGGAGTCGTAAGAAACGTCGAACGCCCAAGAGCATTTACCAGCTGCACCGCAGCAAATTTGACAAGAAGTGCGGGATGTCGATTTTGCGAATGCCTTGGCATGTGTTGCCGGATCGTTGTGCATGGTTTACGCCCTTGGCTTGTTTCGTTTTTGTGTACCGCCAGCCTTGCAAAGCCACTTGTACTTTCGGAGTGATTGAGGCTGTATGTGCTGCAGCATTTGACTCAAGACTGTGAGCAACTGGGGCGCTTCCGACAGAGGTGCAACACAACGCCCCAGCCGCTTTCTTGGTTGTTTTCGTGCTTACATGCGGAGCTGAAGGTTTGGTAGCCTGAAGCAGCTTGTCAAGTCCAAGTTGGCACATTGCAAGGCGCATCCTCGGTGGCTCCGGTCCTTTTTCCAGAAGCTGATCACGGAACAGCAGCAGTGAGGCCCTAGAAGTGAAAGGGGACGGATTCATGCTGGCTTTCTTGATGTACGTGATCATTCGCATGACATGGGGATCTTGACAGGTCCAGCGGTGACCCAAAAATGAGGCGCACGATCCTAACCCAGTGTGATTCTTGCGTGCGAGCAGCCTGTCGCCTGCCTGGTCGACTTGCCTTTGACAGGCGGTCTGGCGCACGCAAGCCTGCTGGGAAGCCCCCTGCAGGCACGGAAGTTGCACCCTGCAGGCATCATCTTTGGGAGGCGGGGAAGGGAGCTGGTTGTGTGAATGCTATCTTGACGCAGATGCCGCCGAGAATGCGCCGACCAAAGCAGATCCGGCACACGTTAAACTGTCCATGAATGAGTGTGGGCGTCATGTGTGAGCCGACAGTTTTGTCTAGTCTAGCGCCGGCAGAGGCACATTCTTTTGTTGTGCCAGTCAGTGTTCTTCGCATTTCGGCCATTTCGGGTGTGCAGCCTTCACAGTTATCCGGCCGTGAAATGGCAGGAGCAGCTTGGTCTTCGACGCAGCAGATCGATGGGTTCACGTTCAGAGTTGGCAAACATGGCCTGATGGCCCAGATTTTTGAGATGACTTTTGCGGTTTCGGATTGCGTGGGGGCTTGTGGGCTGGAAAAGGCGAACACTGGATCCTGAATCCGAGTCTTGCAGGGTTTGGACGGTGGCAGAGTTCGGGGCTCAGGGTTGCAAGGAATGCTATATCTTGGAGCATACTTGCCCCGTTTTGGAGGTGCCTTGGGGCAGGTCGGTAAGCTTTATAGGGCTGAGGGGCTTCACTTGGACCCAAATCTCTATGAATGGGTGCGGGGAAGGAGGTCCTTTTTTGCCCGAGGTGTACAGAGAGGGTTCCTTCTAGTTGCTAAAGAGTCAAGGGACTCTAACCTAAGGCGTTACAATACCGGAAGCCAATTTTGGGGCTCTTATTGTATAATTCTACTTCTGACTAGGGCTTCGGGCTTAGGGTATTGGGTTTAGGGTTTAGGGTCCTGAGGCCTGACCCCGTGTTTCGTGTGGCACCGTCCCCAAAACAAGCCCAAACCCCCCACTGCTGCTAGAAAGTTGGACTTGTGAGTCACCTTGCGCAGGTGGAGCAGCTGTCGGAAACCAGCGGGAGTGGCTCAGTGCGCATGTTGACGCGCGCAGGCCGACAGATACTGACGGGATGAGCTCGGCATGTGAGAGTCAGAGTTGGAGAGATGCATGACACAGGCCTTTGCTTGGCCATGGGAGTTGTGCTGGTGGCGGGTTACCATACGCCAATGCCTGAGTTTCGATGCCCACCACGCCGCTAGGAATTGCCGTCGCCTCTGCAAGTCTGTAATTCTGCAAAACCTCAGGCCAGTATGGCTTGTCCCCTTTGGCATCGTATTCGAGGGAGTGTCACTCGCGTGGTTCTATTTGATTCAGAAGGAGCGGCGTTCTGTGTTGTCATGAGCAAGGCTTTGTAGCATACATGGACATTTGTCCAGGACTGTGAGAAGGGCCACTTTTTTCCGAGCCCTGCGCTGAACACGGTGGTGTCCTACCTCCTCCGCACGTTTCCCAGCATCTCCCAGCATCTCTTTTCAGCGCGTGTGATCGTCGTGTGATCAGTATAGCCCTGGCCAGTGAAGGCTGGGAGCTGCACATGGCCGTGGCGATCATGCTCACCACCACGCAGGCGCCGGGTCTGAATCGAAGATACTCGAACTTCCCCATGACTCCCTAGGAGTCCGCAGGAGTCTTTAGGAATCTTTTCCTGACGCCGATCCCGATCTCAGATTTGGAGCTTTGGAGCGCTGCTCAAGTTCTGGCTGCTTCCATTCCTGGTGATGCAAGCCACACTGGCAACCACCACGAACTCTGATGAGGCGGGGGGGGGGGGGTTGGAGTCAGGGTGAAGAATAAGAAGAGGCTTTTGTTGTCTGATGTGAGGACGGGACGAAGAAACAGCGACAGCCCGGCTCAATCAGAAAGTCTCCTTCGATGACATCGCTTCCTGCCCGCATTCTAAGCCTTTAGTCACCCTACCATGCCGACCTCCGGCCGCCAGAGCCCGAGACGACCATCCCACTAGGTGTGTTGGCCGCTCTGAGGTTGGAGCTGCTTTTCCCAGAACTGGAGCCGGGGGGCCCAAAAAAACCTCAGACCCCACAGGTCTGGAGCTCCTGAGTGAAAGGTTCGCAGGCTGAACGCCTGTTCCGTTTCAACGAGAAGCGACAAGGCTGTCCCATGTTCACGCTTTGAAGATGAGATGTTGCAAGTTTGTCTTTGAGGTGTTCAACATTGTCAGACTCGCAAGCTCTCCCCCACGAGATACTGTGATCGTGACGAGTATGCGGCCTTCAAGCCCTTAACCCTCAAGCCCCCAACCTTAAAAAATCGTAGATCCATCTCTTTCAAGGTCGGCGGATTTTCGTTCTACCCACATTCAACCCCAAAGTCGCCAAACCTCAGCCCCAAGCACTGAACACCCGACAGCCCCGTAAAATCTGCCCCATGAACCTTGAAACCCCTTAATCACCCCTGCTTGCTTAGGTCCACGGCGTCGCAAGTTTCAGATCTGCTTGACATCGCGCAGCACGCCGACCAGTCTTCAGTCTTCCGGCGCCAGGTCCGGGGATTTCGGGTTAAGGGTTTAGGATCTAGGGTATGTAGGGGGTGCATAGGGTTTAGGGTTGTGAGGCTTTAGGTTTTTAGGAGTTTCGGTTTTTGGTTTTGGTTTTAGGGGGTCTCGAGTTTTGGAGTGTTAGGGGGCTTCGGTGTTGGGGTTTTGGGATGTTTGTTGTGTATTTTGCATGTTTTTCTTTTTTTTTTTTTTGGGGGGGGGGGGGGGGGGGGGTGGAGACTTCAGGGTCAGCATGTTGCCCCCCATGTACATGGAGTCCTCAGACGTTTGATGGGTCCTCTTGGCACCCAGACTAAAGGAATAGACTACCAACAAAGACCCGAAAACGGCCCATAACTTAACCCCGAGGTGCTTTAAAGCTTCAAGTCTTGGGAGTATTGGGTGCATCGGCGAGTTTGCTGAAGGGGGCGTTGAAGCAGGTGAGTGGTGACCAGGAGGACGAGGAGGATCAGCAGCAGCTGCTTGATGCCAGTGACATTGTGGCCCATGTCAGTTTCGTGAAGGTTTTGCTTTGTGCAGGACTGGCAATTTGGGGTTGCACTCCATCAAATTCCTATGTGAGATCCTCAGTACGTAAGCTTTATATGCCGCCTTGGCAGCACAAGATGTTGGAATGCGTGGTCAAGGCTGCCGACGCACAGAGTCAGAGCTCAGGTACCAGCTACAACGGCTGTCCAAAAACTTGTCCAAAGAGTTGCAGCGTGCGCGTAACCCGGCTGCAATCCCTGCAGAGATTCTTCAAGCGAACGTTTCTGCTGCTTATCTCCCTTCAGCGCGAGGCAGTGGAAGTTTTGGATCCAGTACAGACCTGGCTGGCATGGCTGGGCTGGCACCACAATCCGGATCTGAAGAAAACTTGCAGAGACTGCGGGAGGCCGCCCTGGCCGTTGCTACTACAGCCTGCTTTGTGGTTTGCTGGAGGATCTTGCGGTTTTAAACAGGCCTCAAAAGCGAAGTCCAAGAACCGGCTTCGTCCTCGGCCAGAAAGGAGCGTCCTTCACTCTTCCGTCCTCCCTGCTGTTCTATGTCGTGTCCAGGTCGAAGAAGAAAAAAACTCCGTTGGAGCAGATTCTCAACATCATTGGCTGGCCGGCCACTGCGCCAAACAAGTGAGCTGCAAATGTACAAATTTTTCAGTTCCGTCGAGTACCCTCTTTTGGGCTGCGTGTCGTGAATGCTTCCGAGGCTCGCTACTTGTTTCGAGAGATGTGGCTGTGGACTGAGCGGGACCTTACCCTCTATGCCGTGGTCTCGCTCTTCTTGGTTGAGGTGTATGCCCCTTGGAGACCAAAGAAGTGTGTTGGTTTACGAATATCAGGGGGCCCCTGATCTAAACCCCCTATAGGATTCCCTTAGAAAAAGGACCCCAATGAGGTAGCCCTACTTCGGAAACCCCCATGTGGGTTGAGCACAAGAAATCCTGGGATGCTGTGATGTGCTGTGACGGCCCAGGTTGGCACCCAGTACTTCGCCTGGTCTCCCGTGTGTCTCCTTTACCCGATCCTCTCCAGCTCTTCAGGCGCTCTCATCCGCTTTCTTGCGACTCCTTGGCTAACAAAAGCCTTTGTTGCAGGCTCCAGGAAAGCTCAAGAACTCCAAGATGAGCTAGTGATGATTTTTGCACCCGAGCTGCTCGGTCAAGAAACAGTAGAGTGGCCTGAGCTTGTTTAAAATTTGCTTTTGATTTTGCGTGTGACAAGGAGGAGCCTCTGGGAAGGGACCGTGGTCGTGGAAGTTCTGTCTGCGTGTAATCGCAGGTATCGTTTTTGGCGGAGGGTGAACATTCCGGTGGCCATTCAGGCTAAGTGGGAGCAGCTACTCTTGTGCGCGCACTGTGTGCTGACATGCGCCAGCTGCTGCATGGCTCCCGATAGGTGCTGGTTTGCCATAACATGACGATCTATTTCCTTATCGCCGCTTAGAAGCATTGAGGATTTTTTGAAAAGCCTCGAGGAGGGTCATGCGCGTCATGCTGTTCTGCGAGGTGCTGCTCATATCGCCTGGCCATAGGCAAGCAGAGCGGGGATATGCACATCGGCTAGTAGCTCTGCTACCCAAGCTCAGAGCCACCCAAGCACAGCACCCAAACTCCTGGACTTTGGCCTTTCGCAAGGAGAGTGCTTCTGCTGTTGTAGCTTAGGGAGTGACGTGTCGGCCGCCTAACTCCTGCTGTTGCGGCAGCGTCACATTGCCACAGGGATCTGTATGTGGGGAAAACCCCATGTTGGCAGACCTATGCCGCGCCCTTGGTGCCCTCATAATTCGTCCGAATACCGCATTTCGACGCGTTCTGCTGTTCCCTTGTGCCAAAGAGGTCTGGGCTTTTCTCCTGCTGGCAGCAGCCTCGGTTTGCTGTTCAGGACGGAGGCTGAAATACTCAGACCCAGGTGCTTTCAATTGTGGGAATGGTTGGAACGAACCTGGTTTGGGCTGTGGGCAGCATCCGTCCGAGCCTACCACAAAAGGCAGGCCGCTTTGAGTCCTCACTCTGGTTGAAGAGCATGGCCAATCCTCGCAGGTCGCCCTCATGATTTGTCAATCTCTCGCCAACCAGGCAACGCTGCCCTTCATGATATTCTTGGATCGTAGAAGTTGCTCCGAGTACTCACCGTGCCCTGCAACCATGCACACCCTGCAGGGTTCGATTTTTCGATGGTCACGAGATCAGCGCTGTCATTTGAAGAACAAAGGTGCTCCAGGGAGAGGTTCGGGTGGGGCCTTCCAAGGACCGATTTGATGACAGTATTCGCTTATATTCTGCTTCGGCGCAGTGACAGGTACGGACGCTGATCCTTTCGACCCACAGCGCGGGCTGACCTACCGCTACATGGGATGGTGTATGATGCACAAGACTCCGAAGATGATTGAGGCCCGAACCCTAAACCCTCAACCCTAAACCCTAAATCCTAAACCCTAAAAACCCTAAAGCCCTCAAACTCCTAAAACCTTAGTACCATCTTGTACCTGAATGTCATAGTTTTGGAGCTTCAAAGGGTGTGGTTCTTGTCAGGCCACCCGCTCTGTGGATGTCCGCGACCTTCTCTTGGACCAGGCCATGGGCATGGCCCTTATTGGGACAATAGGTAGTTGTGAGACGCGTCGACTAGTTTTGAGATGTCCTATATAGGTAGTAGGGTTTAGGTCCGCAGGACCTTTAGGGTCCATGTGAGTATCCTCCTGGGGGTAGTACTAGTACGAATAGTACGAGAACTGCCAGCACTAGTCATACTCGTGGTAGGGGTTTAGGGGGCGGTTGCGCAGGTCGTGATGTTTCAAGCCGACGTGGATGCGTGGTGGAACCTTTCATTCTGCCATGCGATCCCTGCATTTGCTGCTTGTCAATGACTGGGTGTTTCCATGTCCTCGAAGTCGGGAGTTGTTGCAGCTCCAACAGCATGTTAATTGTTGTAGATCGCTTTTGTGACACGAAGAGCGTTCTTTGGCCTTAGGCGACGCTCCTATGGGGTGAAGAGCTCTTCCTGGGGTGGGTCATTGCCGGCTGCACCAGGCACGACACGCGGGGCACATGACATCATGCACTGTTGACTGCTGGAGCCCCCCTCTCTCTCCATCTCTCACTCCCTCTCTCACTCTCCCTCTCTCTATCTCGCTCTCTCTCTCTCTCTCCCCCTCCCTCCCTCCTCTCAAAATCACCTCCAGGAGGGCAGAGGCTTTCGAATGTTTGGGTTTCTTTTCCGAAGCTCGCATTTGCCTGCATCGCGTGAGGTCGGTGCTCGCCATGCACATCAACCTCATCCTCTTGCGCTTCCAGCATCTGTGGTGCCCACAGAAGGTGCTGATATCAGCCGCAGATTCTTCCGAGGAGGAGGAGGACTGTAGATTCTGTGCAAATTGGAGTCTGTGCATGTCCGCCATGCAAAGTTGGTCCATGCTTTCAACATATAGTTGTGAGTTAAGAGTTGATCACCTGACAGGACTTGATGGCGAAGAAGAGCTTCACGCGCCAGGCAATGCCGCAATACCGAATATAATCCTGAAAACTCTGCATCACGTACAACCGTATTCTCTAGAGGTCTCCGAGCAGATGCGCCGTAAGGGCACTGAACACCAGCCGGCACTACTTCGCTCTGCCAGGGCCCCAACTGGTCTCAACTTTTGATGCCGCATCAGTGAAATGTCGGAACCGTTCGAAGCTGCCATCCCTACTGCAGCTTTTGCAGGCTTCCATTGCTGACGTCGGCTTGGCTATGGAGCAGGAGCTATGTAGCCGCTGCAAGCGTGAATTCTGCTGGGCCCTTAGGCCCGAGACCTAAGACTCCTAAGACCTTTAAACCCCCTTGGGACCGAGTTCTGCAGCTGCATCTCTCTTAAAGCTTAAGGGCCTAAGGGTCGGAAGTCGCAGGAAGCGCAGGAGTCCCAGCCGGTTCCTCCTCTCCCCTTGGGGAAGCCAGGGCCCTCGGAAGATGGAGGTGGCGTCTTTGTGAAGTACAAGGCTCGGAACCCATCGAAACCTAAACCTTAAACTCAACACAACCTCAAACCCGAAACCCGAAACCCGAAACCCGAAACCCGAGACCCGAAGTTCTGAACCCGGGCAGGTCCACGAGTCCAGCAGCGGCGCGGATCCTTCGGTGGAGGTGAAGCTTGAGCCGCTCTGGCGCCGCAGCACCCTTGTGGACCTGGCGAAGGATCTCTTGAAAGGGGGCGGGGGGGTGGTGTTGGGTGGGTGGATCATGTGGATCTGGGTTTCGGGTTCAGGTTTGTGCCTTAGGGTTTGGGGTTCAGGGTTTAGGATTTAGGGTGGGTGGGGGGATAACTGTTCTTGTTGGTGGTCGTGCTTATTGCTGGTCTGACAAGCATCGCCATTGGGATGATGATTATGTCGACGGCGACGATGACGACGATGATGATTGTGATGACCATTAATGATGGCAATCTGTGGCTAGTTCTAGGCCCTTCTTTATGGGAACCTGTGACGGTACTGGAGCATCACGTGCCCCCCTAATGGAGCCCTCCCAGTCCCTTAGGACGCTGTTGCGGACATCCTCCAGGCCGGTGCATCACGGTTTTTGCTCGAAATAGGTAACGATCAGCTTTCCGCTCTGGGCTCCAAACCTGGATGTCAAGTCAGCACTGACGTCGCTGAGGTGCAGGCACAGGCTGTGAAGCCGGACCGCCCTCTGATGGACTTGGGCTTTGACTCGGCTGGAGCACTGAAGCTCAGAAACAAGCTGAGCAGGCCGATGGCATGGCATGGTTTGCACGGATCACGTGTGCTTGGATTACAGGCGCTTCTTGTGATTCATGCGAGGCGCCTGAAGATTGAGCTGCCTCCCACGCTTCTCTTTGACCATCCCACCATCAATGCAGTGCCCTCAGCTTGATGCGAGGCAGCCGCATATTGTCGCTATGATTTCCGTTTGGCTTCACTTCTGACGAAGGACATGGTGGACAATGGCTTGGCGCTGCTGTCAAAGAGACCGATGACTCCCGCGCACACTGACGGCATCCCTGCGCCCACTGCGCAGCCCGTCGCTCATCACGTCCCGCGCCTAGACAGACGGCTGCTTGAGTTCCGGGCTCTGTCTTGCACGCCTTGAGGTGATAGTTTCCACGTCTTGCCAATTCCCTGGTGGTGCCAGCAGCAGCTCCATTGCAGGAGATGGGATAGGGGTGGCTTAGGAAACGGTCCTTGTCGAAGATGATTTTCACTCGTCGAGCTCAGGTTTGAAGCTCTACTGGGACATGTTGGCTGACAAGAAGGATGCCGTGGTTGAAGTGCCGCTAGCTCGTGCTGCTCCAAGCATGTTGCAGCCCCCCAAGAACCCCGAAACGCGCCCATGTGGACCCACCCGACAAGGCTGGGACCACGAGCTCTACTACTCCAAAGAGCCACAGGAAGGCAAGACCTATGCCCGCCATGGCGGCTTTGTTGAGGCATGGTCATGCAAAGTCTCGTTTTGGTCATGATGTTGTTGCCCTTGCGCAGCAAAATGTAGCAAACGATGTTCAGGGCATGGACCTCTTCGATGTGACATACTTCGGACTGGGCAGTGCTGAGGCGAAGTGTACTAGTGACTTGCTCGTGACAGCGTTCGCGCTTGGAGCATGCTCTCCACCGCTCTTTTCCCCCTCCAGGCCAGGACCACAGACCCGCAGCAGCGGATGTTGTTGGGAGCAGCGTACGATGCACTTCGTGGGGACGGCTGCTTTGGTCGCACAAGTCTAGCAGCCTCCCGGGAAACCAGATGCGACTCTTCACGTGCCTGCACAGGGTGTCCGAAGCCCATCTGCCTTTCATGATTCATGAAGCTGAGGCTATGATAAAGCCTTGCTTCAGAACAATCCCTTGGCAACTTGGCTAGGGGGTGAAACGCACTGGCCGAGGTAGTTGTGTTTTGCCTTGTCATGCACCTAGCTTGCTGACCAAGGGTGTCTTCACCGCGCTGAGCAACATGGAATGGTTCCACTTGGCCGTGTCCAAACCTGGAGTCTATACTGGCCCTGGTGTGTCGAGTGCCATTGCCGCCAATCGCATCAGAGACTTAGATGCACACAGGCTTGTGAATGTGAAAGGATTCGTGACGTTTTATACGAATGCTTGCATTGGAAATCTGTAGCGGATGGCGGATGTACCCAGGCTATGTATTCGGCCTCAAAGGGCCTAGCATGACAGCCTTGGCCTTAGTTTCTGCAGCCGCCATTTTCTAGGGAAGCCTACAAGGGGTTGTTTAAGCCGAGCTGCCGCTTCAGATCGACACGGCCTGTTCCTCCTCATTGTCTGCGTTGCACGCTGCGCTCCGATCGCTTGAGGACTGCCTGCGGCGATCTGCTTGTTTTTGCAACATTGGGGGTAGCGGGTTGGCGTCAGTACTGCCACTCTCTAAACCCTAAGCAGACACAGACACAGTCTTCTCCGAAACAAGATGTGTTAAGCTCCGAGAATATCCCCGCAATCGACTCAATTGACGCAGGGCCGCCGCTCCCATGGAGCCCGCGGTGCTCTGCTGTCGGCTGCAGAGGCTGGTTTTAGGTTGCCGGTGTCCGTCGCAGCGGGTACCGGGTTAAGGGCAAATAGGGCAGCAAAACCGCAGTTTCTGTCAGGTCCTGCACGGACCAAGCAGCTTCGTGCTGCGCTCTGTGGCTGGTATGCTTTCGCCAGACGGTCGGTGCAAGACCTTTGATGCCACGGCAGACGGCACCTCGGCAGCATAAGCAGCATATGAGGGTAGGAAAAGCCGTACGTGATCTGACTTGCTGGCAGACTGCCCCTGAATCATGAAGGCTACATCCGCGGTGAGGGTGCTGGCGCGATGCTGCTCAAGTCCTCGGCAGATGCCGAGGAGGGGCGATGCCAGCAAGTGGCAGAGGCACGCCATAGTGCAGTGTTTAGGGGATGAAGCTTCTTGATCGCCCGGACATTCCTCCGACCTTTCCTGCAGAACCCTGAGCCATGCAGGTGGGCGGCGTGGCAGCTGGACAGCACTGAAGAGCTTGCCAACTTCTTGTTTGCACACATGTGCTCTGATCGTGCTGTTTCAAGCAGATGGCAGTGCAGGGTAACAGAAGCCTGCTCGAGGTGATGAACCAAGATGGCAAGAGTGCCACATTGACGGCTCCAAACGGTCACTTGCATGTCAAAGAGCTTCACGGGATTCTTCACGTCATGCTGCAAACAGCAGAGCATAGCAATGTCCAGCTGCTCCCCAAGCTTTGCAAGCGAGGCCCTAGCCAGGAGGAGCTGCTGCAGCAGGCTCTGCGCGAGGCACAGCTCCCCGCGCAGGCGCTCGGCGCGGTGGAATGCCGCTCACCAGAGACACAAAAGAGTTTTTTGCGGACACTTGCTAGTGGTACACGAGGAGGGAAAAGGAAAGTTTCGGGTGAGCTCCTTTCTGTGAGCTTGCTAGGAAAGCATGGAAGGTGCCTGGGCACCTAGGGTTGTTCCAAACCAGGGCCTTCGGACAAAAGTGGATTTTTCGGAAACATCCGAGGCCACGGAACCGGCACAGCGCTCGGAGACCCCATCGAGGTTGGGGCGATCAAGGCCGCACTCGGGCAGCTCGGAGAAGATTGGAGAAGAGTTCGGATGAATGCCCCAAAGCCCTAGACTCTAGACTCCCTAGACCCAGCAAACCTTGCAGGACCTAAGCCCTACAAGCCCTAGAGGCTCTCACAAGCCTTCACATGCCCCGCAAAGCCGAAGCCCTCAACACCTCATGGGTGGCTGGTTGCTCCGATTGACACTTAAGGCGAGTGCTCGACTCGAAGTCTGAAGGCGTGCTGCCACTGTTCCTTGCAGCAGCTTGGAAGCAACTTGTGGGAGTGGGAAATGGCCCTCAACAGTCCCTCAACCAACGGAAACTGGATTCTCCAGGTAAGGCACAACAATTCTGAAACCACTCAACCCACCGAAACTTTACATGTTGCTAGGTAGACTAAGACCCAGCAGTTCTAAACCCGCAGGCGGCCAAGTCGAATCATGGGCACCTCGAAGGGGCTGCAGGCCCGGATTCGGGGGGTTTGGGCTGGTGATGCTTTGAGACGCCTTGAGACGCCTTGAGTGCCAAAGCGCCAATGCCGCCATCTTGCAGGCTTCGCTGGCCTGACAAAGGTGCGAGCCCTACCAACCTCCCGCTCGCTCTCCTTTTTTGTCAAGGGTCTTCCTTGCTGCTTTGCCCGATCATGAACCACGGACAGCTGAACCTCAGGTAGCCGCATGCTTGCGGCGTGGAGAGGTTCCTCCGAACATCCACTTTCAGGCTCAGCCTGTGCAGATCAGAAGTGCTGATGCACGGTGGCGTTCGACGATGCTACCAGTATGCTAGCATGCCATCCCCCAGGAGCTGAACCCGCACATCTCCTTGGAGCAGTCTCGTCTCAGCGTACCGACATCCTCTGTGAAGCTTGAGCACGGAGCCAACCAGGACCGAACTTGGTGAACTGGGTTTGGGGTTTGAGGTTTGAGGTGTAGTGGAGGGCTTAGTGGGCTTTTGAGGGCTTAGCTACCACCTGCACAGGCATCTGCAGCGATGGGCGTGTCGTCCTTTGGTTCCGGCGGCACGAACTGGCAAGCCTTTCTTTTGTTGCTTCTGTTCCCTATCGCTCGTATGACTACTGAGATGCCAAACTAAAGAGGTGACGTAGGCTTCAAGTACTTGCCAAGGTTTCGGCGGCACAAACACGCATGCGTGGCTTGGGAATAGTTTCAGCTTCATGATTTGTCCGTAAGTGATTTTGATGTGCAAATGTGCTTGGTAGCAGAACAGTACAGTGTGAACCAGCAAATAAGAAAACATGACGATATGTCCCGAAGGCTGCTGATGGCGTCACAGTCCCACAGCGCATGGAGCTCAGGTCTCTAGAGGAACCACAATACACAGAGTCCGTGCTGGTGGCAGTAGCTGCTACTTGTAGACATGCCTTACGTTGCCATGACTGTCATGTCGAGTGGGTGGTGAGCAGCCTGTAAAACTCTCAGGGAGCTGTGGCGGCTGAGCCTCAGTGGCCCAAGCGCGTGGCCTTCCTCTTTACAGGCACTCGGCAGCGACTCGCGGCATGTCGGTTCAGTGTCGGTGCTCTCAGCAGCTGAGGACAGGGCTCCCAACTGCCAGAGATGGGGAAGAAGCTTTATAAGACTGACGCCGCTTCGGCTGCACCTGGCTCGTAGTTTTTTCACTTCTTTCGTTTTTTGTTGTTTTTCCGCGCTCTTTCTCTATCACACACGCACTTGCCGCTCTGTGAGGAGCACTTCCGGACGGCGCTGGACCGCTGCGCACAGGTGCTGGAGGGCCACTCTCTGCTGGAACCGACAGGGGACGCTGAGCGGCACAGTCGGGTGAAATTCTGCCGAAGATTCAATGACTTGAGAGGCTTCTCTGGGCACATGCACTCAAGTCCTGTACAACATCTGTGTATCTATTTACATGAATGCAAACGCTAAACCCACAAATAAATACATAGGTAAACATATATGTATATGTGTATGTATGTATACATATAGTATACATATATGTAGCCGTCTATGCATAACTCTAAAGCGCCATATCGACACAGACACTAGCCTTAAATGTATGTTAGAACAGTACATGAACCTTTTCACCGTGCATGACCTGAAGAGAGCCTCGTTTTACATGTATAAACGAGGACCTCAGGGACTTGCTCTTCGCTGATGGTCCGGAGGCTGCCACGAGGTTTGAACAGTCCGGCGCCCAGGATTCTCTTTGCACCTTAAGAACTCACATGAGCTGACATAGGCTTAGGGTTTAGGGTTTTTAGGGTTTAGGGTTTAATTTAGGGTTAGCTCTCTCCAGCTTTCACTGATCCTGAGCAGGCAAGCTCCACATCCCCAAGCCTCTGAGGTCTACGTCACTTTCCCAGCTGGCAATTTTCGCCTTGGAGTACGCCTTGAGTGAGATGTGGAAGGCCAGAGGCCTCCAGCCCTTTGCGGTGCTCGGGCACAGCGTGCCTCGGATTCGGTGGCGGAGATATCAGGGTTTAGAGTTTAGGGATCCCTGTTGTCAGGTTTAGGGATGGCCGAGATGTCATGAAATGTTGCGAGATGTTGAGAGGTTTGAGGGTGTGGGGTCCCTGGTCTGGTGTTCTGCAATTGGGGGTGTGGTCAAGAGTGGAGCACCAAGAGAGTGAGCTAGCCAACTATTAAAGACTGCCTCCCTGCGTGGCGGGATCCTAAGGTGGGCGAGTACGCCGCCGCTGTCCTGGCCGGGACCATGTCCCTGGAGACAGGTCTGAAGCTGGTGGCCAGGCGTGCGGAGCTCATCGACCAGAAGTGCGACATAGGACCGAGGGGCCGATCCGAGACTTTCGGGGGGAAAGCTGGCTAGGGCCGCTGCTACGTCAAGGGCCTCGAATGTGCAGGAGTGGGTGGGATGGCTTCAATATTTGCATCGGAAGACGATGTGAAGAAGGCTGGGTAACAGAAGTAACCGAAGGCTCATGTGGACGGGTGCCACTTTGCACCGATGAGGCTGTGCAGGAAGTGAAGAAGGGTTTGCCAAAGGAGCAGACGGTGGTGATTGCCGTCCCGCTCCCATCTGATCGAAACAAGGTATTTGTAGATCTTTACAGTACCTGTTGCTTTAGTACTGGTAGCTGTTGCTTCGGAGCCCTTAGGCGTTGAATGGTCCAATGCAGACGGTTGTGTCTGGACACAAAGCCGCAGTGCAGAAGCCTGGCCGCAGTTAACTGCACCCCTAGAGTATCCTAGAGTGTCGAGAATCCTCTTATTGCCCGCTCGCCTGAGCTTAGGCTGGTGTGCCAGAAAGTTGGTGCTCAAAGCAAAATGCCGCTTGGCGCTGCCTGTTATGAGCCTCACATTGCTTGGCTCGTTGTTTTGTTTTTTCGGGGGCCACTGCTTTCGTGACCCATGCCTGGCCAAGGCTCAGCATCCCTCATGCCATGCACTCGCCGCTGATGGCACCTATCTTACCAGAACTGCGTGAGGCGATGCAGGCGTGCAAGTCGCTCAGCCGCGACACTGTTGTACGATCCCTGAAAGAAGCCCCGAACCCTACACTCCAAAGCTTTCTTTCGACTGTGGTTTAGCCGAGTTTGATCACCTGAGGCTCCAGCCACCACGAAGCGACATTCATTTCATCTCCAGCCTCACCGGCAAGGAGGTTACCAAAGAGATTTGCGATCCGAACTATTGGGTGGGCCATCAGCTCAGACCCACAGCTCATCCGGTTTAGGCTTTAGTGTTGACGGTTGGGACAACGCTACCGAGTTTTTTGAGGCATCCACCTGGGCACTTAGGCCACGATGAGCCGAAGCCTATGCTCTTTGTCCAAGGTGCAATGACCATAATGACCCAAGCCCTACCCCTAAACCCCGAATCCATGAAGCCTGAAGCCCAGTGCTCCCAAAGATTCTCAATTTGGCAGGCATGGCAGAGCTTCGTCGACTCAATTGCGAGGCAATCTGGACCGAGTAAAGATGCTGGGGTGTAGGTTCCGGGTTAGGATGGGTTGCAGTAGGGCGTATGGCAGCGACATGACTAAAGTCGAAAAGCTAGAGCAATCTTGCAATCTGTGATGAGCGTGGCTTCACCTTCTTCGAGTCTCCAGCTCCGGAGGCGTACTTGGAGGTTGGACCGCAGCCCATTCTTGTCAAGTGGCTGGGCACATTTGTGGAGACTCCTGTGATGTGCACTGCGCCACAGCAATATGTTCTTGCATGATGCATGTGGTGTGTGTGTGTGTGCTTAGGATGGGCCGCCGATGTGTGGCAGAGCAGGCTGGGTGTCTCATGAGTCCAAGCAAAGCCGACACCTCCCTTCAAAATTATTAACAGGCCAAGGATCAGTCTGGCCTGGAGAAGCTGGAGTGGCTGGCCAGCCTCCAACCCGGCAGCCTCTTGGCTTAGTGGCCTCAAGGTCGTCTTTGATGCAAATTAGGGCATATTAGGGCCTTTTCGGACATCCTCTGTGCGAGAGAGCCCATGTTAGCAGGAAGGGGGACGTGTCCCGAGGAGACGATGTGGAGAGTATGCTGATCTGCTCGCGAGCCCTCGGCGTTGCGTTCGACCGACCTTCGGAGCTGACGCCACAGCCGCTGCCCTGGCGAGCGCCACTGCTTCACCCTTTGACGCTCGTCGCCCATTGGAAGATGAACCTGAGACCCTCGACTCCTGAGCTCTCCTAAGCCACTCCCGACACAACGAGCACTGCCACTGCATCGCTACCTGCCAGACCACGACCGATACTGCCGCGACGACTACTACCCTTGGCCACCGTGGTGCGACGGTGCACCTTCGAAAAAGCGCAACCTTAAATGTGCAAGCCCTTTACCCATCCTTTACCTTAAACTCTGGGAGACTGATGCATTGGTAGCATGGACGCTATCATGATTCAGCCATGGATGCTACAGTACTACTACCTGCGGTGACAGTAACTGATGCTTTCTTTACACAGCAAAGCCTGTGTTTGGCCTGTCAAAACGTGTCAAAACGCAGGGAGAAGACCGTTGTTCGAGAAACGACGAGCAATCAAGTCCGATGGCTTATTTGTGGCCTTCAACAAGCACCGCGACAACAAAAAACATCTGAAGAATGGTTGCTGTAGAATCTGTATTCTGGCTTGAAAAATACAAGCAAAAACAATCGGCAGAAATGGTAAGCAACTTACGACTACGACTAACTACTACTACTGCTACTACTACTGCTACTGCTACTACTACTACTACTACTACTACTACTACTACTACTACTACTACCAGTACTACTACTACTACTACTACTGCTGCTGCTACTACTACTACTACTACTACTACTACTACTACTACTACTACTGCTACTGCTACTGCTACTACTACTACTACTACTACTACTACTACTACTACTACTACTACTACTACTACTACTACTACTACTACTACTACTACTACTACTACTACTACTAGGGTTGCGCGCCTCAGGGCGCCTGGTGCTTTGGGGTGTGTGAGGTGCTGGAAAGCATGGTTTTTGCGATGTATTTGCACATGTGTGTAAAAAGTCCGAAAACGCGAAAATCGCGCTAACTAATTTTAAGGCCAAAATCGAAGCCCGAAACGCGAAACCCGGTATTCACAGCGGTTTATGGCCAAAACACAGGTATTTACAGCGTTTTCGCCCCGCTGCCAATGAAACAGTCCATCCTTGCAGGTGGCAATACTCTTGCGAGTGTTTCAGACAGTTCGCACGTCATAGATCTGCAGACTTGTTGAGGCTCCCTCAACCCGAAACCCTTAACCCTTAAACCCACCACATATCCCAAACCCCATCGAAACAGCCCAAAAGTCCTTTGACAAACTCTCAAGTGCAAGCTCAAAAGTCCTATGACCTTACACCCTAAACCCTAAACCCCAAAGAAAAAGCCCAAAAGTACAGCCTCAAGCCCAAACTCTCAAGTGCAAGCTCAAAAGTCTCATGACCTGACACCCTAAACCCTAAACCCCAAAGAAAAAGCCCAAAAGTACAGCCTCAAGCTCAAACTCTCAAGTGCAAGCTCAAAAGTCCTATGACCTTACACCCTAAACCCTAAACCCCAAAGAAAAAGCCCAAAAGTACAGCCTCAAGCCCAAACTCTCAAGTGCAAGCTCAAAAGTCTCATGACCTGACACCCTAAACCCTAAACCCCATAGAAAAAGCCCAAAAGTACAGCCTCAAGCCCAAACTCTCAAGTGCAAATTCAAAAGTCCTATGACCTTACACCCTAAACCCTAAACCCCATAGAAAAAGCCCAAAAGTACAGCCTCAAGCCCAAACCCTCAAGTGCAAGGCCAAGGCAAAAACGCTGTAAATACCAGTCGTTTGTGCATGGACGCAATACGAATGACGTTCTTATCCCCCCCCCCCCCCCCCCCCCCACCCCCCCCCCCCCCCCTAGAAACGACCAGGCGCCAGGAAGCGCGCATGGCTACTACTACTACTACTACTACTACTACTACTACTACTACTACTACTACTACTACTACTACTACTACTACTACTACTACTACTACTACTACTACTACTCCTACTCCTACTCCTACGACTGCTACGACTGCTACGACTGTTACGACGACGACGACTACTACTTTGTATTGAAATTCTACTACTCATACTAGTACTCGTACCAGTGCAAGTACAGAGGAGAGGCAATGTTTTGCCCCTCGGGGCCTGAAGGCATCATGGGGTCGTTTTGGACGGTGGCGATTTGCTGATACAGTCTGCTGGGGCAAAAATTTCGACATCCAAGGTGCGCTATCCAACGCTTTCTTCTGAATCTGACCTAAAGGCCCTTAGAACAGTACCATTTTTGCACCGGAAGCTTGCCAAAACTGTCGGAGCAAACGCGTCTGTTTTCCAGACTCCGCTTATGCAAGACTTTGAACTCAATTGAAGAGCTTGTACTGACACTATCGAAAATTTGGGGGTGGGGTTTGCGCTCTGCCCCCACCCGCCCCCCCCGGAACCTCCCGCTTTAGCACATCCCAGCCAGAGGCAATCCAGCAGCCCTCGTTTGCTTTGACCCTTACCTTCTCTTCTCGCTTCATAAGCAGGCTGTTTGCATGCAATAACACGCTCGGTAAAGTGAAAGGCTTGTACTGGCACCGTTGAACGGCATTTGGGGTCTGCGTCCGCCCCACCCTTCCCTGCGATAACACAGCAAAACCAAAGCCAGGTAGGCCAAAGGATTGAACGTAGGAAGAGGTAACCCTCAACGTCCGTGGGCAAACCATTATCTGCTCGTGCAGTGCTCAGGCTGGGCCAGAAGTTGGGCACGGATGCCGGAGTCTCCACCTTCGAGACCAGCGAGATGGCAGTGGACATTAACAGCCAAGCCATGCAGCTCTTCCAGCAGCATTGTGGCTTGCCTCGAAACTCATGTAATGGTAGGTGTCGTTGGCGCCAAGCACATCGAAAATACGACATCCTAGAGGTCTTCTTAGCGTCTTCTCTGGTTCTTTCTTGCTTTCCCACTGACCCAACATCGGGCTCGCTGAGTGGTTGTTGAGGGATGGTGTGTGAATGTTACCACATCTGAAGAAGACAAAGAGGACCGGCATTTATATTGGATTCCTCCCTGAGCCTATTCCAGGTGTCTTTGAGCGTGTTGTCCTCCCGGGAGCCAGCCACTTGCTTCTCGCTGCAGCATCGCATCTGCGGCTCGCAGAGGGCACTGGACAGAGCTTTGCAGCTGTGGAGCTCTCTGATGCCATCTTTCAAGTGCCATTTGTGGTCTCCGACGAGGGCGGGATGCGTGTCCGATGCGTGGCTTCGTCCGACAGCACCGAAGTTGCCAGTGTCCAAGTGGAGGATGGTATTCCCACCGAAGCAACTGTACACGCACGCTTTGGATCTGCCCACCTTGTTCCTTTCCTCGAGCGCAAGCCAGACAAGCTGGAAACCTGGCGCAAGCTGGTTGAGGCGGACCAGCAACCAGAGCAAGACGTCAACCAGCTTTACGCATCGTTTTCCGAGCGAGGCTTGAGCTATGGCACATCCTTTCAGACTCTGAGCAGCACGGCTTGCTTCTCAGATCTCGGTGCGCTGGCTCGCTTGCAGGATCCGTGCAAGGCTGCTTGTGCAGCATGGGAGAAGTCCTTGCAGCTGCTGCACCCCGCACAGCTCGACGGCGCTCTGCAGTTACTTGTGGAGTTGGCGGCCAGACAGGGCCAGGAGAAGGCGACTTACCTCCCCTTTGCTGTGCGGCGGACGACCATTGCTGCCCAATGCCCACCAGGGGAGTTGTGGGCGGCGGTCCGCGTTCAGGAGCCTTCATCTCATGCCGTCGTACGCCGATACGTCAGCCGCAGCTAAGAACTAAGAACCCTGTCTAAGAACGATTGAAGTGCTCGGTACCATGTACGAAGCGTTTCGCATTCTCTTCTTGCTTTGCAGGAGCGCTCCGAGGCATCCCTGGTCGCGGATGTGGAGATCTTCAACTCTGAGGGCCAGTTGGCCGCGTACCTGGAGGGTGCCAGCTGCAGGCGAGCGGATCCATCTGCCACCCAGGAGCGGGATGGCTCGGACGATTCCCTGTGCCTGGGCAAAGGGTGTTGGAAGTTGCAGGGCGCGTAGAAGCGTGCAGATGTTCTAGAGAATCTAGACGAGGGAGTTTGCGAAGTCCAGGGCCCGTGGACCGCTTCCGCCCAGGTATGACATCGAGTGGAAGGACGCTGCACTTGTGGGCAACGCCGAGGACGCAACGAAGAAGGCTCTTCAATCTCCGGCCGTGGTGGTCTGCCCAGCAGGCAGGACTGCAGGGTTCATGGCATGTCCAACATCAACGTGGCTTTACGCACAAGGAGTAGCGTAGGTGCCTCGGGGAGGGGGGTAGAGAACTGTAGTGGATGTTGCCAGATGTATTTGCTGACAGGCAAGGCGCGTGGTGAGAAGCTGATCAAGATGGTCGGATTGCCCGATGCTAGCATGGTTCTCAGCTCTCACGTTGCATCGCTGCTTCGTCGTTACTTGGGAGCCTCAGGCGTAGTAACCGCCGTGGATGATGCGGTCTCCGCAATCAAGGCTTGGCTTCATGTCCACTTTTGTTTAGCCTGCATTATCAATAATTTATGGCGAACAGACGGGCTCCTTCAACGAGTCTGAGCTTCAGCCAATCACCTTGGACCTTCTTCGATCGTCTATGATCGTCTCCTGCGCTCAAGGCTGGAGATGCTGCGACTGTGGTGCTGGATGGCTCCGGTGATCAGCTGGATTCACTGGACGCCGCCCTGCGCCTTCTTCAAGCTGCTGTGGCAGCTTCGCAGCCTCCCCATGTTCTGCTTGTCACAGGCCGGAGCAAAGACAGCAAAAGGCAAGAATTCTGTGAGAGAGATGCACCTTTCACATAGTGCCCTTTCGGACGAAGGTGGAGCGCAACCACCTGAGATGACCGATGCCAAGCGGCACGATCCCGACCACGCAGGTCCGGGCGGGGAATGCAGCGCCTGTGCAAAATCCAACATGGTAGTTTGCGGGGCATATCCCTGACAGCTTTGTGAGGTCTCTGGGGTTTGGCGAGGTCTGCCCGCATGGAGACAGACGTGCGGGTGACGTGCGTGGACCTCAATGGCAAGGACTGGGACAAGCAAACGGGCAGCGGCAACACTGACGACACCGCGGCTTTCTGGGCCTCCGTCGAGGGGGACCTGGCGCAGCGCTCTGCTGTGCTGGCAGCCCGGCTGGCACGGAGCTCCCTGAAAGCGCAAAGGCCACTGAGGCTCCACATGCCGCGCCGCGGCAGCTTGACGAATCTGCGCCCAGTGCCCCAGACGCCAAGCTGCAAAAGAGCTTCAGGCGGAAAAGCTTCAGGCTGAGGCTTCAGGGTTCGAGGCTTCAGGGTTCGTGGCTTCAGGCTGAGGGAGGGAGGTCTTTGTGGATCCTGATTCGAATCTTGTCGTGAGGACGAAGAGGCCCGTGGTGAACGATGGAGAGGTTGAAGTGCGTGTGGAAGCTATTGGCTTGAACTTCAGAGATGTTCTCAACGTGGCCAAGTTGCATTCGATGCTTCATGATGGGCCCCACAAAGACCCCCAACTGCTGCACGAGGCTTCCACCGACTTGCATTCCCAAATCTCATCTCAGGTCATGGGCATGTACCCCGGGGACCCGGGTGACCCAGGCGTGAGTCACGCACAATTCGCAGCAAGCAAAGATGTGTCAAGCTCCTTCACATGCAGAGACGGCGTGCGCGATATGTCCTTATGCAACAGGGCAGGTTCGCAAGCAGAGAAAATACAAGCTGGCGCCTGGCAGGCCTGGATTGCAGTGGAACTGTCAGGAGCCTAAGCATTGCCCAGTTGCGCGTTGGGTCCCGTGATGCATCCATGGCTGATCACGGCTGCATGGCTGCACCAAAGGTGGTGAACCTGAATATCAACGACAAGAAAGGCCTGATACACAATTTCCGGCATGGCTCAGCTTGATTGGCCGCATGCTATCTGCATGATTGTTCAGGTGGCGGACTGCGCTGTGGAGACGACGCGTTTGGGATCGTCTGGGGCTGTCTCAAGACATACGTGTTGTCCCCGGTCGTTGCCGTGCTCATGAGGACAGGAGCTGTCTTGGCTGCTTGAGCACCGCAAGTTTGCCGCAACACAGCTGAGGCGAAGACCCCCTGGCAGCTGCTGGTGCCACGACCGGGTGCTTGGTCACCCGCAGCGGCCGCCGCGCTGCCAACGGTGTACACCACGGTGGATGTGGCCTTTGCGGAGTTGGCCAAGCTGAAGAAAGGGGAAAAGGCCGATGGGTGCCCGGGGCCGGGGCACTGTACGACAGTATAGTCACTATAGTCAGCAGAGTCGATATGGGTAAAGCTGGTGAAGCCAAGATGTCGGTTGTGCTTCTTGGTTCAGGTGCTCGTTCATGCTGCCACCGGTGGCGTGGGACTGGTTGCCGTGCAGTATGCCCAGCGCCTTGGAGCCGAGGCAAGGAGCGCAGAAACAAGACAGACTGTCGCAGGTTCTGGAAACGGGGTTTCTCAAGTTTCGCTTGGGCAGGTCTATGCAACGGCCGGTCGGGATGAGAAGCGCCAGTTCTTGCGAGATCTGGGCGTCAAGTTCATCACGTCATCGAGAAACGGCAGCTTCGCTGCAGCCTGCAGTTGTCTTCACTGTCTCCTGACAGTGTTTCTTGAAGGAAGCCAGCGTCTGACAGCCAGACACATGCTTGAAGCCCAGGAGAAGAGTTTGAGACAGAGATGAAGGGCTTCCTCAAGGCTCCGACCGGGCTCCGGCTCAGAGATGCGTGCGTATGCGTGCGTGGCTTTCCTTCTGTAGCAGCTCTTGCCTTCAGGGCTCCGATGGGATCCATGTGGTGCTCAACTCACTCAGCCATGACAACTTCATTGGCCGAAGCCTGGGCCTCTTGGCGAAGGGCGGCCGTTTCGTGGAGATCGGCAAGCGTGATGTTTGGAGCGTGGAGGAGGCCCGGACACATGTTTCTGTTGTGTGATGCCGTTAGACGAGACGGGAGCCCGAGCTGAGTCGGTGAAAGGTGAAGAAGTTCCGGGCGGACGTGAAGTATCACCTTCTTGCCATCGACGGGGTGTGTGAGAATGAACCTGACCGCTACCAGGGCTTGCTCAAAAGACTCGAGAAAGATCTGCGAGGTGGGAGGGGAAGGGCGAAGGGAGGGAAAGTGGGGCTCTCTCAGTGTCCTTGCTCGGCAGGCTCCTGGAAGCCCCTTCCGGCCCATGAGTTCGAAGGCCTGGAGAAGGGAGTGGAATCCCTACAGTTTCTGCAGCGGGCCCAGCACATTGGCAAAGTGGTGCTGAAAGTGCCGCCGCGGATGAAGCTGTCCCCCGAAGCCAGCTACGTGCTCTCGGGTGGCATGGGTGCCCTGGGCCTGATCACAGCCCAAGCGCTTGCAGAGGAGGGTGCCAAGAGCTTGCTGCTGCTTTCTCGCAGTGGTCGCCCGGGATCTGAAGTTGAGCAGCAGTGGAAGTGGCTGCAGCAGTCCAGCCTCCAAGCGTGCGCGTTGGCGTGCGACGTTGCTTCCGCAGCGGGCGCAGCCGAACTCAAGAAGAGGTTCAATTCTGCGGAGCCAACTGGCAAGGGGAAGAAGCCTGTGCGGGGCCTGCTCCATCTAGCAGGGGTGCTAGGCTTAGTTGCATTCCAGGCCACACCGCATGCTTCATTGTGCTGTGTTTGTGTTTGCACGCTGATGCAAATATTTAAACTTGTCTCAGATGGTCCTACAGAGTCATACGTTATGGCCGCTGCGTATGCTGAGGTGTTGGATGATGCCATGTTGCCCCAGCTGTCTCGTCAAAACCTCGAGCGGGCCTATGGCGCCAAGGTCGTGGGAGCAAAGACGCTTGGACGAGTATGTTGAAAGATGCCGAGTTGTTGAGAACATGTCTTCGCTGCTTCCACACCTGCTCCGTCATGTTTGGATTGGAGCAGAAGTATGCTTTGCAGGCACCTGCACAGCGCAGCTGATGGCCTCCCGCTGGACTTCTTTGTGCTGTACTCTTCCACTGCAGCCCTATTGGGTGCAGCAGGCCTGTGACGGTAGGCTGCCGAGCACCCCCCAGCTTCCCGCGCGCCGGCGTGAGGTCAAGGGAATTATGCTGCAGCCAACACGTGTCCGAAGCTCACCTCTCTGTGGGCGAGAAACCTCTGTTCAAGCACAGCTCGTGGAAGCAACGAAGCAACTTGACGCAAACACACGAAGCAACATCCGAGGCCTGGATGCCTTGGCACACCACTGGCGACTCAGCGGAGTGCCGGCCGGCAGCGTACAATGGGGTCCTTGGTTGGAGGTCGGCATGGCCGCAGCAGGCTTAGTTGCTTTGTCTTGGTACCATGGTTGCAATATCCCTCTTTGAACTCACAACTTCTCCTTGTGTTGCGGAGCTCCAGCTGGGCTGAGGCCCAGAACAACTCCTTCTCCAGGTTGAAAATCAATGGCATCAGCAATGAGCCATGGGCTCACACTTTGAACATGTCAGAGTATGTGAGAGTCTGTTGGATTCTGCAACAGCCATGGTTGTCGCACAGGCTGGGAATGTCGGTGCTGCCCACGGCTCGGCTTCACTCACTCCATCTCTTCATAAGACGCAACAGCCTCCTCGTTTTCTCTCTTTGTCTCTTTCTCTCTCTCTCTCGCTTTGTCTCATCCTGGTGCGAATCGCCGTGAGGTCCACGGCGCTGACCACGCCCCTGGCCGGCGGACGCCTGGGCTGCGCTCTGGTTCAGTGGGCTGGCTTCCTGAAGCAGCCCTCAGCTCGGTTCGGAAAAGATGAAAAGCCAGGAAGGTAAGAAAGGCCTCTGTAGGTCATGCCCTGAACTCTTCCCTGACCTTCGGAAGGTTTCCCCGGGGAGCCCCGAGCTACTTCAAGGACTGAGGGGGGAAGCGGGGCAGGGGTGGAGCTGTCGCGCCCCACGGCAGAAGCAGGACTTTCAGGGCTCGTCCGCGGTCCAGCGTGCCTCTGCCGACGCGCAGCAGGCGGGAAGGGAGAGCTTCAAAGGAAATCCATCCTAACGGTATGAAAATTTCTAAAGCCATCTAAGACTCCAAACCTCAAAGCCCTGGTGTTGGCGACTGTTGCCCAGGTGGCAGTTCTGAGCCCCGAAGCCGTCGGTGGATGGATCAGTGCTGTGGTGGCAACTTTTGAAACTTGCGCAAGTCTTTGGGGCATGTGGGAGCACGTGGGTATCGGAGCGCGGGACCTTGTGTCGGTCGATGCGCTTCAGGTTCTGTTGCTGCAGATGTCATTGGATCAGCTGTGGACATGGATGAGCCCCTGATGGCGGCTGGCATGGACTGACGCTTCTTCACTTGGGCCCATGTGCGTAGGCAGGGAGCAATCAGCCTGTTCCTGCCAGGACTCCTTGTCTTCCGTGGAATTCCGCAAC
Source organism: Symbiodinium natans (assembly GCA_905221605.1). Taxonomy (NCBI): domain Eukaryota; class Dinophyceae; order Suessiales; family Symbiodiniaceae; genus Symbiodinium; species Symbiodinium natans. Next base: position 295,460 of record CAJNDS010002453.1, read on the forward strand.
CGTCTCACAGCTGAAGCCGGGGCGGGCATCAAGTTCCCGAATCCGAGCTGAAGTATGTTGAGATTGCCCCATAGAACCCCCTGCATTGCATTCCTGGTTTCTTACTTCCCTATGAAGAACTAGCCTCTCTTTTGTGAAACCCGAGGAACACGCTCATGTTCGACCACCCCACGCTGCGTGCCATCGCCGATCTGGTGCAGTCCCAGATTCAGCCCGAATCGCCAGCTGTCTCGGCTACTCCCGAAGCCAAAGCCATCGTGCGATCAGGATCGTTTCTCACATTACTCCTCCTTGCCGGCATGGGTGATCTGCATATTCGCCCCGCGCAGGAAGTTACACGGTGGCCGTCAAGGGGCTCTCGGCCTTCTTTCCAGGGGGCCCCGAGGGTTTGGAATCCTGCTGGGCCCGTTGGCTCCAGCGCCAGGATGCAATCACAGCCAGGGCCCCAGGAAGGCCCTAAATAACCCAGGTCAAAATCTGTAGCGGTGACCTTGATCTGGCTGAAAAATGTGCTGTCTGGACAAGGAGATTCCGTTCTCACGCTTTGATCTCCAAGAAGTTTTTGATCAAGACATGGAGGCGCGCCTGAGCAGCGCGACGTGTGGAGCGTGGCATCTCGGGGCCCCTGAAAGAAGCGCGTTGCAGGCACTGGGGAACGTGATGTACGCCCGCCATGGTGGCTTTGTGGAGGGCGCGGAGTTCTTCGATCCGGGCTTCTTTGGCATGTCCGCAGCAGAGGCCAAGACAATCGATCCACAGCAGCGACTTGCTTGCGAATTAGCCGCTGCTGTCGGCAAAATCCTCAAACCCAGCTCCCAAACTGTGCTAGGATCGGCAACATGCGATAGCAAAAGTGTGTACGCATTTTGCAAAGCTGCATAACCTCTGCATTTTTTCTGTTGAGAGCGCTTTGAGGAGACTGGCCCTGGAGATGTCCTATGCAGCCTGCCACCATGCGGGCCGTGCAAAGCAATCCCTTTTGGGATCCGACACCGGTGTCTTCGTAGGACAGTGTTCTGCAAACACATGCAAAATTCTCTGCATATGCTGAGTGTGCACTGGAAGAGGTCCCGGAAGCCGTTCTTCCGATGGCTTAGTCGGATTGTGCTGTATCTGCTAGCCTCTGAAGACAAAAGCGTCTCACGAGAATCTCTGTCACAGGACAGTGCAACAACGATTGGGCCAAGTTCTCCAGGGAGCGTGCAGCGAATCCCTACACAGGTCCCGGTACGCATGCATCCATCTCTTCGAACCGAATTTCTTACAGCCTCGGGCTGAGGGGTGCCAGTGCATCTGTTGACACGGCCTGCTCCTCATCTCTGGTTGCTCTCGACATTGCCTGCCAAAAGCTGGGCCTGGGCATGCTGGCGGCCTTGATGACGGGCGTGCAGCTGAACTTGATATCCGAGCCCTTTGTGGCCTTCTCAAAAGCCCGCATGCTGGCGCCAGATGGTCGCTGCAAGACCTTCGATGCGTCCGCCAATGGCTACGTGCGAGGAGAGGGCTGTGGCTCGGCTTTGCTGCAGATTGCGGGCGCAGAGGACTCGGCTTCCTTGCCTGCCATAGCCTCAACGTCGACGAACCAGGATGGGCGAAGCTCCACTCTGACAGCTCCCAATGGTCCGGCGCAGCAGGATGCCATCCGCAAGGTGTCTCGTCGAGCGGTTTAAAGGCTCAGCGTGAAACTCGTTCCTTACCCTGTGCACTACACCAGTAAGCTCGTGCATGTGCCCAGCCATCGCAAGAAGCAGAGTGTACCCGCAGCAGCGTAGGCCTAACAGTTTTCCATGATGAATATGCATGACGCGCATGTCACGTGTTCGGTGGATGCTGTCCCCCACCCCCCAGCCCCCAAGGCTTTGTCAGCGGCAGAGCTGCTTGGATCACAGATCAACTTGGTCGAGTGCCATGGTACGGGCACTGCTCTTGGCGATCCCATCGAGACTGGCGCGTTGAAGGCTGTATTGGCCCAGGGGCGTTCGATGCCTGTGCAGCTAGCCACGGTGAAGACCAACATCGGATTCTCGGACCATGTGAATGTTGCCCTGCTGAAGCTCCAATCCCGTCTAACTCTGAGCCCTCGAAGTGGAACCCCCATACTGAGGACACTTGGAGGGAGCGGCGGGCGCAGCAGGACTGGTGAAAAGTCTGCTCGCCTTGCAGCGTAGTGCCAAGCCTCAGTCACGGGCGCAAGCGTGGCACCGTTTACCAGGCCATGAGAAGCAAGTGAACTGCATTTTTGCCCAAGGCACGGTTCCTCCCAATGTCCACTTTGCCAAGTTGAACCCCACGATCGACCTCGAGGAGAGAGCATTCTACATCCTTGAGTACAGCTTGTTCATGACATGCACTTGCGTGGCAACCTTTCCTGCTAGAATCACAAACGAATTTTGTGAAGTGAATGCCACACCTCGAGGATTTCGCCGCTGAGATTCCAACGGTTGCGCAGCCTCTGCAGGGAGAGAAGCTTACATCAGGCAGCGAGCTAGACGGAGGGTGCTGTTCTTTTCTATCTTTTCTGCAGTGCGGCGACGGAACCATATGTTCTAATGAAGCGGAGTCGGCAGGGTGTACGACGCAGTGCCTTTGCCAGGCCTTTCCTCCTTTGGTTTTGGAGGCAGCTCGGAGAGAACGGGCAGCTGCTGCGTGTGTCAGCTCTGCCTCAAACCTCAAGCCCTTTCTGACTACGCGAGTTGCGGCAACAGGCACCAATGCCCACGTGATCATGAAGCACACGCCTTCCGATGGAGTCCCGAAGGCGAACGTCAGAGATGGTGCAGCAGTCCCTAAGCCGTGAACCCTAGACTGATCCTAAACCGCCCAAGCCGTTGAGTTCATCAAACCCAAATACTTCATATAAACCCCTTTTGCCCTCAACTATAAACCACTGCGGAGGCGAAGACTGCGTCCAAGAAGCGAGTGGCATTCCTCTTCACGGGTCAGGGCTCCCAACGCGTTGGCATGGGCCAGGACCTCTACTCCTCCGAGGACAGACTTTTTTTCGTGGCTTTGGACTCGGGTTCAAGGCTTCGGTTCAAGAGATTTGTGAGGGTTGAAGGTTGCTTGCGCGTTCCACCAGATGACTTGAGACGATTCAGGAGTCCTTCCGGTCTGCATTGGATGTTTGCGCAGAGCTGCTGGATCCGCTGCTTGAGAAGCCGCTTCTGGATGTGCTCTTCAAGGCCTCGGGTTTAGGGCCTTTGCGGTTCAGGGTCCTTGTCGCCCAGTGCCTCAAGCAGCCTCAGGCCGAGAACCGCAGTTTGCTGGACCTCACCAAGTGCGCTCTGTTTGGCCCTGTTTTTGATGAGATCCAAGCTGCTGGGACATGGAGCATGGAGAGGTACTCGCAGCCAGCGATCTTTGCCATTGAGTATGCGCTCTCGGAGCGACGGGTCGATGGTGAGTCCGTGTAGCGAGAGCACGTAGACTCTGGAGGGCAACTTCACGAAATTCTCGTAGATTCTCTCAGACTTGTGGATTAACTTTATCAGATTACCGTATCTTCTCTTGGACTTATGGAGGGAAGAGGTGTATGGAGCAAGTTGCACGTCGAATGTTTTTTTTGGCCTGCTACTTGTCACCATGGACAACTTCCTCGTCTTTTCATCCCCATGCAAGTAGCCGGAAGCTTGTTTTTGTTCCCCCTAAAAAATCGCCATGAGCAAAAACAGCCGCGCTCAGCGAACTCTTTTCAGGTGTTCATGCTCAGCCCTGTCCGCGCATGCATGGGTGTGCTTTCAACATTGCATGTGTGGTGTGCGCACGAACGCTGACATAGACTCTTTTTAAAGTTACAAGCAGTTTTTCCGCGCCGTGCAAAGTTTCGAACTGGAATCTGAGCCACGTTTGTACTGGAGGAGATGTGGAAGGCCATGGGCATCGAGCCGTGTGCTGTTCTTGGCCACAGCGTGGGCCACGTGGCAGCATTGCCCTTGGGCTCTGCATTGTCTTGGGCACTGCACCCGGAACCCGCACACCAGGTGAGTATGCAGCGGCCGTCACTGCGGGTGTCCTTGAGCTGGAGGATGCGGCACGTCTTGTGGCAGAGCGGGGGCGCCTGATAGCGGAGCTCTGCGAGGGCAACGTTGGCGGCATGACAGCCTGCTGCTTGCCTGTTCAAGAACCAGCTGTGCTACTTGTAGCTAGCCCATTGCTAGCTTGTCTTGTTCTTGTCGCTTCATCACATCATTTTGCAACGTTCTTGTTTCCACTTTCGCATGCCCCGATTGCGAGGCTTTGCTCCTGAAGCCGACGCGCGGTTGCGCTTCAGTCATGTGCCATTGCTGGGGTCGTCGAGGGATCGGTGGGCAGGAGAGCTAATGCAACCAAGGACGTCCTCCAAGTCCTGTCCGGGCTGCCCGCCAATGAACGCAAGGAGGTCTCAGTGGCCGCGGTGAATGGACCGAAGATGACAGTAATTTCAGGCAGTGTCTGCAGTTGCGCACGTACAATACGCCCCGTGCCCCTCCACAGCTGTCCGCAGGGCGCAAGGACTTGGTGAAGCAAGTGGTTCAGAGCACCGGTGCGGGAAACAAGGACCCCGAGCCTGTGCACCCGTGCTGGACACCGAAGAGTGAGCGTATCTGTCCCCCTCTTTAAGAAGCAGTATGCTTGGCGCTTGAGCCATGCCGACCTTGCGTGTCAAGTATGCAGTGTATGCCTATGTGCCTCACGACCCGCGCCTTCGCAGGAGCTGAACGTCTCCCATGCTTTCCATTCTCCACTGATGGAGCCCATGCTCGAGAGTTTCCGAACTGAGGCGGGCAGAGTTCACAACCGAAGATCCCGAAAGCCGAATCCATTCACTCTACAGACCGGAGGCCCCGTAGCCCCTAGTAATACCCTCCGTGGCTTCACCTTTATAAAGTTTAGGGGGCATGACGCCCAGGTCTCATCAGCCAAGCTCTCGGCTCCCAAAGTGCGCTTCTTCTCCACCGTGACGGGCAAGGAGGAGAGTGACCTCTTCACGGGCCCTGACTACTGGGTCCGGCATGTGTCGCAGGCGGTGAGGTTTGCGGATGGCATGGCTGCCCTGGAAGCCCTGAGCCAGGGAGCCCCCGAAGCCTACCTGGAGGTTTGGGGCAGTGTTGCAATAGCATTAATAGCATCTAACTATTGGTTTGAGGTTACTAGGGTTTGCGTGTAGGGGCTGGAAACTGACGCCAGCTTGCATGCCCGAAGATCCCCGAAGTATGTACCGCTGCTACCTCGGTTTCACTATGCAGAGAGCTGTGCCTGGAGGTTGGCCCGGAGCCGACGCTGGTGAAGATGGGAAAACGCTGCGCCTCTGGCCCTGCGGCCAGCAAGGAGTGGCCCTGGCTGCATTCCATCGAGCCTGGGCAGGCCGACCACAACGGAGTGGCGCGCATGAGTATGAAGTGCTTGGGGTTCAGAAGAGATTGTAGGAGGATCGCAGGAACGGGCTTCGAGTGTTGCTCTGGAACAAGTCATGCGCTTTCAAAGTCCACAGAAGCTATCAAAAGCACCTGAAGGGTTTAGGGTTTGGGCTGCAGCATTTTAGGTGTCACAGGGTTTTATAGCTTCAAAGGGTGGGAGTGGAGTCCCCACGTCTCCCCGGACAGGCCGAGGGCAGCACGGTTGCGTCTGCGCTCTCGCAGCTACAGGGGGCGCTTCCGGCCCTCCAGTACAAGAGGCAACCCTTCCCATGGCGGGACGCAGGCCCCCGGCTCCTGAGGCGCCGCAGCGAAGGTCCCAACGAAGTGCTCTTTGACTGCCCAGTCCGCGGCGATGTCTTTCAGGTGGGATTTGTGCCAGAAACAAGTGGCAAAAGCATGGGTTCATTGCACGCATGAACCGTTACCATCAGGTGTCAGCCGAGCACGTTGTGTACAATGAGATTGTTATCCCGGGTGTCGTCTTTGTGGAGATGGCCATGGAGGCTGCCAGGGCACACCTTGGACCAGAGGCCCAGCTGCGGGACATCCAGATGGTCTGGCCATTCGTGGTGCCCAAAGATGGGGACACGGACAGCAAGCAGATGATGATGCGCTTGGCCATCATCGGCAACAAGCGCTTCGAGCTCCGCAGCCAAGGCCCTGGTGATGATGCTTGGACCGTTCACTGTGAAGGACGGGTCGAGGCAGTCGGAGGCGGGTCGAAGGCGGCAGCAAGCATCGACCCGGAGCAGACGCTCTCAGCTTGTGCCGCGAGGTGCCCAGAGAAGGTGGACCCGGCCAAGTTGTATCCCCTGGTGGACAGCACAGGCCTTTGGCTGGGGCCAAAGTTCCAAGTGTGCCACGACATGTGTCGCAATCCAGATGAGATCTCCTGCCGCATGCAGCTCCACTCGGATGTGCCCAACCAGGGCTACATCATCCACCCGTCACTCTTTGATGGCACTATCCACGCGGTTTGCGCCACGATGTTCGATCAGGATCCGCCCTTCCTGAAGATCTTCGCCGGTGTCGGCAAGGTCACCGTTGTGGCCAATGAGGCGCCCAAGGACCAGCCAGTCGTCCTGCACCTGCGCATTGACGAGAAGACCGACCAGCAGCAAATCTTCACCTGCCAGGTGTTTAGTGAGGCCGGGTCCCTGCTGTGGAAGTTGGAGGACGTGATCTTCCGCAAGGTCCTCCCGGAGCAGATTCAGAAGGCGCTGGCGGCCACGAAGGCTAAGGATGCGGTGAGCTTCTTCGAGACTCGGTGGAAGCAGCCTCCCGAGGAGGCGATGGACTCCGAGGCCGGGCTCCTGCCCTCGGCAAACGCCGAGGGCCGCTGGCTCTTCCAAGCTGAGGCCTCCCTGCTGGAGGTGGGGGGGCTGTGTAGGGCTTGTCGAAGTCTTGGGCTGCTTTTGGGCTAGTTTTCCAGTGCCGGGGCTGGGTGAGAAAGAGGACAAAAGATCGAGGGACTTCAGGGTATCCGAGCATCGAGACCATCTCCCGCTCAGGTCCTGAAAAAGGAGCTGGGCCAACAGCATGCGTACATCACCTCCTCGTCCGAGAACGACCTTGAGTACGAGAAGCTGACGCGCATCGTCTACATTCCCTCGGAGAAAGACACTCCCATCGACGTGCTGCACAATGGTCTGAGTCTCATCCAGAAGGCCCTGCAAGTGGGCGATGCTGCCCCGGAAGTCTGGTTCGTTCTCCGAGCCACCCAGGCGCGGGTGTGTGAAGGGTGCCCGTGCCCAGCCAAGCTCCAAAAGGCCCTAAACTTCAAGAAAAGCCTAAGAACCCCTCCAACAACCCTAAGCCCTAAACCCTAAAGCCCTAAAATCCTAAAGCCCTGAAACCCTAGAGCCCCGAAACCCCAAATCCCCAACTTCCCTAACTTCTCAAGCCCTCAGAGGCCATGGAGGCCTCGGACTTGAAGGGTTCGGGCCTCCCCCTGCATGCCGGGCTCTGGGGCCTGGCGCGGTGCCTGCGCCTGGAGTCCCCGGGCTCACTGGCGGGCTGCGTGGACCTTGGCCCGCTCAAGAAGCCGAGCCCAAAGGACATCCTGGCCAGGCCGGGAACTTCAGGGGGGTTTGGGAGGTTAAGGGGTGCGGTGGCGAGGGAGGAGAATGGTGCACACTGATTTTTTGCTGGTTTTAGGGGATCTCTGTGCGCGTCATGGTTTTTCAATATCGGCGAGTGAAACTTGCATGAATATGTCTTATCGAGTGAGTCTCACCAGAGGTTACGTGAAAGCGAATGAAATCATTTTTTGCCGCAAGACTTGTCTGACCATTGGGGTTCGCTGAAATCATAGAACTTCGAAATCCAAGCTGCAATTGCCATTTGGCTCGCGCAGCTTTTCCGTCCACAGTTTGAAGCACATTGTTGGTTCATACAGTTCTTATCAAGTGGTGCGCCACGTAATCGGTATGGTCCGGTATGACCTTAACTGAGTTTCTCAAGGCCGAGGGCAAGAGGAGAGACGTGTGCGGTTACACTCTCGTGACATCTATTATACATGTACATAAATGCATATGCACATGTTTCTGCTTCAGTGAGCCACTAAGCACAGACGATTATCGCGATTGAGGGAAGGGCATCTTGTTGGGGGTGGTGGGCTTGAGGTTTGAAGGGTTCGGTCGGAGTGGCCCCGGGCCCAGGCTGCGGGAGCTGAAGACGCATCGCTCGGGCGAGGCGCCCGAGGCGGAGCCCGAGCTGCTCCTCCAGGGCTCCGCCCCCACCCTGATGGTGTCCCGCCTCGAAGAGACGACTCCGAAGTTTCAGGAGGTGGATGTCGATGCCTATCGCCGCTGAGCTGCATCGGTCCCCGAGCTCGATGGGCTCCTGACTCTGACTGTACCTCAAACTCCACTCCCTTGATTAGCTCTTCAACAGACCCGAAATGCCCCAAAACCCAGGCCTAAGCCAGTCGAGCTACGCCGTCAGCGGCGGAACTGGTGGCCTGGGCCTCCTCTTCGCCGCCTACTTCGCCGAGAAGGGCGCCGGCCACCTGGCGCTGCTCTCCCGCAGCGGCAAGATTGCGCAGGACCGCCAGACGGGGGGTCTTAGTGGGGTTGAGGGCTGAGGGCACAGGGTTTGAGGTTGGGAAGAAAGAGAACGGAACGAAACAAAGCGGGTACGCGAGCGGAAGGATGACGAACTCCACAGGAATCGGCAGATAGATAGTTGTCCAAATGCATATGATGGCTGTACTTTGCGGGACTCTACTTTGTAGATCCATGGGACAGGGTTGGTGTGATTGAGGACCCAGGCTCTGCAGCAGCCAGGGTCTCAGCTGGCATGGTGCGTGTCGATTCCTCCATGGGCCAGCGGAAGGTAAAAAACCCTTTGAAACCTTGAAGCGCTTAAATCCTTAGCGCCTTAAGCCTTCAACCTTCGTTTTGAACCCTTAGAGCCTTAAAGCCTTACGATTCGACAGCTCTCAACTTCCCCCCTTTTTCGAGCCGAGGCCTTTGCCAGACTGCAGACCACGGGTGTTGCAACCACCTTGCAGTCCTGCGACACTTCGGACCTGGAGGCACGTGGCTCAGATCACTTCGTTCGCTGAAACATGGGCCCCTGTTCATGTCCTGGTATCATAGGGCCCCTCATGTTTTAGAGGAACCCCCCCCGAAAAGGGGGCCCCCGTATACAGAGCTGGCCACGCGGCTCATGTTCCTGATATGTACCGGGTGCCAACACAGTGACTGAGGCTGTGACCTCTTGCCTGAAGTCCGTGCATGGCAAGCAGCCCTTGAAGGGACTTTTGCATGCTGCTGGTGTCGGAGCCTCAGTCGATCTCAGTCGACGGAGTGAACTTACACGGAATGCGCATGTGGCATGACTGGGTGGGATGTGGCTCAGATTCTGCAGGACGACTCCTGTGACGGATGTATGTTTCAGCCTCGCTGGTGTGTTCCATCTTGAGGTGCTGGATGATCACCTGATCGCGGACCTGCAGCGCGAACACTTCGTCCCAGTACTGAAGCCCAAGATCGACGGTACGTTGATCTGGCCTTAGAGTTTGCCGAGTTTGCGAGCACCGCTGCAAGGGCTCGGATCGGCAGCCTCTTCATGCAATTCAAGCAAGGGTCGGGCAATCTCAGGAATCTCCACTCTGCGCTGCAAAAGCTTGGGCTCGAAGGCAAGGACAGCAGCCAGGTCGGGGCCCCAATATAGCAAGAGTTGCCAGAAGGGTCCCTCTGCCAATTGCTCCTCTTGGTCGTCTTTTCATATAATCTGCACATCCCCAAAACCCTGCAAGCCCTTGAGGTGGACTTCTTCGCGCTTTTCTCGTCTGTTGCCGCAATGCTGGGTTCGCCCGGTCAGGCCCGGAGACGCCTCAAGGCGTAGGAGCAGACATGCCAGCATGCTCGCCGGATTTGCACGCAACTCCCATTGCTCTGTACGAACACTCGGGCTCAGTGATTGTAAGACTGACGAGGAGGGACCAGGCGTTTCATGTGGGCCAAGACCCTGGCTGTCCTGGCCAGGCCAACTACTGTTCGGGCAATGCCTTCCTCGATTCCTTTGCCCTGCACCGACGTGGTCAAGGCAGGAAGAACCGACAGCATACGGAAGAAGGGCCCGTGCGCGACATGCAGGAAGGGGTTTGGAAGTCATGGTGTTGAATGTTGGCTCGCACAGGTTTGCCAGCCGTGTCCGTGCAGTGGGGACCGTGGGCCGAAGTGGGGATGGCCGCGCGCGCTGGGACCACCGAGAGCGGTGGCTACTTGCGACTGGATCCCACTCTCAGCTTGCAGGCATGTCAAACACATGTCTTGAGCTGAGCACCAGCACTCTTTGCCGACTAGGAGACGCTGTTCAAGAAGTCCATAAGTAGTGACATATGCCTGGCCCGCCCAGTTGGACTTCGCAGATTCGTTCGCGGCATCATGCATATGTCTACAAAAAAGACATACATACATGCTACGCCCCAGCTATCCACCGTTTTTGTATTCGGGAGTGACGTGGGTCACCTTATGATTCCAAGAAACACTACTGAGGATCTGAACCTACCGAATCCCGAAGAAGATCTAAAACCAAATTAGAGTAGCTAAGTATTCGTTCCCTTTTAAAATCCTCACAAGCACTTGAAATACAAAATACTGTGGCTACCCATCATTCATTCATGCCCTTCTCAAACCCGCCAAAAGCCTGTCAAAACTATACGGCCAATATCTCTGTTGCATCATTGCATCACACAATGAACATCACACGAAGCCTGTGTGAATTACAGTAGCTGGTCAAATCATCACAAAGCTGGTGCAAGTGATTTGATAGGATTTCTAACTGTCCTAGTGTCCAAGTAGCTGTCCTTCTTTTGATGCATACAAATACCCTTCAGTAATTATGAATTCTCGAAGTATAGTTCCTCAACCTCTTAGAAGGACGGTGACTTTTTTGGTGAAAGACCTTTATGAGGCTGAATAACATAAGCAAAAAAGGAATGAAATAGAAGACTAAATAGAAGCCAAGTAGGACCGTGGCCAATTTCCATTTGTAGTTCTTTTCATCTCCATAAGTGTATATAGGGTTCCTTGCAAATATTTCGGTGCGTGTATTTGTGGCGGGGTGTTGTTTGAGGGTGCTAGTAAGAAAATCCCACTTCTTTCGTAATGCGCCGGGACCCTGGGCCCACGGTATGTCTTTGCAACGGTATGTCAATAATGGGTCTTCACTGACGCCGCCGCAAGGGCCGGCGGATAGATAGAGAGAGAGATATATATATATATATATATATCTATGGCTGAAAAAATGGGGAAGGGGGGGGCGGGGGGGAATCTAATCAAAACCACGGGCTGAAGAGGAAGGGGTGGGGGGGTGGATGCCAAGGGTGGTTGGGGGGGGGGGGGGGGGGGGGGGGGGGGGGGGTGGCAGCCTTGCACCATATATATATATGTATGCTTAAATACCTACACACATACGTGCACGGTTGACTGGTGTCAGGCCATGGGTGCCATCTTGGCCAGCAGCTCCCCACCTGGCCTTGTCGGAGTTGCCCGGATCAACTGGTCGTCCTTCTTTGCCGCCCAGCCGAAAGTGCCCTGCTTCCTGGAGAACTTCCAACACCACAAGAAGTCATCAGGCCAGGCAAGTCTTACCGTAAGCCTCAGCCCCAGACGCAAGAGTCCTGCATGATCCGCATCCTGTGCCACTGAAAGACTCGTCATTCACAGGGCATTTCCGCCAAAACCCGAACCCCCGAAAGCTAAACCGTAATCCTGACAAGCTAAGCTGGTCTTAGCCTCTTACATGTCCGGAATTCGCTGGATTACGGTTTAGGGTGCAAGCTCTCAAGCCCGATGCGGTTTGCAGCTGCTGCCAGGTGTGAAGATGGGAAGTGGTGGAGTGCCCAAGGCATGGTGGGAGTTGTTGAAAATTAGGATGTGTGGCTTCGGGTGATTGATTTAAGGGGGCATGTGTTGGGTTTGGAATTGGGGGTTTCGGGGAGGGTGGTGTCGTAGAAAACGCGGTTTTTGGCCCTTGGACAGGGAACGGCGAAAACTTGCCTTGGGACCTTTTTAGTGCTTCCCCGAAACCCAGCACCTGCAACCATGGGCTTGGGCCGAGCCAGCAAGGTTTCCCAAACATACTTGGCGATCTACTCGGGTTTTTCATGTGGGGCCACGTTCCTGCGTCGTTTCTGGAACGTGTAGGAGCTGGTCAACTCGACCATCATCAACGTGCTCTGCGACGTGCTTGGAGATCCCGACCTGTCCGACTTCTCAGTGCCCCTCATGGACATGGGCCTGGACTCGCTATCGGCAGTCGAGTTCCGCAACCGGGTCCAAGCCTCTTTCGATGGCCTCCACCTTGCTTCCACCGTGCCCTGTCTTAAGATGGCCTGTGCCTTCTATGCCGGGCCTTGAGTGAGAGCATTGGAGAGCCTAGCATCTTCTACATCTCTTTTCACCAACGCATCTTCGGGTTGTTCTCCAAACTACGGGGAAAGGGACCCTCACCGACAGACTAGAGTCGCTCGAAAAGCTTTGATCAATCTCCCTGTTGGTTGGGCACTCTACGCCGGTTGCCCAGGTCATGTTCGATTATCCCACCGTGGCGGACTTGACGGACTACATCGTGGCGCAGTTCAGTGATGGCGACGAAGGGGATGATGCGGCCGTTGGAGGTGACTCGAAGGGTTGCGCCAAGCCTTTCAAGCCTACTCTGCAGAGCCGTAAGGTTCGCTAAACATCCAAAGCATCAGCCGTGCTTGGAGTCGGCGCCTAGGAGGCATTCGGGATCTGAACGCGAACGAGCCGATGGCCACCATCGGAATGGCAGCCAGGTTTCCAGGTTGCCATGGAAATGGCACGGACGAGCGTGGGACTCAGATTCGCAGACAGCATTGCAGGGCCCTGGAACCTCTACCCTGACCCCTTCAAGTGTTTAAGACTGAAAGGTACCCCCCCCCCCCTTGTAGCACTTATGAACTTCTGAAGAACAAGCATCGACAGCAAGCTGTGTTTTTTGTGTTTCTGTTCTCAGGTACTGGGCCATGCTTTGCAAAGGCCTCGACATGATCACCACGGTCCCAATTGAGCGCTGGGACATCGACCAGTACCACGATCCTGATCCGTCCGCTCCGGGCAAGATGTCTCGTGGCTCTGTTTAGAGGCTGTGGGCATTTTTCAAAGGTGCACCGGCGCACCGGCTGCGTGTGTTCTCCTGGCCTATTGAGTGCTCTTCATGCCTCAAGACTTCAGGTACACTCGCTGGGGTGGCTTCATTTTTGGCCTGGAGGCAGATCGGTTTAGTCATGGTGTCATCGCTGCTTGAAGTTGCTTGGTTGCGTTGTGTTGGCAAGTGCCATGCCGCTGGAAGGGATTCGACAACAAAATGTTCGGCATTGCAGAACCCGAAGCGCAAGCCATGGACCCGCACCAGCGAATTCTGCTTCTCGCCAAGACAGTTCATCTGTGGTCTGGCACGTGCTGGATGGGTTGGGGTTCTTTTGCAAGGTATTCCATCAGCATCAGGTCCCAACTTGTCTTGTTTCGTCTCAGTGCCGTTAAGTTGCAAAGTTTTGCCTGTAATCAACCTGGTTCGCGGGAGCTCAGTCATGCTCGTTGAAAAAAAGCTCCATCACCACCCAGGTTGGAGGTTGTCTACGAGTCATTCTGGAACGCTGGCCTTGACAAGGAGCTGCGACTGTTTGGGGGCTAAGGGTCGCCTCACGATGTTTCATGCTTGTTTTTGGCAGGAGCAGCTCTCAAACACCAACTGCGGTTGCTACGTTGGCTGTGCCACCTTGGGCGGCATCAGCGTGCAGGACGGTTCGGCCTCTGCCATAAACTGCTTGCTTTGATGTCTGACCCACGTCGCTCAGTAAGCGCCGAATGGCCCACGCCCGGTTTAGTAGTCATGACTTGCCTTGCTGTTTCTCCCTAGCATTCAGCATTCTGGAAGGATGAGGACATCGGCCCCTTCACAAACATCGGTTCTTTCCCATCAGGGTGGCTCGGCTTGTGGCTTGTGAGTCTGCGGTTTGTGTACCCTGGCGAAGAGGATCACAGTATTGTTGGACGATTGCAGGAACTCGGGGCGTGTGTCCCACGCGCTGGGTCTCCGCGGTCCATGCTTCACCATCGACACGGCGTGCTCGCAGCTTGTCCCTGTATTTTGGCCATTCGCTGTCGGAGTTGGTGGGGGGGGGTCTCGGGGCATGCGGAGCTGCCACCAAGGTCGACGCTGGTAGCCTTGGACTGTGCTGCCCAAGCCAAGCGCTTGGGAAAGTGCGACCGAAGCATCGTGGCCGGCAGCAACCTGACACTTGGCTTTGAGACTGGTGTGCGCGACAATGAGGATTGCTGTGCTTAGTGCCCAGCCCCCCGCCCAGCATGTGTGTTTTCCCATTTGTACCTTCAGGCAGCTTTGTCCGAACACTTGGGTGTCTCGGCGAGAAAAGCTGAAACTGCATGCATGTCACATACGGTTTCTCCAAACCTTGAGAGTCAGGAAATACATATAAGCTGCCGTGATTCCACTAAGTCTGCCAAGTATCTTTGGCTCCGTCCAAGGTAGGCTTCTGCAAGATGGGAATGGCACTCTCACCTGATGGCCGCTGCAAAACTTTCGATGAGTCGGCCAACGGCTTCACTCGCACAGATGGTGCCGGGTCTCTGATCGTGGAGTTGGCGTCAGCTGCAAGCAAGGCCTGAGATAAGCGATTGGCACATGGTGGCACTCCCACGTTGCACACCGTTTGCGAGCGCTGCAATTGTGAGGCCGGAAGGCAGGAAGTGGCCACAGCCCTGGGAGTCTGCGTGAACCAGGCCAGATCAGGGAACCAGTCCAACCTTGCGACCCTGAGCTGCACAGCGCGGCTGCCCGAAAAGTGTTCTTCTGCGGTTCAGGATGGCCGCAGCGCCACCATCACCGCGCCCTCTGGGCCCGCCCAGCAGCGCTGCATCAACGCCTCGCTTCAGGAGAGGGGCGGGGGGGGGGGGGGAAGCAAGTTGACATGCTCTTGCCTTGCAGCTGCGCTCTCCGGGCTCTTTCGAGTTCTTGGGTTGCCGAGTTGCGTCAAGACCCATGTCCTGTCGAGCCAATATGAAGATTTTTCATGCTCGCAGGAAGCTTCGGTCAAGGCCCTGGAGGTGTCCCTGGTGGAGGTACATGGTACTGGCACATCCCTTGGCGATCCGATCGAGGTTGGTGGCATGAAGAGCACGTTAGGGAAAGGCCGCACGGAAGACGCACCGTTGGTGCTAGCCGCCACGAAGTCCATCATTGGACACACCGAAGGCCCCCTGCTTCATGTCAAGAGATTTGTCAGATTCCGAGAAAACATCGACACACCATGTCTTGGGTCTCCGCACACTTTCATGGGCTGGTCCTGGTGCTTGCTTGCTGCGTCATGTCTTGTCAAACAGAACAGGTTTCCGAGTGCTCCCGCCCCCAGGTTCTGCCGGCGTGGCCGGCCTCATCAAGATGATCGGCGAGTTCAGCCACAGGACTGTTGGAGAGCATCTTGGAACCTTCAAAGTGTAATCTCCTGCAAGTTGCCGTCTCGGTGCGAAGAGAGCTTTGTTTCAAAGTTGTTCCGTGCGTAGGATCGTGCCGAAGAACCTGCACTTGAAATCGATGAACCCCAACATCGACCTGACCGACTTCCCGGTGATTATGCCGAGCAGCATCATTGACTGGAAGGGATCGCGGGCCGTTGCTGGCACATCTTCCTTTGGCTTCTCCGGCACCAACAGCCATGGCACCTTGGAAGCTCCTGGAGGAGGAGAGGGAAAGAACGTGGTCCTGGAGCGACCCGAAAAGCTCAAGTGGAACCGGACATACCACCGGATGTACCACGACTGGTCTCAGGGCTTCTGGTTTGCCAGCGAGTGGCGCCCAGCCCCTCTTACAGGTCCCAAATCCCAGGCACAGCCGTGCTTGGTGATCGGCGGCGGCGCCTTTGCCGAGGCCTTGCGGGAGCTGATCGACTGCGAGCTGCAGCCCGCCCAAGCCGACATGGCAGGCGCCTTGAAGAGCAAGGCGTGGAAGATGGTGGTCTTTGCGGAGTGCCTGGTTGCAGAGGATCCCACAGCGGAGGGCCCGGCCATGGCTGCCTTGCTGAGTGCAGCCCAGGCGGCTGCATCCCTGGGAGCCCTGCGCTTCGTCGTCCTCACGGCCGGTGCCCAGGAGGCCGATGCCTCGGAGGGCATCGGAAAAGGCCTCCTGGGCGCCACGGCCTGGGGCTTCATGCGCTCCATGCCGCTGGAGGCCCCGCAGCTCCGTGCCCAGGTCATCGACTTGACCGAGCCTCAGTTGGCCCGGATCGCAGAAGCTCTCAGACCGCCTGAAAGGGCGTTGCTTTCTTTGAACCACCTTAAGCCCGCGGGTTTTAGCAGTCTGAGGCCGGCTTCCTCTGCCACCTCCTTGAGCTCTTGGACTCAGACGATTGTCGATGAGCTCTCCAGCGAGGATCTTCTGGTTTCAGTGTCTCAGTGCTCGTCACAAGTCAGTTTGCCAAGTAGGCCCCGAGGACGCGATTTTCTCTTCAGCCTTCATGCTCTCCACGCTCACGGGGCACTCCCCCCCTTGACATCAGGACGTGGAGCGGGAAGTCTCCTATGGCGGAGAGGACTCTGGAAGGCGCGTCCCACGCCTGGCGAGATACAACATGAAGCCGGGTGTTGCTCGGCTGCAGTCGGACAGCAACGGGCTATATACAAATTAGAAAGCAAAAGCGGCAATGATAAAACGCACAAGAAGAATGACATAGCACTGATAACAGGGAATCCCCTCCCAGGTCAACACTCTGGAGGACCCCACCAAGACACAGCTTGTCACCGGCGGGCTGGGCGGCCTGGGTCTTCAGACCGCGCACGCCTTGACGGCCATTCGGCTGCAAGAGTTTGATCTCTATCCCGAAAGTAGAAGAGGTTGAGTGTGGAACTCCAAAATCCGACCCTTCACCCTTACGCTCTTCCGCTGCGCCGGAGGACCTTGGAGCCCGCAGCCTGCTCCTTGTCTCCCGGCGCGGAGCCGTGGCTTCGGGTGACGATGCTGCAGCAAAGCAACTCGAGGATCTCCAGGCTCGACGTGACTGGCCCAGGGGCGAATAGAGTTGTTGAGGGGGATGTGGATGCGGAAGCGGACGTGGATGATAGTGATGATGAGGATGATGAGGATGATAATGATGATGACGATGATGACGACGATGACAATGGTAGTGATGGTGGTGATGGTGTCGATGGTAGTGATGATGGTCGTGGTGGTGACGGTGCTGATGACATTGGTGGTTGTGAAAGTGTTGGTAATGCTGGTGATGGATAAAGGGCAGTGCCTGGCAGTGTGTTTCATGAAGCTTCCTTTTCTGCCCGTGGACGATGGCAGGCGAAGGCTGGCGTCACCGTCCACACCTGGGCCTGTCGTTCGGCAGCACAGCCACGATGCCATTGTCTCGTGAGCGCATGTTTCAACACTCATGTTGAAACAAGGTGATGTGGGTCAGAAGGACATGGTGACGGCTTTGATGAAACGCATTCAATCAGAGCTGCCAGACAACCCACTCGGCGGCATTGCGCAGCTTGGGCACAAAGCAGGTTGGAAAGCCCTGCGTGCTAAGCTCCATGTTTTTGTTTCTTTGCGTCACCCAGGATGCTGATGCCAACATTGGAGCCCCCCCCCCAGCCCTCAAGCCCTCAAGCATCCAAGGCATGCTGCAGGAATCATCGACTTTGTGGAGCTCCAGGCAGCTGCAAACCTGAGCCGATTCCTTCTCTAATCTACTTGCTTTGTAGCAAGCACAGCTCAGCACAGGCTCAGGGATGTGCACTTCCTACATTTCCTGCGCCATGTGCAGGCCCAAAGCATGGAGCGCATGGGCAAGGTCTTCAAGCCGAAGGTTTCGGGTGCGTGGCACTTGCACGAAGCGAGCAAGGCCCCCATGCCCGGCTGGAATAGGTCGCTTATGTGGGTCGCTTGTGTCACTCGTGCTCCCCCGAAGGACCTCGGCTTGGCGTCGTTTGTCGGCTTTTCTTCGGTATCTGCCCTCATTGGGCTCTCACGTGGCACCAGCTACTCTGCCTCGAACGCCTACCTGGATGGCCTCGGCCTTTGGAGGCATGCGGCCGGCCTGGCGTTCTCGAGCGTCCAGTGGGGCCCCGTTGCAGAGGTTGGCATGGCCAGCAAGGACCCCCCACGACTCTTAGACCTTGGATGGGCGTCGTGAGAGTTCTTACGCCTTGCTTCGGCCTTGTGCCCGACGCACGTCCCATCACAATCCCTGTCCCTGACCAGTGACCCTGTGTCATCCCTGTGTCTTTTTTCTCGCGCAGTTCGAGTCAATCTTCGACAGGACCACGCAGGGCAAGCTGACTCGGCTCTGCGGCTCCTTCCGCCGGGACATGTCCAGGCGGCATTCCGCCAGGCGGTGGTGGGAAACGGCAACCGCGGATGGCCGACTCCGTCGCTGTGTTTTGCACAGGCCCGTGCAGCACTATAGCACTAGAGCCTCTGTTACTGCCTCATTATGTGCCGCCTCAGCTCTTGGCACGTTTCGTCTGCGAGACATGTGAGGTGGAGTGGGGCCGCTTCCTACGTGAGCTCGGGGCGGAGATTCCCATTCTGGAGGAGTTCTCTGGCGAAGAGGACGCCGTCGTCACCGCAGGAGCAGCGGCTGCTGTCCTGCCGGCCGCCTTTCGCGGCCTTTCCCCGGAGCAGCTGGAAGCAAAGTTGGGCCAAGTGGTCCAAGGCATTGCTACGGGAATCCTTGGCGTCGACGAGCTCAGCGGAGATGCACCGCTCATGGAGGCGCCAGGGGTTTTGGCAGGTTTGGCACAATTTCTTGTGGCTCTCTCTCTCTCTCTCTCTTTTTTCTCTTTGCTCTGAGCACCTGCTTGGGTAAGTCTTCTTGTGATGCGCGATCTGAGACTCTGATAGGCGGGCCTGGACTCCCTTTCGTCTGTGGACTTCCGCAACTCCGTGGCGAAGGCCTGGGACGCGTACAGTTATCATATGTTATTGTGCCGTGCTGGCCTGGTGTCATTGGTATATCGTGCGCTAGGGATCCCGGGACTTCACTCAGGTAGAGCCCTGTAAACCGCACGTTCCGAGGAGTTGCCGGGCCTCAAGCTGCCCAGCACACTCATGTTCGACCACCCCACGACGAAAGCCATTGCAGCTTTCGCGACGGAGCAGCTGGCAGCGGTCGCGGCGGCGCCAGCGCCGGCCCCCAGCACAGCCCCCGTGGAGTTGGAGATCTCCTTCCCGGGAGACTTCGATTCGCTGAGTGTGGAGGAGAAGGAGGAGTTCAAGGCGCAGGCGATCAAGGAGATCTTGGAGAGAACTGGATTGCGGCCGGAGGACCTTGAAGACTTGGTCCTGGAGCCTGGGTCCATCATCGTCAAAGCCAAGTTCAGGGACACCTCGGAGAGCCAGGCTGCTCGGGCGCAGGCCGCGACCTTAGGGAAAATTGACAGCAAACGTGCCCGAAAGGGCTTCGTGGTTTGTGGTAGTTGTAGGGGATCGTGTCATTTGACTGAGGCTGCGGTTACCGAGATGGCCGAAAGGCCCATGTCTGTGGAGCTGGAAGGTCGTCCGACCTTTGCGTCCCAGAGTGCCTCGAGCTCCACTGCCCCTCCCCCTGCAACAAAGAAGGCCGGGCTCGCTCGTCCCCGTGCACTCCCGGCACTCCCGGCTGGGCCTGCGGGCGCCAAGCTGCCAGTTGCTGTCAATTCGGCGGCCTACCGATTCCCCTTGGAGGGCACAACGCCCGACGAGATGTGGGAGGTGCTGACGAAGAAGACTGACGGCGTGAGCGAGATTCCGCTGGAAAGATGGGATGTTGATGCCTACTATGATGAGGACGCGGAGGTTCCCGGCATGATGACGGTCCGCCATGGAGCGTTCGTCAAGGGAGCCGACCTTTTCGATGCCTCCTTCTTTGGACTGAGTCCTGCAGAGTCCAAAGTCATGGACCCGCAGCAGCGCCTGCTCCTTGAGGTCATCTACCAGTCCTTCCATGTCGCTGGCATGCCCCTCAGCTCCCTCACCGGGATGGATGCCGGTATTTGTGTAGGCCAATGTAACAATGACTGGGGCCACATGGGCTTCAGCGGCTCCACGGAGTCCTCCGAAAAGATCGGCCCTTACACAGGGCTGGCCGTCTCGACCTCCATCTCATCCAACCGTGTCTCCTACCTGCTGGGCTTGAAGGGCCCCAGTGCCACTGTGGACACCGCCTGCTCTTCTTCGTTGGTGGCTATGGACTTCATTGTCTCCAACCTCCGGCGCGGCAGATCCACGGTCGGAGCAGGATCTGGTGTCAATCTTTGCCTCATTCCTGGTCCCTTCATTGCCTGTAGCAAGGCCCACATGCTCTCGGAGGACGGTCGCTGCAAGACCTTCGATGCGTCCGCCAATGGCTACGTGCGAGGAGAGGGCTGTGGATCGGCCACGCTCTCCCTGCTGGATGGAGGAGTCGGCTTGAAGCCAGTGGTGGTTCTGAAGGGCTCGGCCGTGAACCAAGATGGGCGTAGCAGCTCGCAGACCGCCCCGCATGGGCCTTCACAGCAGGCGGTGATCGCGACCGCTCTGGCAGAGGCCGAGCTGGAGCCAAGATCGGTCTCCTGCATGGAGACGCATGGAACGGGTACGGCCTTGGGAGATCCGATCGAAGTCGGTGCTCTGGGAAACACCCTCGGTGAGGGCCGTGCAGCTGACGCGCCGCTGGCCTTGTGTGCGGTAAAGACGAACCTCGGCCCCCTGGTCTGCATGAAGTTATGAAGTTATGGCCCAGTTATGGCCCTTTAGCGCCCCGGGGGTGATTTTCAGGGGTCTCTTGGATGTCCGGAATCCTCACCCAGGACATCTGGAAGGAGCCGCAGGGATGGCGGGCCTGCTGAAGGTGATGTCCATGCTGCCGCGCAGGTGCGCTCCTCCCAACCTGCACTTCCAGAAGCTCAACCCCCACTGCGACTTGGAGGATTTCCCCACCAACATTCCGGTGGAAGGGTTATTGGAGCTGGCATCGAGCGAGGGCCACGTGTCCTCCGGCCTCTCCTCCTTCGGATTCGGAGGCGCGGAGCTCCTTCGGCCCAAAGCAAACCCGAGCCCGTAAGCCCTTCCTTGCAGGATATCCTTAGGTTCAAGGTAGATGCAGCGCCCTCTTGTCCACTCTTGCCAATCAGAGAAAAGGTGACCTGATAGGCGGCATATATCAGCGGGGCTGGCACTAGGGCACTAGGGATGAGCCCTGCATCTGCAGGGTTGTGAACTCTCATAAATGTTGAGAGGCACCAACACGCACGTGGTTCTGGAAGATGCTGTCGAGCCCGTACCCGTGACCTCGACGGAGGTCGCGCCGGTCTTCAAGCGCCAGTCCTTCGCCTGGCAAGCGCGGCGGCACGCTTTGCTCTCTCGGACGCTGCGCACTGCGGAGGGGACCCAGGTCTTTGCACAACCCTTCGCTGGTGACCGAGCCGTTGTCGGGCATGGGTTTTTCTAGTCTCTCGTGTGTCAGTCGTATGAAGGGTCCCAAGACATGATGTTGAGAAGGGCTCTGCGAGCAGCTGAGGCAAGCTACTGCAGCTGGTGAGCCCAGGCCTCAGAGTGTCCAAGGCGCTGTGAGCATAGGTGTTTCCCGCCGGTTTTGCAGAGGGTTCCTCTAACAGACGCATTACAAGGCCATCACATTATTTTTGGGGAGATTGTCGTGCCTGGGGCCACCTATTTGGAGATGGTCTTGGCAGCTGGCGAGTTCCACTTGAACTGCAAGGACAAGCAATGGAACATCCGGAAGGCCGGGTTGAAATCCAAAACCGCAAGCTGCCCAAACCCCGAACCCTTCAGCAAAAATCCGAGGCTCTTGAAACTCTAAAGTCCCCAAAGCCCCCAACAGCAAGACGATAACATCCAGAAAACAGAGAAAACAGAGACTATGTTTGTGCAATAGTATATAGCCTCTTCCTCTCATGGACTTCGGCCTCTTCCTGAGTTTCGGATGACGAGCTTTAAGCTTTTGCCAGGCATCCCGATGGTAGGATGCGCGACCCGAGGGGTTTTGGGCAGGTCGGCTTCACCGCGCCACTGGTGCTGAAGCAAGGGGAGGAGCAGGGAAAGCTGGCCAGGGACGTGGACTTGCCACCTCGGCTCTGGTTTTTTGAAATCTAGCGTCCCTTCTGCTGCTACGCAGTGATGTGGGGGGTAGCGCTGAAATAGTGGGCTCTTTATACCCTAGGCTTGAAGACAAGGAACGGAGTGGAGGGTTCATGAGGGTTCCAAACAGCCCCCATGTCAGGTTGGCGTGTCGGTTCTTTGACGCTGTGTGGAGTGCTCGGTGCGTCTGTTTCAGCCAGGTATCTGGAGCTTTTCCCGGACCAGCACTGGTCCATGAGCAGCTACGATCCAAAAGAGAGAAAGAAGCTGGCAACACATGCGGAGGGCGCACCTCGGCTCGGATGCAGACACTGCAGCATCACTGGGCCTGCAACTCGCCTTTTCTCAGGATCT
This sequence comes from Symbiodinium natans, assembly GCA_905221605.1. Taxonomy (NCBI): domain Eukaryota; class Dinophyceae; order Suessiales; family Symbiodiniaceae; genus Symbiodinium; species Symbiodinium natans. Next base: position 317,812 of record CAJNDS010002453.1, read on the forward strand.
TGACCTGAGCTTTGTCGAGCCAGAGTACCCATCGTTGGATCTGGAAGAGGCTTTGAGGGTTTAGGGTTTAAGGTTTATGTAGGGTTTAGGGTTTAGGGTTGCAAAGATCTGGCTCTCAGCATGCTGCCTTACGCTGCAGCAGGCAGTTCTGTGTCCCTGCCTTGTGAAGGTGCGACAGCGCTGTGACGAGGAGGTCACCATCGAACGCCTCTATGAGCTTTGGCCAACAAGTCTTGATTGTGCAGCATCCTACTTCAAAAGCAGACAAGTCCAGAGAGTTGAGCTGTGTGCGGGTGTCCGATTTCCGTGTGGATCCTTGCGGGTCTCAGGTTCCTTTCTCCAAGATTGGCCTGCCGCTGCAGCCTCGATTCAGGACCGTGCGGCACATTTTGCGCGGAGAGAAGGAGGTGCAACTTTCGGTACACCCATTCCCTTGATGTCGTCTGGTGGATGCTGGTGCGCCTTCATCAGGTGCTTGCGCGAATCGCCGCCGAAGACGATGGCACGAACAGTGGCTACCTGTTCAATCCTGCAGTCATTGAGACCTTGCAGCATTTTTTTCGTACGATCTCCAGTTTGTGGTTGACAATCTAAGGTTTAGGGCTCCAAAAGCGGTGTCTCAACCTGCCAAGGACGGGACCTTCCAGGGAAGTATGGCTCTCATGCTCGAGCGCCACAGCACCAAGATTGACGGCCTCAACTCGCTACGCATTCCTCTCATGGTGCAGACAGTCACGCACTATGCGCAAGGTTGCTCAGAAGCACTTTGGAATCGCTTAAATGACCGCATCTCGTGCTACAGTAGAGTTGTGTCACCTCCCCCGCCTCTTCTCGGCAGGATCTCAAACAGATATCTTTGTCCATCACGAGCTGGTGGAGATCACAGACCGAGAGAACTGCGTGAACTCCAAGCTGTGCAAGCAGGAGAGAGCACTCCTAAGAGAGCCTAAACGGCTTAAAAGGCCACACAAAACCCGTATCTTGCGCCTTTAACCCAACTATAACCACATTAGGGTAATTAAAGGGATTATAAGTGGGTCATAGATACAGATTTAATTGGTGATTAAGTACCGCGAACCTCCAAAGCGATGACGAAGTGCTTCGCAGGATGGGACAGCAATGCTCGGCTTCGAGACCTTGAGGCACCGGAGCGCAGAGGGTACACGGAGACGTCTCACCTGCGGACCCTGCGGTGGACTCTCGCGGTGTTGGGGTATTCTTTCTGCTTGTTGTTGCAGCGACCATACCGGTGAAGATATTTTTTCTACCAGTTGGCCTTGCTGTCCTTGCAGGTTTCGTGAGGTCCGCCCTGAGCACATCGCGGCTGGCCTACAGATTGCTTGTGTTGGTGTGCTGGGGATGGAAGAGTTGGGCTTTGTGTGCCATGTTCGGCCTCCCAGGCGAAGATGCTTCAGCAAGCCACCGACGATGTGGAGGAGGATATCTTGGAAGTGGAGTGGGCAACGGCGGAGGGGTCTTTGGGGAAAGCCAAAGATCCGAAGGGCAAGGGCATCGTATTCGTGGGTGCAGCGCTCGAGAGGGTGTTTTTTTCTTTTTTAAATACCCCTTCCTGGCAGCTGCAGTGAAGAGATTCGGAAGGTGTAATGTGCTGAGCTTGTGGAATAACACCTCCTTCATCGGACGCCCAAAAAAATCTGATGCTGCATGCCTCGCTACCAAGGTGCTGCCCCTGCCCTGCAACAGGCTCTTGCAAAGCTTTTGGAGGCCATGGTTGGGGATTTCGAATGCTTTGGGTCTTGCGCCCTGTGTGCCCGTGCCGACAAGCTGTGGCACTGCCTGGTAGGCTAGCACATTCATCGACACCGCGCTGGATCTTGTGTTCAAGGAGGGCACCGTTGCGGTCATTCACCTTGCCGCCTTGCAGGACAGCCTCAGGGCGGAACCGTAAGCAGGCGAAGCATGTGAGAGGGAGGGGCAACTGCTGGAGATTCGAACCTGAAAGGACGCTTCCGAGCTAAATGTGCTGCAAGAGGCGGTAGCTCTGGCACAGGCGGCTTTGCGCGGAGCAGAGCCTTGAGTGCCATGATGCCTGCAACTTGTGACCCCTTGTGACCTCTTGTGACCTCCTGTGACCTCTTGCGACATCTTGCGACCTCTGGTAGGCAGCCCTGGCAGCGATTGCAAAGGGTGAGGATGCTCCGCAGATTGCCTACATCACGTGTGGCACGCAGGCACATCCATGCTCCCCCATGTTCTTGTTGCACGCTGCATGCCACCGAGATCGTTTGTGGCGCTTGCAGGACGTGGCTACAAGCACCGGGGCCGGCAGCTACCTGCATGCAGGCACTCCGTAGTCCAACTCAAAGTGACAACACGTAGCATAGTCAGGCCTTGCTTACAGACGGGCGCGGGCCAGAGAGGGCCAGCGAGCAAGGAATTTCATCCAACATGATCTCACCACCTACAGTATAAAATGTAAGATGTATTCTAAATGCATGTATATATACATATATATATATATATATCCAATATATCCAATCCAGTTCCGTTGAGGGAGAACTGTGGCACTTTTGAATGTCTGCACAAGACTGCCTGACGTGATGCAGGCCTTTGGGGCCTGGCGCGTACAGTGCGCATGGAGGAGCGGTCGATAAAGCTTCGCTGCTTGGACTTGGACTCGCAGCACGAGGATCCGGAAGCTGCTGCGAAGGCCATTGTAGAGCAGCTTGGCAGCCTCACTGGCATCGGAGCGGGTGGCGGTGAGACCGAACTGGCTGCAAGGGCGGAGACGAAGGTGTCGCGGCTTTCGCGCAGCCAGGTGCAGGTCCAGAAGCCAATGCGCCTGCAGATGTCCTCGCGAGGAAGCTTGTCAAACCTTCGGCCAGTCCCACAAGCCTCGCGGCCACAGCCAGGCCCTGAGCAGGTGGAGCTGAGGATCCGTTCCGTGGGCTTGAACTTCCGCGATGTTCTGAGCCTAGTCGGCAATTGGGCAATAGCAGAATCACAGGACCCACAACCTATGCGATACTGGTGATAACGGGTGTATGCGGCCTTATTGTCCGTTGAGTGTGCACGGGGTGTAAGACTCGGAGATTCTGTACACCTCTCAACCTGAATCTCAAACACCTAGCTCCTGAGTACAAGCACTTGGGCACCAGCTCCTGACTCCAAAACGGTCTTAACTTGGCATTGAGAGCTGTGTTGCTCCGAAACTCCAAACTCATCCCAGCTGAGGAACGTCATGGGCATGTACCCCGGAGATCCAGGCAACCCAGGTGGCGACTGCGCAGGCACCGTGTGCTCTGTGGGAGGTGGTCAGAAGGAAGCAGCTGGCCTCCGACCTGGTCATGACGTCTTCGGCATTGCGTGGGGCTGCCTTCAGACGTACGCTTGCACCGAAGCCCTTCTCCTGGCACCCAAGCCAAAGGCATGGTCATTCGAGCAGATGGCAGCATGGTCCGTGACGTTTGCTACGACGGAGGAGGCATTTCAGGAGCTGGCGCCGGTGAAGAAGGGCGAGCGTGTGCTGATCCATGCGGCCACAGGTGGTGTGGGCTTGGTCGCCGTGCAGTTTGCCCAGCGTGTCGGTGCCACCATCTTCGCCACAGCTGGAAGCCCGAACAAGGTGCAGCACTTGCGCGACATGGGTGTTAAGTACATTACCAGCAGCCGTGATGTCAAGAAGTTCGAGGAGGACATGAAGGCCTTCCTGAAGCAGGACGGTGCCACCGGTGTGGATGTGGTCCTGAACTCCCTGAGCCACGATGACTACATTCCGAAGTCACTGGGCTTCCTCTCGAAGGGCGGGCGATTCATGGAGATTGGAAAGAGGCTCATCTGGAGCCATGACCAGATGAACCGTGAACGCCCGGATGTGCAATATGAGAAGATTGCCATGGATTGGGTCATGGAGTTCCAGCCGGAGCGCTACAACATGCTCATGAGGCGGCTCGTGTCTCAAATCGAGCAGGGCTGGTGGAAGGAGGTGCCCCTGACGCTTTACGAGGGCCTGACCTCCGGCATCGATGCCTTGCGCTACCTGCAGCGAGCCCAGCAGATCGGCAAGGTCGTCCTGACACAGCCTTCGCGGATGGATTGTCAGGAAGACGGCTCGTATGTCCTGAGCGGTGGCGTGGGCGCGCTTGGCCTCGTGACGACCAAGATGATGGTGGAGGAAGGTGCCAAGTCTGTGGTGCTCCTCTCTCGGCGCGGCGTGGTCGGCGACGACCTCAAAGCCATGTGGGAGAAGCTGCAGGAGTTTGACGTGGAGCTCCTCGTCAAGCCCTGCGACGTTGCCAGCTTGAGCGATGTGCAAGAGCTCACTACCAATCTCTCGACCAGTTCAAAGTACAGGGTGAGGGGTTTCATCCACCTCGCCGCAGTGCTGGACGACGCCACCCTACCCAAGCTGACACGAAAGCATCTGGAGCGCGCTTATGGTGCAAAGGTCTGGGGCGCCCGGCACCTGCACCTGTGCCTCCAGTCGAAAGCTTCGGCGTTGGACTTTGCCATCCTCTTCTCCTCGACTTCTGCCCTCCTCGGCTCGCCCGGCCAGGCCGCAACATGTCGCAGGGGGCATCTTCAAGTTCTGCCTGAATAAGGGCAGCCATACTTGGTTCGCTGTGATTTGTGTAGAGTTCGTTTGAAAGCAGTAGTAGTACAAGTAACAGAAGCAAATACAGGAACTGTAGTGATGGTGATGAGACATGTGAGTTGATGGCGCCAGGGCAACTACTCCGCAGCCAACGCGGCCTTGGATGGCCAAGCACGCTACTGGAAGGACCGCTTTCGTCTTTTTGCTACCTGCTTAGACATGGGGGCCAACATGTCCCTCAGAATTCTAAACCCTAAACCTTAAACCCAATAAACCCTAAACCCTAAACCCATCTAAAAAGCCCCTAGCCTTGGGGTCGTTCGTCAGGCCTTGGGCGAGCACGTCATCTCAGTGCAGTGGGGCCCTTGGCGCGAAGTCGGCATGGCCGCCCAGAAGGGAACCGTGCAGCGGCTGAAGGCGCAAGGCCTCGGGAGCATCGGAAACGTGGCCTCTTGGAAGCATATGCATATGCGTATGCATATAAATAAATTAACTCTGTCTAAATATATGTATATATATATATATGTATGTATGAGCAGATATAGGACTTAGGAAAGTGGAAGGGGGTATGTGAGGGCTCAGGGTGGGGACTCAGCGCCGGTGTGGCCACGGTGTGCTTGGAGCTGAGGTTGGCATGGCGGCCCTTTCAGGATCCCTCCGGGCATCCGGCAGCGTCATTGCAGCTTGCCCAGTGCACTGGGGTCAGTATCTGAAACAGCTGCTTGACTGAAATCTCGTGCCGGGAACGGGCGGAACCCAAGAGAGCAAGGGGGAGTGTAGAGATTGCAGAGGGAGTGTCGAGGGGCAACGGGACAAGTAGGCACAGCCTATCACAGCCTCAATGTGGCAGCAGGTTCGGCAAGTCCACGCCGTCATTCTACTCCCGCTCCCCTGGCTGCATAAAGACAGCAGCTGAAGCTTGAGGGGGCTCTCGTTGCATTCCTACATCCTGCTACCAAATCCATGAAACTCAAAATGACTCTGTGAATCCTCGAGGAGCATGGAAACACGCCCAGCATGAGCTTCAACCCGAACCATAACCCTATAACCCCGGCAACCCACAAACCTCGCTGACCCTGTAGGTTTCCGCCGAGAAGCCTCCAGCGGCGCGGGCTCCGGCACAGGCGGTGCCAGAGCTTTGGTGCCCGGAGCAATGGCCCCGCGTGCCGCCGTCAGCGCGGAGCAGGTGCGGCCGAGCGGGGGGATGCGCCTCAGGTCAAGAGCCTCCTGAAGCTAACATCTAAGGCCCTCCTCCCCTCCCCCCCATCCCCCCTTTTCCTCCGAGAAAAGAAGCAGGTGTGCTTGGGTCTTCGGCTGTTAGGGCTTTTGGCGGGGGGAGGGGGGGGGGCTTGAAGACTGAAGACCTTGGCTTGCTCCGGAGGTCCAGTCCATGGTGCTCCAGGTGGCTGGGGAAGTTACGGGCACGGCCGTCGGCGCACAGGACCTTTGCAACCTTAAGCCCTACAACCTACTATAACCTTATAACCCTATAACCCTATAACCCTATAACCCTTACCCTCTAACCCTCGAACCCTATACCCCTATAACCCTATAACCCTACCCCTACAACCCCATATCCCTTGCTTCCCCCGCAGCCCTATGGAACGCATGCAGCCCTCCGCCTCGTGACCCGAAGCTTCCGAAGAGCTCAGTCTCCCCCTGAGGAGCCACTGATGGAAGCCGGAATGGACTCGCTCTCCGCTACCTGGTCATCTTAGGGTTCTTTTGGGTTCCAGAGGGTTCGGCAGAGGGTTCTCGGGATATATTGCGGCATAGGGTTGTAGGGATATATTGTGAGATACCATAAAGGGTGAGACTGAGAGAGAAGAGCAACGAAGCCCTGTGCCAACTGTACCAAGGCGGTCGAGTTCCGCAACCGCCTGTCCAACGAACTGCAGGGGGTCAAGTTGCCGAACACGCTGATCTTCGACTACCCTACGGCCGCAGCCATCAGCTCCTGGGCTAAACCCTAAACCCTAAACCCTAAACCCTAAAAGCTAAACCCTAAACCCTAAAACCCTAAACCCTAAACCCTAAACCCTAAGCCCCAAAACCTAAACCCTAAACGCGCTCCTTTTCCTTCCTTCCTGCGTCAGAAAATGCTTGCCGGCGCCTGTTTTCGAGGCATGTTTGCAGCGTCCCAGTTGAGTCAAGTGGCGGGTGCAGGGCAGGTTGCACCGGTGCCCGGGCGGCAATGGAAGCTGAGGGAGTTGAAGTGTCTTTTCTTTTGTTGCCACAGAAGAGCCTCCACAGAACCCAGGTGGGCGCGCCTGGAATCAGCGCATCGCAGGTGGAGGCGCTGGTGCTGGAGATCGCGAGCGAGGTCACCGGTCACGGCGTGGACCCACAGGATGGGGTGAAGTTCTGAAGGGATCGAAGCTGCCAATGAGACGCTCTTGGGACCTCGGGGAAAGGGTCCTCTGGGTGGTTTGGCATGCTGCGCTAATGCATCCTGAGTGGCTTATGCTTCATGACGTGTCTCTTTTGTTTGTATTTCTGGTGTCGCATTGGGGATGAGCTTTCCTTCATCTGAGTTTCCGCCCCGCAAGATGGAGTGAAAGCATCAGTATCAGCCTGGAAGATTTCAAGAAGGATTAGTCTTGATTCATAGAGCTTGATGAGAATCCCTTATACGAGGAGCCCTTGATGGACTCTGGCCTGGACTCCTTGGCGGCAGTGGAGTTCCGAAACCGCTTGTCCAATGAGCTGCAAGGTATCAAGTTGCCCAACACCTTGATCTTCGACTACCCCACGGTCGCCGCGATCAGCAACTACGCCGTTGCCCAGCTGGGCCCCGTGGCCGCCGCACCATCTTTGGGTGCTGGGCCCGTGGCCGCTTCGGGTGCCTTTGCTTCCGTGCTAGGCATGGCTGCAAGCCTGCCTGGCCGTCGGGACGATGGCTTCTGGGAAGACCTTGTGGAGAAGAAGGACTCCGTCATCGAGATCCCTTTCACGCGCTGGGACCTCGACGTCTACTACAGCCCAGATCCCGACGAGCCCGGGAAGACGTACGCAAAGCACGGGGGCTTCATCGAAGGCGCCGAGCTCTTCGACCCCTCCTGCTTCGCGCTCTCGGCGGCGGAGGCTGCTACCATCGACCCACAGCAGCGCCTGCTCCTTGAAGCGGCACACACAGCCTTCTTGACAGCCGGCAGAGACCGTGAGCAGCTGATGGGCTCGGATGTGGGTGTGTTCGTTGGCCAATGCCAGTATGACCGGGCTTCGTGAAACCATGCGGCACACCTGTTTTGCAGTTCTAGGTCTAGAAGCAAGTCGAAGTGTAAATACAGATAGAAAGATATGAGCATAAAACAGATATAAATATGCACATAAAGATTGATATACATATAAGTATGAACATGCGTCTTCTCTTTCTCGCCGCTGCCAGCTGCTAGAACAGTTTGGTGCCGCAGCATAAGCCGATGGCCTGAGTGTCCAGGACTGGTTCGTGATGGTGTCGGTCGGTGACAAGTTCAACCCATACACTGGTACTGGTATTTCCGCATCCATCAGCGCAAACCGAACCTCGCATGTCAGCTGCAGTCAGCAATTTAGTTGTCGATGTTGCTGGCATCGTGAAAGGGCTCTGAAACAACAGGGTTCGTCAGTCAGGGCCTAGAGCGTCGCTTTGATCAGCACCGCATGACATCTGGAGGTATATCTTTGGAGTGAAGGGCCCAAGCTTCACCTGTGACACGGCCTGCTCGTCTTCTCTGGTTGCTGCCGATGCCGTTTCCTGGAAGCAGATTTGCATACACTGTCTGCTCCATGTTGCAGTGTGTTAAACCTTTTTAAGACAGGAACTTGAGCAAGGGGCCATAAAGTTAGAGGAGCTGTTGCCATTTTTTCGAGTCGCACCGAGGCGCTGTCCTCTCTGCGTCGGGGCACTGCAGAGGGCGCCCTGGCCTCCGGAACGAACCTGATCCTCGGCACCGGCCCGTACATCAGCTTCAGCAAGGCTGCGGGTAAGTCAGTTAGAGCACTCCGCAGTTCTTCCACCCAGATGTAGAAGGGGTGGTTCAGATTCCTGGTGTTCGGTGTTTGCTGTCCCGTCTCGTTCTCTCAAGCCGAGCTCCCAAGCGTCTGGACCACTGGCGAGGCCAAGATGCTTTCCGAAGATGGCCGCTGCTTCACCTTCGATGAGTCGGCAAATGGCTATGCGCGCGGAGAGGGCGTCGGGGCCGCGTTCTTGGCCCTCGACGGCGGGGAAGGCGCGGCCGCAGCGCGGGCTTTGCTCCGGGGCACGGCTGCGAACCAGGATGGGCGCTCGGCGTCCCTGACGGCGCCCAACGGCCCATCACAGCAGGCGGTCATCCGCCGCGCGCTGTCGGAGGCTGCGGCCAGCCCCGCCGAGGTGGCCCTGATCGAGTGCCATGGCACCGGCACTGCACTCGGGGATCCCATCGAAGTCGATGCCCTCAAGACCGTGCTTGGAGATGCCACTTCCGTAGCCCTGGGGGCAGCAAAGACCAATATTGCGCATCTCGCCTCAATCTGAGACAGTGCCGCTCAGTGCTCAGTGCTGCTCAGTGCTTAGGATTCCAGATTGCTCTGCTAAACTGCTGAGTCCGGGGTCTCGCAATGCTGGTGCTTCCGAATTGAGGCACTTGGAGGGTGCAGCAGGCATTGCTGGCTTCCTGAAGAGCGTCCACATGCTGGAGAAGAAGCAGGTCCCCGCGAACTTGCACTTCAAGAGCCTGAACCCTCACATCGACCTGGAAGATTTCCAGGCTCCTCCGCATAGGCATAGGCAGCATGATGGCAGCATGACGGCATCTTGCTGTGCAACCGCAGCCTCGAACTCTCAGCACTGAGGCTGTGGTCCCCGTGGAGCTGCATGAGCTGCCTTCGGGCACCGTTGTCTCAGGCCAGGCTCTGCTCTTTCATGATAGGTGCAATATAGAGATTGCTAATACTATTCCAACCCTACTCTAATTATTCAGGCTCCTACAGTACCGGCTGCTGCGATGCGTGAGCATGACCGCAGTGGCACGAAAGCGTTTGCAAGTTCAAGCTTGGCAGGTCTCTCCTCATTCGGATTTGGCGGTACAAACGCCCACCTTACTTTCGGCAGTACGGTGGGTCGAGACAGCCAGCGCATGACGATTGCGGAGCCGGCAGCGGAAGAGGGAGCCATTACATTCAGGCCCACATCCTGCATCATGCTGCGTCATGCTAGGTTTCGGGTTTAGGGTTCAGGGTTTAGGTTCTCGCAAGTTGGTCGGCAAGGTTGCATTGGGGAGGATTCTTCCGCACTCGTTTAGCTGCATGGCAGGCACACCTCCTTCCCGTGGCGCGAGACGGCTTACCGCTGTTTGCGACGGAAGATCAATGAAGGTCGCGACGTGCACTATGAGTGCACCATCAAAGCAGAGCCTCTGACAGAATCAGACCCGGGCGTAGGAGTACTGGAAAAGTGTGCCACAGCTTTTCCCCACTTGGCCACCATGATGCCGCAATCTGAGGACATCTTTAAGGTCTGCGCGGAGCACGTGGCCTTCAATGAGATCGTCGTGCCAGGAATCGGGGCTTTTCCGGTGCAAGAATGCATCATTATGCGACCCACAGTGGGCTTGACATGTCCAGGAGTGGTCTATGTGGAACACGCAATGGAGGCCCGTTCGGCCATGGGGTCTCATCCTGCGTCGACCAAACGTGGGAAGTGATGTGGAGAAATCCCTGGCCGGCAGGCTGTGAAGACCATTGTCGGCAAGGAAGGCTATCTGAAGGATCTCGTCAGACCCTCAGTGGTGGCATTGATGCTGATCGACGCTCGTTTCGGCTTCTCTGCCACCTCTCACTCATTCACCCGCTCGGTCTCTCCAACTCTTTCTATCTCTACCTCTCTCAGTCTCTTTCTTTTTGACTCTCTGGCTCGCTCTGTCTCGCTCTGTCAGCGCCTTAGCAGCAACTTGTGGCATCGACGTGATGGTGCAGAGAGCATTCCCGCGAGAGCAAGTGAGGCGATGACATGGCCTCTGGTTGTTCCAAAGAATGCAGACGAGCCCACATCAACCACCGTCTTCCTGCGCTTCTGCCAGATGCTTGCCAGCAAGGAGCAAAAGTGATTTTGTAAAGACAGACGCCTGTGCATATCACATACTTCGCTATGACAAGACTGCCTGGGACATGTTCCATGTTCGAGTCCAAGGATGGGCGACAAGTTCGAGATGCGCAGCTCGCGTGGCGATAGCACCGAGATGATCACCCACTGCGAGGGACGCATAGGCCGTGGCTTAGCGGAGCCAGCCACCATCGATCTGGAGGAGTCTTTCAGAGCCTTCGTTGGTTTTCGCGATGCCTAAGACTGCACGACGCCCGCACATACCATGTTGTCAGATCTTCTGAACCTGCAGGAGTTGCGGCAAATGTGCACTGAGGAGGTTGACCCCAAGGATCGGTTGCATGTCGCTGCTGCAAATTCCATCATCGCTCTCCCTGAAATGCAGGACGTCTACGCCGCCATCCACAAGGGCGGACTCTGGCTCGGACCCCGCTTCCAGGCGAGGGGAACGGGAGGAGGCTTCACGAGGTACGTCCACTCTGCCCGAACCCGTCAACAGATAGGGCGCAAGCTGTTGAAAGCCCATGCAGGTGTGCAAGCAGATGCAGCGCATGCGGACGGGACCATCGGGCGAAGGCGGGGGGCATCGCACCCGAGCTTCGAACCCAAGAGCCCCTAAACCCACAGCCCTACTGCAACAACCCGCCCCCCCAAGCCCAGCAACCCGTAGCCCAGAAACCTGAAGATCCGTTTAGGGTAAGACTTTTGTTTATGTCCTGCCAGGACCTGGTGCAAGGTCCCAATCCAGGCTATCTGAGAGTTTGCATAAAGATTTCGCGAAAGACAGGCTCTCAAGGTGCACTCCACAGTAAGCCCTAAGCCTCCAACCCCAAGCCCTACACTTCCACTGCACACAGCCTTGTAAGAACACCAAGAAGCCCCTTAAAACCCTAGGACCTAGGACGCGCGCTCCGCCAAAGGAAAGCATGTACCCTAAAGCCCAAACACCCGCCTCCTCCCCTCACCCCTCACCCCTCACCCCTCACCCCTCACCCCTCACCCCTCACCCCTAAACCCTAAACCCTAAACCCTAAACCCTAAACCCTAAACCCTAAACCCCGAACCCCACACCCTAAACCCTAAGCCCAGAGGTGGGGACAAGCACGTCCTTTGCCGTCTGGAGCACTCCCCCGAGCTCGGCCCCCAAAGGGTTTAGGGTTTAGATTCTAGGGTTTAGGTTCAGGGTTTAGGGGGTAGGGGTTTAGGGTTTAGGGGTTAGGGGTTAGGGGTTTAGGGTTCAGGGTTTGGGGTTGAGGGGACTGAGGCGTCGGGTTTTGAAATGCATTCGAGTTTTACGGGGTTCGGTTTGCGGGTTTGGCCCAGTTTAGGCTTTTAGCATCGAGGTGTTCAGGCATGTGGGAGTGAACGTTGGTAGGGTGTGGGGTTTAGGGTTAGGGTTTAGGGTTTGGGGTTTAGGGTTTAGGGTTTAGGGGGGGGGGGGGCGCCTGTGGTTCTTTAACCGCGATGCTTCCCCGATTCCTTCTTAGAAGCGCTCGTAAGCAGATGTCGCCACAGCTGCAGCTGTCTCCTGGGTTCTTTAGGTTTGTTGTTCTCGCTTTTTTGGGGTCCGGGGGCAGGTTCAGTATCTCCTCGGGCATATTGGGGTTTCGGGGTGTTCTGGTGTTTTTGGGTGCTTGGGGTCTAGAGTTCCTGAACTTCAGGGTTCTGAAGAGTTGGGGTTTCGCGACCATTAGTAAGTAGGTTTGCTGCAGTAGAGTTTTGGGTTCTCATCCGCAAGGTTGAGGGGCTTAGACCTTTAGGAGTTCAGGCTTAGGGTTTAGGGTTTCGACGCTTAGTTCGGTATGCGACCCAGGTCGCAACCCAACCAGGGCTTCTTCATGCATCCCGCTACACTGGACGGCGGTTTCCTCAGTTGCGTGCTTTTGACCTTTGTGCGTGCTGCACAATGCCCCAATCAGAGCATGCAACGTTGTGAAGGGGAGGGAGGGTTTGTTCGAGATTTGGGTTGGAGTCCTATGGAAAGAACAGGCCCTAAACCCTAAACCCTAAGCCCTAAGCCCTAAGCCCTAAACCCTAAACCCTAAACTCTAAACCCTAAACCCTAAACCCTAAACCTAAACCCTGAACCCTGAACCCTGAACCCTAAACCCTAAACCCTAAACCCTAAACCCTAAACTAAACCCTAAACCTACAGTTCAGAACGTCCCAAGCATGAAGGTACCATCCATGTCCTGGGAGCCACCATGGTCGGATGGGACGCGCCTCTCAAGATCTTTTCGGGCATGGGCCGCGTGCAGGCCGACAGCCTGTTACAAAGCCTACATAAGCCCTCGAAAATTCCTACAACAACCATATATCATGTACAATCTTACATATACACCAATTACCTCAAACCAATATAGGCCCTAGCTGAACCCTATGTTATGAGTTCTGCATCGTCCCACACGAACCTCGCCTCAAACGTGCGCGCTGCGCCAGGCACATGTGCATCGAAATTTCTCCAGAGATGAGCGCCAAAGTCGCATGTTATTGCAGCCCACTGTGGAGGAATTCTCGGGCAAAGTAGCCACATGTTCTTGCACTCAGGCAGTACTTCGTGCACCTGGATCTGAAAACGTTTTCAGAGCAGGAGCAGGTGCTGTTGTCAGCCAGATTGAGAAGTCGCTTCGCTCCACCCTAGCATTGCTGGCAGGTCTTTGATTCCACCGTCACCACTAGCGACGGTGAAGTGCTCTTCAAAGGAACAGACGTAGCCTTCCGCAAGGCACCTTCGTCAGAGGACATCTACAGAACTTTAGGTTGTAGAACCACGACAAGATGCTCCAACAACACCGCCAGGTGACTCCCGAGCAGATCAAAAAAGCCATGGAAAGCCAAATGGCAGAAGATGACCAGAAGATCTACGAGGCTCAAGGGGACAGTGCCCTTTTCACGCCAAAAAGCAAAAGAGAACGCACGGCTCCTGTCTTCCGAGGTGCAATGGTCTGAGCTGAAGCCCAAAACTTCGGAAGAGGGCCAGGAAAGCGAGGGCCGATGCCTCATCCTTGCGGCGGAGGCATCCAAGGACGGCTTCCCTCGATCTACCGGTAAGAAGGGGCTTCTCCCATTTAGAACACTCTTCAGGATTACCTTGCTAGCTTCTGATAGGGTTTATGTCGGGGGCGATGGGAGTTTGCGAACGGATCCTGTTGTCAGCTGACATGGCCCCCTGATGTGTATCTGACTGCGTCCAATGAGGAGGGCGAGATCCTGTCGCAGCTGCCTGGGGCAGAACTCTCAGGCATCTCGGATGAAGCCTTGGAAGCTCTGGAGGAAGGTGGAATGTCGGGCCTGACGCGAGTCCTCAGCGCCATCGGCCTTTCCAGCGAAGATGCTGCAAGTGGACTGGACCATGCGCTTCGCCTCATGAAGGTGGGCAGCAGGTACAAGTTTTTCGCTCGGGTGGTGTCATGTCCACGACAGCTGTACCCAAATGGACCATAAGCCCTGAACCCTGAGCCCTAAACTCCAAACTCCAAACCCTAACCCTAAGCCCGAAGTCCTCAAAACCCCTCAAAGCCATGAAAGCCCCTGGGCCCCTTGCGAGGCTTTGGTCAAGATGCCACCGGGCTCTGAGGTTCCCGAGCTGTGGCCTCTTGGCTTGGGGTTTGGGGTTTGGGGTTTGGGGTTTGGGGTTTGGGGTTTGGGGTTTGGGGTTTGGGGTTTGGGGTTTTGGGTTTGGGGTTTGGGGTTTGGGGTTTGGGGTTTGGGGTTTGGGGTTTACGGTTTAGGGTTTAGGGTTTAGGGTTTACGGGTTTAGGGTTTACGGGTTGGGGTTTAGGGTTTAGGATTCAGCGTTTAGGGTTCACGCTGGCACTTTCAGGGCTCACGCTGCACAATGGGGGGTAGTTTTGGGGTTTCAGTTTGCAGGGTTGAGGGAACGTGGCTTGAGGCTCAGGGTCTTGAAGGGCTTACTTTAGGCTTTTCAAAAACTCTCGGGGCTCAGGGCTTTCGGAGTTCAGGGTTCGGGATCACCAGCTCCTTTTGTGTTGAAGGTTCCTCACCCACCGGGCCGTTGCTGTGCAGCGGAACGACATCACCGAACTTCCCCTCCACGCGGGCATCTGGGGCCTGGCGCGCGCGCTGCGCGCGGAGCGGCCCGACCTCAAAGTGGTCTGCTTGGACGTCGCGGACACGGAGCACCTCCTCGAGGAGCATCTTCAAACCGTAAACCCCTGCCAGTATAACCCTGAACCCTGTATTAACCCCTACAGCCCGAAAACTCCCAATCTACAGCCCTAAAGAATCCTCATCCCCGGTGAGGCCGTGAGCGCCGCCCTCGCAGCCTCCCCGGCTGGGGCCGAGCCGGAGATCGCAGCTCGCCAGGGCGAGGCCCTTCAGCTGTGGGGCCCGGGCCTCGGGTTTCGACTCCCTTTGGGTGGGGCGGTTCTGAAGACCCCTAAACAGGAGGAGCAACATCCATATCGCTTCTCCTATCACGTGCGCACGCGGGGCGTGAGGGCCCCAAGAGTTTACGCTGTGACTGCTTGTGCGCTGAGGCCCCCGTTTGGTAGACAGCAGCCTGCCTGAGCCAGAAGCTGTGGCTTTCGATGCCGACAGCTGCCACGTTTTCAGCGGCGGCACGGGCGGCCTTGGACTGCTCTTCGCAGGGTGGCTGGCTGAAAATGGTGTCAAGCACCTCGCTCTGATGTCGCGGTCCGGACGGATCCAGGATGACTCGTTGCAAAAGCTCTTGGACAAGGCATCCAAGCTCTCGAACGTGCAGCTTTTCAAGGGAGACATCGGCAGCGAAGCGGACGTGGGAGAAATTCTGGGACAAGCGAATAAGACCATGGCAGCCGTCAAGGGTGTCTGGCACGCCGCAGGTGTCTTGGATGACCATCTCATGGGTGACCTGACGAGTGAGCACTTTGAGCGGGTACTGCTGCCGAAGATCACCGGCACCTTGAATTTGCACAACTCCTCTGCCAGCAAGGGCCTGGAGTCACAGCTCCAGCAGTTTGTCCTCTTCTCCTCAGTAGCTGCCATGATCGGCACCGCTGGCCAGGGCAACTACTGCGCTGCAAACGCTTTCATGGATTCCTTTGCCAGCTATCGCCTCGGACGAAACCTCCCAGCTGTGTCAGTGCAGTGGGGCCCGTGGGCTGAGATCGGCATGGCAGCTCGTGCAACTTGGACGAACTTATGCACCTTCTTGAAACCCTGAAGAGTCTCAGCTCCAAGCCCGGACCCCCCAAGTGAACTCAGGCCGGTACCTCGGAAAGCGTCGTGCTCCGCATTGCCTTGGCCGATGGCCTGCGTGCGATGGAGACCATCCTGGGCGCCCAGCTCGGAGGCCACCTGGGCGGCGCGGCGGCGGTGGCCGGGGTGGCCCGCATCAAGTGGCGCTCCTTCCTGTCCCAGATGCCCGAGGTCCCAGCCTTCCTGGAGAACTTCCAGCAGTATGCGCCCAAGGATGCAAAGAAGGGTGGCAGCCTGGTGGCCAAAGGTGCGGCGCCCTCTCGAGACTTAGTCCGTGCAGGCATCGAGAATGTCCTGAAGGAGGTCCTGGGAGACGACAGCCTGGATGACTTCTCTGCCCCTTTGATGGACATGGGCCTGGACTCGCTTGCAGCCGTGGAGTTCCGGAATCGGGTCCAAGCATCCTTCGAAGGTGTGCGGCTTAGCTCCACGGTGATGTTTGACTACCCGACCGTTGCGGACCTCACGGATTTCATCCTGTCCCAGTTCGCGCCGGAAGACGATGGTGCTGCAGTGGGTCTTGGAGACGTTGGCGGGGCTCTGCGGGAGCCCCTGTCCATGATTGGAATCGCTGGCCGCTATCCAGGCATGTCTGCTCACAACGACGTCTCGGAGTTCTGGGCTTCCCTCTGCAGTGGTCGGGATCCAATCTCGCAGATTCCCATCGAGCGCTTCGATGTGGATGAGCTCTATGAAGAGGACCGGTCGGCACCAGGCCGTGTGTACGTCCGCGAGGGTGGCTTCATCCCTGGCATCGAGGAGTTTGATGCAAGCTTCTTCGGAATTGCAGAGCCTGAGGCCAGATCCATGGATACACACCAGCGCCTGCAAACCGAGACAGCCTACGAAAGCTTCTACAATGCCGGCTTCACGAAGGAGACCCTCTCCAACGTGGAATGTGGCGTGTTCATGGGATGCTGTGCCTCGGTACGGTACTGAGGAGGCTGCTTTGTTGTGTGTTTTTGGTTATTGCTGGGTTTAGGGTTCTAGCTTCTAACTTTTGGTCCCACCATAGCATGTCACAGTTCTGTTCTAGACCCTGTCTATAGGCACCCTCACCGGCATCACTGTCGATTATGAAGACATCGGGCCATTCACCAACATTGGTTCCGGACTCTCGGGCATGTCCGGCCGAATCTCGCACGCGCTGGGGCTGAGGGGCCCTTGCTTCACCATCGACACTGCGTGCTCCTCCACTTTGGTGGCCATGGACTGTGCGGTGCAGGCCTCACGACTGGGGCGCCAGGAGTTGGCCTGTGTGGCAGGCACGAACTTGCAGCTCCGGACGGACATGTGGGTTGGCTTCTGCAAGATGACTGGCCTGGCCGGCGATGGACGCTGCAAGACATTCGATGCCTCTGCGGACGGCTTCGGTCGCTCGGAGGGCTCCGGCTCAGTGATCCTGCGCCTGGCATCGGCGGCACAGGCAAAGGGTGAGCTTGCCTTTGCTCTCACCAAGGGAAGCTGCGTGAACCAAGACGGGCGCAGCGCCACGATCACCGCGCCCAGTGGCCCAGCCCAGCAGCGCGCCTTGAGCAACTCGCTTCGGGACTCGGAGCTCAGGGCCTTGGAGGTCTCCCTCGTCGAATGCCATGGCACAGGCACAGCCTTGGGGGATCCTATCGAGGTGGGAGCACAAGAGAAGATCTACGGCAAGGATCGGGCAGATCAGGATCAACTGATCCTCGCGGCGGTCAAGTCTGTCATTGCTCACCTTGAGGGCGCAGCGGGTGTGGCGGGCCTGACCAAGCTGGTCAAGATGATGGAGCACAAGCAGGTGCCATCGAATCTGCACCTGAAGAAGCTGAATCCCAACATCGACCTTTCCAACTTTGCCTGCACCATCCCGGACTGCGTCATTGACTGGAATCCCCCAGCGGGTGCAGCGCGGGTGGCTGGCGTCAGTTCGTTCGGCTTCTCGGGCACGAACTCCCACGTCAACTTGCAGGAGGCACCACAGGCACGCCCGGGGTAGCCCTCAGGAAGTGGTCGTTTCCTGTTTTCCGGGGGCTGAAGCGGGGTTGCTGACTTTGCTGACTTTGGTGCCTTCAAGTGCATGCTTAGTGTAACAGAGGCACTGGTTTCATTGCCAGGCAGAGCTCGAGGCTGTGCTGGAGGCGAAGGCCGCCCGGGCTCCAATGTCCTGGTCTCGCAACGACCTGTCCTACAAGGACTGGGCCAAGCAGCTGTGGTCCGCCATCGCGTGGCAGCCGCTCACAGCCAACCAAGCCTCCGTGGACTCTGCCGAGGATTGGCTGGTGATTGGTGGAGGCGACGTCACTTCCGCCGCCACAAAGGCGGCCTTGCCCAAGGCCACAAGTGCAGGGCTTGCGCGACTGGCGAGCAGCGCCGAGGTGGAGAAGCTGCTTTCCGAAAGGACGTGGCAGGTCGTTGTCTTCGCAGAGCCGTTGGTTGCAGAAGACCCTCGCCTGGATGGGCCGACGCTGGCAGCGCTGCTGCGCCTTGTGCAGGCCCTTTCCCAAGACAAGCGCTCGGTGAAGCTGGTGCTCATGTCTCTCGGCGCACAGTCGGCCTCCGGATCTGCCATCGGTCGTGGCTTGTTGGGTGCTTCGTGCTGGGGCTTTATGCGTTCCGTTCGGCTGGAAGTGCCCCATTTGCAGCTGCGGACCGTGGACTTCGCGGTGGACGCAGACTTACCTGACTTGTTGCCAACCGAGCTTGCAGCTGCGGCTGAGTGGCCTGCAGACGAGGAAAAGGCGGCCGAAGTTTCTGAGATCGCCTACATACAGGGTGAGCGATGCACTCCAAGGCTGAAACTGACGCCGGTTCCACCTGGAACTCAGAATTTGGAAGCAGAGGGAAGCCACATGATAAGTGGCGGCTTCGGTGGCCTTGGGCTCTCAATTGCTCAGGAGCTCGTGGACATGGGTGCCAAGCACTTGCTTCTGGTGTCACGCAGCGGACGGGTATCCAACGACGAGAAGTTGCAGCAGATGTTTGCCGAGCTGCAGGCATCTCCTGCAACAGTTCATGCATGGTCCTGCGACGTTGCCGATGCGGCCAAGACGCGCGACATGCTCAAGAAGACGAAGTCCTTGGACGTGCCACTGCAGAGCGTGGTGCATGCAGCCGGCATCATCGACTTCTGTGAGCTCGGCAACCTGACGACGGAGAGTATGAACGCGGTCTTCAAGCCGAAGGTGCTAGGAGCGTGGAATCTTCACAGCGAGATTGCATCGGGGGATGCCCTCGCGGCCTTTGTGCTGTTCTCATCGGTCTCCTCCTTGGTCGGCCTGCCCGGACCTCGGCTACCAGCCGATATGCTTAGGCCATGTGAACACAACTAACATATCTGCGGGTGGATCAGGTCATCTGGCATTACCTACTCGACGTCCAATGCTTATCTTGATGGCCTGAGCTTGTGGCGCCGGGCAGCCGGCTTGGCAGCTACCAGCCTTCAGCACCTTGGACCTGCTCGCAGCAAGTGGGCGCCACGAGCGCGCAGCGCATCTTGTGTGACATCCCCCGGTTTTCTGAGCCCTGAACCTTAAGCCCTTAAAGCCGGGTGGGGCCTTGAGCCCAGGTGGGGTCCAGTTGCGGATGTCGGTATGGCGGCCAAGGGCGAAGCCCACGGCGCCTCAGAGCTTTGGCATGCACAAGGCACTTGGTCCTTCGGGTGTTCCCTACTTAGGGTTTGGGTTTGGGGTCAGGGTGTTTAGGGTTTAGAGCCCAAACTTATGGAGCGGGCTGCCTGGATCCCCAAATCCAGCTCGCCCCAGGCGTGCTTTGTAGCCCTGCTCTGTTTGCTCAAGCCGACTATCATGGCCATGGCCGCCCTGTGTTGCTTTGTTGTAATCCTCTCAGCGGCTTTTGAAAGGAACCCAAAAGGGTCGGGTTGGGTGGCATTTTCGCCTTCGATGGTCCGGCCCTCCAAAGTCCGGATCTCACTGCAAGAGGTCGGAATTTCGAAGACGTCGGGTCCAAAGTTATGCTAATCTTCACAGTTTCTGCAGCATCTCACAGCAAACCCTAAGCCCCAAGTATTGGCGTGGGCCCTTGTTGGCTTGTAGATGCGGGCGCAGCGCACAAGAGAGAGCCTTCCGGCGTGAATCCCAGGACTCGGCCTTAAAGCTGATTTCGCCAAAGCACGTCCGCAACGCCTTCCACCGCGTGCTCGCGAAGCCTCGCCTGGCGCTGCCGCCTGCGCTGCTCTTCGCAAGCTGCTTGGCCTCGTCTGGCCCGGAACCCCAAACCCCCAACCCCCAACCCCCAACCCCCAACCCCCAACCCCCAACCCCAAACCCCAAACCCCAAACCCCAAGCCCCAAACCCCAAACCCTAGACCCCAAACCCTAAACCGAAAACCCAAGAAAGCCGCAAAACTCAAGAGATTGGATCTTCAGGAGCCGACTGGTCGCGGTTCATGCAGCTTGGGCACGCATTGGCCCTGTTCTCGCATCTGAGGGTTTAGGGTTTAGGGTTTAGGGTTTAGGGTTTAGGGGTTCTTTCATCGGCCACGTTTCGAGTCTCGGCGCAGTCTAGGGGTTTGGGAAAGAGTTTGTTTGCAAGCTGTTTTTAAGATTCAGGGTTTAGGGCTTCAGGTTTTGGTGTGCAGGGCCCTAAGCCCTAAACCTAAACCCTAAACCCTAAACCCCAAACCCCAAACCCTCAACCCCATTTGTGGGATCGTCAGATGGTTTCAGTCTCTGCGCCAGCTGCCAGGCAGCAAGTCGGCGTCGTCGTGCCCGTCTTGGCAGACTCCAAGGCTCATCCGTACACCCTGCAGCCGAAGCTCAGTGACTTTTGGGGGTTTACGAAAATAGGGGAGATAGATCCCCAAATAGGAGGCTCCCCTTGTAATAAGGACCTCCGTAAGGGTACTCCTAATTTCGGAGCTCCCTATTTCTACCCTGAAGTATCAGTAGATTTGGCTTTCGTGCTCACGCAGCCCATCCACGCATTCAGACCACACCCTTCCACGACGACAAACCTTGAGCCCTTCCACCCTGAGCCCTGACTTTGGTACTGGTGCCCGCCCTAAGGCGACCCACGCGGGCAAAAGGCGACTCACCCCAAGTAGACGCCCCTGAATGCAAAAGGCAACCCATGCGTGCAAAAGGCAACCCACAGAAAGCTAATCCGCAGGGAGGGCCTTGCCAGGCTACTTTCGCAACATAGCAAAGAAATAGAAAAATGCACGCGAGACCAAGCGCAGAGTACCGAATCCAAAGGATTTCGGACGACGATGCACCCTGAAACCCCAATGTGACGCCTTGCCAGACTACCTGCGCAACGTAGCGAAACACAAAGGGATGAGCGAGTGTGTCCGTTCCCGACCAAACAGTGCGACGCAAACGGTTTATGATATTAAAAGGTCCATTGAATGAACCGGAACCCCGCAAACCTAGCGCGGAATGTAAGGGGTGTGGGGTTCAGTGTCAGAACTATAGACTTCAATGCGGTAGATTGAGCATAGGGCCTATGGTAGGTTACGGGAGGGGTCCCGGGTTTTACAGCTGCAGTGAGACATCCGCCACACATGCTGGACAATTGCCTTGTGACACCTATGCGAGATCCAAAAGATAACCTATATTAAGGAATGTGCCAGAACAGAAAAACTGCAAGGGGACGCCCTGGCGAGACACCCACGTGTCATGAAGATAACTGCGCCATACTAGAACACTGCAGTGTGACGCCCTGATGAGACGCCCTTTGCCTGCGCGCGACGCCTTAGGTCAACCCCAGTAAAAGGTTGGGGTTGGTGGTCAGGGTTCTGAAGGCTGTGCGGCTTCGCAAAGTTCAGGGTTGAGGGGTCGAAAACACTTGGGGCAACCTGAACGAAACAACTAAACCCTAAACCCTGAACCCTAACTCCTAAACCCTGAACCGTGAACCCTGAACCCTGAACCCTAAACCCTAAACCCGAAACCCTAAACCCTAAAACCTAGATGCAGGCGGCCAGCTCCGCGGCGCCTTCCAGCGCGCTCCTGGCCGCCCTCGAGGGGCTGTCCCCAGAGGCGGTTCAGAGCTGCACGGCCGCAGGGAACACGGGGCTTGGGGTTTGGGGTTTAGGGGTTTGGGGTTTAGGGTTTAGGGTTTGGGGTGTAGGGTTAGAGGTTTTAGGGTTCGGGTTCAGCAGCTCCGGTTTCAGCTAGCCGGAATGTGAGCTGCACGGCGTGCGGTGCCATTCCTAACTCCTCCTCTCCCCCCCCTTCACAATCCAAAGCGAACAGCCTGAACTGCAGCACGAATCCTCAACTCGAGGCAAGCTGACAGCTACCGTCCTCGATGTGGCGCAGGGCGTTCTGGGAGAGACCTTGGAGGAGGATGCCCCACTAATGGAGGCTGGCCTGGACTCGCTGTCTGCCGTGGATTTCAGAAACCAGGCCCGGAGGGGTTAATTAGGGTCTGTTTGGGTTCCCCAAGTTGTTATAGAGTTCAGGGTTCAGAGAGTTCAGGGTGCGTGTCAAGAGTTTCTACACATGTCCTCTGACAAAGGTGGCCAAGCAGTTGCCGGGACTGAAGCTACCAAACACGTTCCTTGGCCGAAGTTGGGGTCCTTCCTACTCGGGGACTCAACAAAGGTGGCAAGTATCGACTTCAGCATGTCAATGGAGCAACGCACCATAGCGCACCACAACTCCTGCAAGCTTCTGGCACACGTAATATGACATTATATGATATTTTGGGTTATGCATTGAGCTACATATAAGATACATAGAAAGGATGCTGCAGGTATTTGTAGAGGTGTGGAACAAGCCCACCCAGGCTCATGTTCGACTACCCCAGCCCGGGCGCCATTGCGAAGTACGCCGCAGCTCAGCTCGCGCCATCTGCTGCTCCAGCACTGCCTGTGATGCGCGCACCCGTGGCAGATGAGCGGGGTCCGCTTGCGGCCCTTTCCACGGCTTGCCACTTCCCCGCGGATGGAGATGACTCGCAGGCCTTCTGGGCAGCGTTGGTGAACAAGACAGACGGGGTCACAGAAATCCCCTACGACCGCTGGGATGTGGACGAGTACTATGATCCAACTCCGAATGCGGTCGGACGCATGTACGTTCGTCATGCCGCCTTTGTCAAGAATGCCGAGTGCTTTGATGCCGCGCTGTTTAGCATCTCAGGGGCAGAGGCGCGAAGGGTGGCCATGAGCCAAGCAGAGACACCCTAAACTCTAAACCCTAAACCCTAAACCCTAAACCCTAAACCCTAAACCCTCAACAACGCTTTTTTTGGTCTTTGAAGGCTGCCAGCATGGATCCCCAGCAGCGTCTCCTGTTGGAGATCGTCCAGGAAGGATTCCATGCCGCAAAGGCATTGCTCAGCGTGGGAGGGGCCACCTCACCGCTCAGCACGAAGGACAGTGGTGGCAGGGGGCTCGATTCGGTGCATTTTGTGTAAGATGTACGAAGATCTTGTCTGTAGATATGGGGTTCGAGGCCCCTCTGTTGCATAATGTGAGGCCGGCAAAGCGGCTAAGCCTCAAGGGCGTCGAGCAGTTGCGGTCAATGTTTTTCGTATGTTGTTCGCGTCGTTCGCAGCCATCCCATGCAGGACATCGGAAGCTTCGTTGGCGAGTGCAACAACGTCCCTGGACAGCCATTTAGGTTTTCTCCGGCTGGCTCAATATCAATGAATCCATAAGCGGAAATGACAGCAAAACATGTGATGAGACCTCTTGCAGCAAACATGCTGGCTTAGGACTGGGGCCATTTCAAGAACCTGGAAACTGACAAGATGAACCCTTTCAGTGGCACCGGTGGTTCCATGTCAATCTCATCGAACAGACTGGCCTATGTCTTCGGCTTTAAGGGCCCAAGCGTCACGTCGGACACCGCCTGCTCCTCGTCACTCATCGCGCTTGACATCGCAGCTGCCAACATCGGGCGCAATCGTTGCATTGCGGCCGTGTCCGCCGGAGTGAACATGAATCTCATCATGCAGTGGGAAGGTGTGCGTGTCTTTGTTTTTTTGTTAGACTGGCTGTAAAGATAATGCAGTGCCTACTTCCGAATTTACACTATCGGCCGCTCATGTACATGCTTACGTTTCAGCCCAAGTGTTACACAGAAAGTTGCCATGCAAGCCACGCCAATCTTGGATATTTGCAACCCTTGAACCACGTGTATCCCCGTCACCCCGGCCCCAGCATTGAGACAGAAACCTGCTTTTCGCTGCTTCGTGATCGTTGGCGGCATGGGCATAGGAGGGGCACTCAACATAATGGGCTGCAGTGTCTTGAGCCTAGGAACCTGCTACCCGGACCCTTCGTGGCGTGCTGCCAAGCGCGCATGCTTTCCGAAGGCGGGCGATGCAAGACCTTCGATGCCACCGCAGATGGATACTCCAGGGGTGAGGGCGCGGGCACGGTCCTGGTGCGGCGCCTCTCAGATCTGGGGGAGGAGGCGGCTTTGCCGGCGGTCAACGGCACCGCCGCCAACCAAGATGGCCGAAGCTCGTCCTTGACCGCACCAAACGGTCCTGCACAGCAAGAGGTCATTCAGACGGCCTGGGCGGAAGCCGGGCTTGCGCCAAGCGCCGCCGATTTCATCGAGACGCACGGCACCGGCACGGGGCTGGGGGATCCGATTGAGATCGGATCTCTCTGCAACACGATGGGCCAGAATCGCAGCACGGCCTCTTGACAAAGAGAGCCATTCTAGGCCTGTGCTAGTCAGTGCTAGTCAGTGCTAGTGTGCTAGTCCTCTAGTAGGTGAGTGACATGCGAACAGAGCCCTGACTGGAAACTCGCAAGGCTTTGCAGGTGGGAGCTGTGAAGACCAACGCCCGGTGCCCCAGCAGTCGCAGCCGGCGAAGCAGTGAGAAAGCCTCCTAAAAACAACCCGGTTTCTGCAGACGCTCGAAACCGAGGTGAGTCACCTGGAGGGTGCTGCCGGCATCGCTGGTCTCCTGAAGGCCCTCTCAGCCATGGTCCACAGCCAGGTGCCTCCAAACCTCCACTTGGCCAGCCTCAACCCCCACATGGATATCGAAGATGTCAAGTTCAGCTTCCCCACCGAAGCGGTCGTGGAGCTCTCCCGGCAGACGCTTCGCACTTTCGGGCTCTCTTCCTTTGGGTTTGGCGGCACCTTAGCTTGCACATGGCTCGATGATATATGTGTGTGTATATTTATATATGTGTATATGTGGATGTAGCATAAACATATTTACATATATATATATATAGCATCGTCGAGTCACCAGAGCCCAACAAACCTTGCGCGAGGCACGAACACGCATGTGACCGGGCTCGCGCCAAGCGGGGAGAAGGAGCAGGAACCTACGGAGGACCCGAGAGCTCAGCTTGTGTTCGCTCTTTAGGGCTCTCGGACTCCAGGGCTTCGGGCGCATGACTATTAAGTGTCATTCATTAGTTCTTATGGGTTCGTACTGATTCATAGCAAGTCTTTCAAGTTCTCACTAAAAGTTAGTGCTTGTTATCAGTTGTTAGTACTTCGGGCAGTTAAGGGTTGAGCAAAGGTTTTGTTGCCAGGACAAGGTCGTGTTCAACCGCCAGCGCTTCGGTTCTGCCCTGAGACTTGTGATGCAGGGGTGTCGGGTGTGGGGGGTGGACCCTTCAAGCCACCACTTGTTGAGTGTTCCTACTACAATACGGGACCTCATGTTCCATTTAGGGTGCCTTTTTGCGGGGGGGATAGATGAATAGAGAACCCGCGATTCCTGATGCAAAAGGAGGATCCCCCGTATTGTGGATCCCTTGCCCTGTCTGTTGCGAGTCGACAATGGGAATCCTAACCCAATCCCTGAGCTACTCGTACATCGCTGTGTTGGAGCACTGGTTGCTGATGCTTCTCTCATTGAGGTTGGTCGCAGACCAAGCATCCGTTGTCCGTGGCGCAACGCCGAGGCTCCTCGGGCATCGGGTCGGTGTTGAGCGCCAAACAATGCCTTCAACCCCCTGAACATTGAACATCCTCCTACAACCCTAAACCCTAACCCCTAACCCCTAACCCCTAACCCCTAAACCCTAAACCCTAAACCCTAAACCCTAAACCCTAAACCCTAAACCCTAAACCCTAAACCCTCAACCCTCAACCCTCAACCCTCAACCCTCAACCCTCAACCCTAAACCCTAAACCCTAAACCCTAAACCCTAAACCCTAAACCCTAAACCCTAAACCCTAACCTCAACACCCCCCAAGTCCCTCTGACTGCCAGGCACCGAGCCAGGGCTCATGGTCTTCTCGGCCCCGATCAAGGGCAAGGTCCTGCAGCTCCTGTCGCATCACATCATCTACGGCGAGATCGTGGTGCCAGGACCGCCGCGTATACCACAGTGGCAACATTGCTGGGAGTCTATGGGGGCTTTGCGATGTTAGGGGTACCCTTTTTGGGAGGGGATTCTATTGTATTTGGTGTGTGAAAGGGGTACCCTAATTTCGGAAACCCCCATATTGACAAGGACTCAAAAACAGAGGGCGGGGGAGGGGTGGGTGGGTGGGCTGAATCTAGCGGGGAGAAGGGATGAGCCGAAGGCGCCACCTACATCGAGATGGTGATCGCAACGTCTGCCTTCCGCCTTGGCATGGATGGCAAGCGCTTTGCCCTGGAGAATATCGGCTTCCAAAATCCATTGGTTCTCCGCCCATCCAACGATGACAAGGCCAGGGCAGTTGCATAAGTGCCAGTACCGGACACCCCGTCTTACTAGCAGAATCACGCTTCATATAAATAGGGTTTACAGTATTTAGGGTTGAAGGTTCCTGGCTTTGGGAGTCATACAGTTTATGGTTCTTGGGGCTTATCGGATTTCCAAAATGAACCCTAACTCATCTGGATTCAGTCTTATTAATCCTCATGAAGCCTCATTAACCCTCATTAACCCTCATTAACGCTCCTTGACCCTTGCTGACCCTTTTGAATACCCATCAACCTTCATTAACCCTTGCCAATCCTTAACCCTTGTTGACCCTTATTAACCTTCATTAGCCCTTACTAACCCGTGTTAACACTTATTAACCAGTACTACCCCTGGTTGACCTCTACTAACCCTTGTTAACCCTCGTCAATCCTTGTTAACCCTTGTTAACCCATTTGAACTCTTCTTATCCCTTGTTACCCTGAACAAAGCAACCCCGCAGGTGAACCCAGAGCTGAATCCTGGTGTGGACCTCTTCTTGCAGATCCAGGAGCCCCCTTCTTAGGGTTTTGGGTTTCGGGTTTAGGGTTTAAAGTTTACAGTAGGGTTTAGGATTTAGGGTTTGGGGTTTAGGGTGGGATGTGGGGGTTCATGAGTGCACCTGGGGGTTTATGGGTTTAAGGGTTTCGATAGGGGTTTCGGTTGCAGGCTGGGCCGCGGCATTGTGTTTCGGTTTATGGGTTGTTTGGCCTTGCGGGCTTACGGCCCACGCACAGATATCTGGCTACCAGAGCCAACACCACGCTCACAACATGCCCACAGCTGTGACGAGCTGCAGCCACAGGCTCCAACTCAAGCCACACACATCCCAGGAGTCAAGTTGCAATTCGCCCCTCCGTTTTCTCGTTTTGCTCCCTTGCAGGTCCACAGGCTACTTGTAGGTGTCAACAGCCCATCACTCGCCTAGGCCCCCCTAGCAAAGCTGCGCAGTCTTTCCAAGAAAGGGCATGCCGAAGAACAGGGGCTTGCAGTGTTTTCGGATGTGGAGGTTCGGGCTTCCTTTTACCAAAAGTTTCCGGATCGTCAGTGGGCCCTCAGTGAAGCTGGAAGGAGGGCACGGGCCGCTGGTCCATGAGCAGCGTGGAGTCTGGCACGTCGGACGTCATCAACACGCACGCGGAGGGGTCTCTGAGCTTCTTGGGCCCCAAGGCTGGGGGGAGATCCACCTCCCGAAGGTTTCTGGAGTATTTTTTAAATCGGGTTTTAGGGGTTTAGGCTTTGAGGGGGTTTGCTTCTACCAAGAAATCAGGGGAAGCTGTACCCATCCGCCCCCTTCTTTCCTCGGAAGCTCGGGCGCGATGCAGGGCTCCTCCGCCGGCGCCGAGCTCCGCCACCTGCCGCTGGAGGAGATCCGGTCCCGCTGCCCGGAGGAGGTGGAGGACTCCCGGATGTACGCGCCCGCTCTGCACATGCTGGGTTGCTGCCCTCACCTCAGACCCCCGTAAACTCTAAACCTTAAACCCTATCATGAACCCTGCTTTCTAAACCGTATATAAACCCTAAACCCTAAACCCTGTGGTCAGCTCAGGTGCCTTTTGCCAACATTGGCCTGCCGTTGCAGCCGCGCTTCCGAACCGTCCGCACCATCAAGCGCTCCGAGGACAGCAGTAGGAAGTTCCCTAGACTATGGTCCTGTTGTTGGTAAAGAAGGGCTCCTGTTGACCGCCATAATCAGACTAGATGCAACTCGCGCAAAATGTCAATGGAGGATGTTGCTTTTATTTTTTTCCCGAGGTTTTCCCCCAGGGCTCTCTCACAGAGGTCTTAGCTCCGTGCCGCGCTCGCGCGCAGGACGAAATCATCGCCTGGGTGGCTGCGCAGGAGGATGGCACGAACGCCGGCTTCATCTTCGGCTGCTCGGGTGCTGGAAGAGCAGTGTCGTGACATCCTTTCAAACCCGACGCCCTAAACTCCCTGAACCCCCTAGACTCCCTAAACCCTAAACCCCCGCAAGTCCCCAAAGCCCGTATTGATGGGCATCAACTGTCATGGCATCTTTCTGAGGCCCCGCAGTTATCGACGGCAGCTTTCAGGCGCGGCGCCCCCCAGGTTTGCAGGTTGCAGGCTTGAGGTGGTCACTCTCACTATAGTAACGGTAAGTACAGTTATGATTGGGGTTTTAAGTAACCATGAGCCTCCACGCAGGCCAGGGCTTCCAGGGTTGATGGGGTTTTGGGAGCGAATATGGCCTCCGGAGGGTTTAGGGGTGTTGGGGGATGAGGCTTTCTGCGTGAGGTTCGGGTTCTCAACACTTCTGAAACGGGTCGATCTAACTGATGGACCCTTTGAAGTACCCAGTGCGCAATACATCATAGTAATTCCCTCAAGAGGACCATCGTTCAAATCAGCCCCCAAGTAAACACTGGGGGTAGGGTTCGGGGTAGGGTTTCGGGTCTTGCGAAGCCTGTTTCAATCCAACTATAAACTACAGACCGTAGACTCATAGAAGTTGAATCTCATAGGGGGACAGACACAACTTCCTCTCTCAGGCTAGTTGCGGTCCCTTGTATGGGCCCTTAAATCGGGACCCCTTACATACCCCTTATTTTGCCCTGAACATATAAAGGGCCCATGAAACTACCCTTAGATCCTCCCTTTGCAGGCGAGCTGCGCCTTCCAGAATCTGGAGGCCCAATTTTTGGGGGGCCTTGTTTCGTTTTGGGGAGCTTTCGGGGAAGGTTTCAGGGCTTTGGGATTTTCAGGGCGTTGGGGTTTCAGCGTTTGAGGGATTTTTGGGGTTTCGGGGTGTCAGGGTTGAGGGGTTTGGGGTCTCCGGGGAAGCTTTCAGGGTGTTTAAGGTTGAGTGTTGAGGGCTTTTGGGCTTCGCTTTTGGGGGCTTTAGGCTGTTTAGGGTTCAGGGTTGCCAAGGTTGAAGGTGACAAGACTAAAGCCTCGAGCTGCGTAGTGCTCGCAACACTTCACTTCGGTCATATAGCTCCCAACCCTAAATCCCTTGAAGGGGGGGTTCAGACTTTAGGGTTTAGGGGAAGCCTCGAAGCTGTTTCTTTGAGGCGCTGCCCAGTCTCCGCATCCCGCTGTCCATCGACCGCGTCCAACTCCTGGGCCAGGGCTTCTCGCAAAAGGCGCAAGAGGGCCCTGGGTTTGCGCGCTTCGACTCGGGAGTGAGGAGGGAGTCACCTTTTGTGCCTTTAAGGATGGCACCTTAAGGCGTGAGAAGGGCTCCCACTACAGGGGAAGCTATTTCCCCAGTAAGAGCCTTTGACGTGTAGGGTTAGGGCTGAGGGCGCTTGCAGGAGGCGGAGTGCATAGGCTATGTTGCGCCAGGTTTGGGTGCATCATGTTCTCTTGGACAACAGCGAGAAGCAGATGGTGGATGCCTCAGCGCAGGGACACGCGGAAGGATGGCACACACGCCACGCGAGCTCTGAGGAAACAAATGTTCAGCTGGCGCGGGACGACCTGACAGTCATCTTGACCATGGAATCCTGGTGCAGACTTGGTGTGACTTTTTGCGACCAGTGGGCCACTGGCATAGTTCCATGCGCTCCAAGGATCGTATGCGCCTTCGAGAAGTGCGGCCAGAGCACATCGCACCTGGTCTGCCCAAGGGGTTTCTTCCCGATGGTGACTCTATTGATGGAGATTACCCTATCCTGGGCTCAGGCGAAGATGCTGGCTGCTTCAGCCGGTGATGCTGACGAGGACAGACATGACATGCTTCCTCCAAACCTGTCGGACCGCACTAGCTACTTTCAGTTGAATTGAAGTCACCTGAACCCTCTTTCACTGGCAGGACTTGCTGGAAGTTGAATGGGCACCTCTGGAAAGTAAGCTGAACAAGGCGGATGACCAGGCAAGATCTGCCCCTCCAAGCCCTCCAAACTCTCCCATGTGTGTTGTGAAAGACGTTGGTTGTCTGTTGCGGTCTCTGCAGATCGAGGCCCACTTGGCGCGCCCGCTCTTCGTGGGGCCCAGCCCCGAGCTCCAGCCAGTCCTGGCGCGGGAATTCCCGGAAGCAAGCTTCGTGGGCGGCGATAAGGCTCGGGCTTGGGAAGTGCGATTTCATGGGCGTCTTGTGGGAGTTCGTGAGATTTCATAGCAACCCCAGATCCTAACTAAACCCTAAACCCTAAACCCTAAACCCTAAACCCTAAACCCTAGACCCTAGACCCTAGACCCTAGACCCTAAACCCTAAACCCTAAACAGGACTCTCTGGAGGAGAAGCTGAAGGGAGGCACCTTTACGGCCGTGGTTCACGTGTCCGCGCTCGGGGAGGCCAACGAGATGGAGGTCCTGGAGTCCGCGCTGTACTTGGCGCAGGTGGCCATCCAAAGGGCTGCGGCCAAGTCGAGCACTCCCCCCATCTGGTGGGTGACACATGGGACCCAGGAGGGCACGATCCGCAGCTACATGCACTCCGGGCTTTGGGGACTTGCCCGCACGTTCCGCATGGAGGAGCGGGGAGTTGAGCTACGATGCCTGGACCTGGATGGGTCCCTCACCACGAGCGACGCCCTGGTTTCAAGCTTAAAGCACTGGCTGACCGTCTTGAAGGGAACAGAGGCCGAAACGGAGGTGGGGGGTTCTCAATGATGATCCTTCCTCGGGGAGGATCCCTTTCACAAGCGATTCCATTCTTAAAGTTTCTTGAGGACTAAAGAGCTGCTCAAAAGGGCACCTTCCTTTGGAACCATTGAAGGTGGTGGGCAACCTCGATGGCACCACCGCCACCGTCTCCAGGCTGTCCCGAAGTAAGGCGCTTCCGCTGAAGGCCACGGAGCTCCTCATGTCCTCGCGCGGGAGCCTTTCCAACCTGAGGCCCGGAGACCCTTGCTGTGCCCAGCCCGTGCATGCGATCATCTTGTGTGTGACGTGGTCCTTGAGACTGTTTGGTGTACACATGTACGTATGTAGTATGTAAGTATGTATGTACGTACGCACGTATGTATGTATGCATGCATGCATGTATGTAACTATGTATGTACTGTCAGTCAGTCAGTCTGTATATGTATGTATGTATGTATGTATGTATATATTTATAGTCAAACAAGACGTATGCGACGTTATGCTGTAAAGTTTCTCTGTCGACCTCCGTGTCCACTTCTCTGGAGGCCGGTCAACCAGGAGTCACGACGGGCGCCGGAAGCGACGGAAGCGGAGCGGGGTTTCTTGGGACCCTGTAAGCATGTCAGGGGGGCCGGGAGGGGGTTCCTAAAGTAGGGTCACCTTTCCAGGGTTCCTGCTTCAGTCAGATTTCGAGGCCATCTGCAACTAGCAGGGTTTGGTCCAAATCACGGGCCCTTGGCCTTTCGAGAAAAGCTGAAGCATTCCTTAGCGAGCCAAGCTTGTGAACTCTCTTCATTCTCCGTGGTTGCTCGGAGGAGCTGCGCGTCCGTGCCGTTGGCCTGAATTTCCGAGATGTGCTGAACGTTATGGGCTGCCTGGCCTCACTTTGTGTCTTCTTT
This sequence comes from Symbiodinium natans, assembly GCA_905221605.1. Taxonomy (NCBI): domain Eukaryota; class Dinophyceae; order Suessiales; family Symbiodiniaceae; genus Symbiodinium; species Symbiodinium natans. Next base: position 349,678 of record CAJNDS010002453.1, read on the forward strand.
GGTGCATATTCGAATTCTGGGGTTCAGCTGAAGAGCGGCCACAAGTGGGCCTCCCTTCAGGCCTCTACCCTGGCGATCCTGGCCCTCCTGGGGCGGATGCTGCAGGTGCCGGAGCTTCGAATCCGTAGTGGAGGGTTTTGAGATGTTTTTTTCGGGTTTCGGGTTCCTTGCGCAACCTCGCAACGGCTCAGCCCGCGCCTCTTGAGGTACAGTGCTTTCGACCGGCAAGGACATCTCCCACATTCGCAGCTCGGCTTAACATGGAGCCCGCCTCATACTTCCATGAGTCTCCCATGCCATTCCATACCTTCCCCCCTGAAGCCCAGGCCGGGGCGACGACGTCTTCGGCGAGACTCCCGGGTGCCTCAAAGTCTACAACGCCGGCCCGGGCGCACTCCTCACGCCTAAGCCGAAGACCTGGTCCTTCGAGGAGGTGGGAAGACATGTGGATGCTACGAAAACTCACATTTGTAATGAAGGTAGGCAGGGGTAGCATCTTCGTTTTGGGTTGCAGCATCTTGGCATCTCAGCTGTCGTTCTGAGGCTTGCTGCATGCCGGTGATCTTCGTCACGGTGGAGGAGGCCTTGGGTGACTTGGCACAGCTGAAGCGCGGGGAGCGCGTCCTGATCCACGCAGCGGCCGGCGGCGTCGGTTTGGTGGCCATCCAGTACGCGCAGTTTGTCGGAGCAGAGGCTGCTTTAACAGCAGTTAGCAGCCAAAGATTTTCCAGCCATGCAAGCATCATCTCCCCTTAGGAATCATGAAAACCCGCAGTTGTGTTGCCACTCAGGTGTATGCCACGGCCGGGGCAGACGAGAAGCACGAATTCCTACGTTCCATGGGTGTGAAGTACATCACCAGCAGCAGAAACGGTGCCAAGTTTGAAGAGGACATGAAGGCCTTCTTGGCTGAAGTGGGGGATGATGGCATCGACGTGGTGCTCAACAGTCTCAGCGCCTCTGCGGAACCAGTGGCTGCTGATCACACAAGGGCTTGTTCTGCATTCCACTACGCTGTTGTCCTCTTCCTAGGCACCTCTTGTATCCTCTTGTGCTAGAATCCCTTCTCAAAGGCCGCCGAAACGGATCCCCACGTAGAATCAACCCCAACGTTTCAAGTTCGGGGTTCATCCCCTCCGAGGCCATGATGACTACATTCCGCGGTCGCTGGCTCTTCTTCGCAAAGGTGGCCGCTTCATGGAGATCGGCAAGCGTGGCATCTGGAGCCACGAGCAGATGTTCGAGGCAAGGCCGGATGTCATGTACGAAAAGATCGCTGCAGACACCATGATGGACAAGGACCGAAACGCGTGGTACGATGTGGTAGGCGTGGCCTTCATTCACATTGATTCACAACAGTATCCAAAATCTACTAGGCCATGCGGCTGGGGACATAAAGTAGGGCAAAGCGCGACAAGGACAAGGCACGTACCCAGTTACATGGAGAAGGCAGTCTGTTGTTCAAGGGCCAACCAAGCAACACCATAAAGCAAGGAGCCTTGGCGCTACAACGGATACATGAAGCGTCTCATCAGCCGCGTGGACGAAGGCCGGACTGACTGCGCTGTTAGCCTTCCTTGTACTCTGTTTTGGCACCTGTGGTGCTATCCACTTCAGCAGAAGGAGCCTTGAGTGCTCGACAGGTGAATATGTGTGCGTTTGTGTGCGTTTGTGTGTGTGTGTGTGTGTGTGTGTGTGTGTGTGTGTGTGTGTGTGTGTGTGTGTGTGTGTGTGTGTGTGTGTGTGTGTGTGTGTGTGTGTGTGTGTGTGTGTGTGTGTGTGTGTGTGTGTGTGTGTGTGTGTGTGTGTGTGTGTGTGTGTGTGTGTGTGTGTGTGTGTGTGCGTGCGTGCCTGATGAACCCTTCGATGTGCCAGGTGGCCTCAAGCCCATCAACATGCATGTCTTTGAGGGCATGGAGACGGGAGTCAAGGCAATGCAGTTCCTGCAGCGTGCGCAGAACATCGGCAAGGTCGTGATCAGCCAGCCGAGCACGCTGGATCTGAAGCCGGACTCCCACTATGTCCTCAGCGGAGGAAGCATGGCTTTTCTAAAGCGAGAGTAGCATTCTGAGATACTATGAGAATCCCAAGTAGTACAACATTGTACAACGTAAGAATCTGTAGTCGACCCAAGAAGCTTTCATTGCAGTGAAATGGGCGAGGAATGGGAGCCCTTGGTATGGTGACGGCCCAGTACCTCTTGGAGGAAGGGGCAAAGTCGATGACGCTACTTTCACGAAGTGGCCGCAGCTTGGCGAGTGGGCTTTCAGGAGTGAGAGTTGGAAGTCCTCTGTGCTTTAAAGGCTGCCTCGTGACTGCATGCATGTATCTTGCCAAGGGCCATCCGCAGACATCACGGAGCTGTGGGCGGCCTTGCAAGACTCGAGTGTCGAGCTGCAAGCCGCCCCCTGTGACATCGGCGTCTTGGATGCCGTGCAGGATTTGGCCAAGAAGCTCCGGGAAGACAAGAAGCAGATTGCAGGCCTCATCCACTTGGCAGCCGTCTTGGCCGCTGCCCCGGCGAGGGGTTTTGCATTGTCTTGTCATAGGAACAGGCCTTGCAAGCATCAATCCTGAGACATGCGAATGCCGAGAAGGGGCAAAAGTGCTTCGACTCCTGCCAAGGACGACGCCACCATGCCGAAGCTGACCCGCGGCCACCTGGAACGATCCTACGGGGCCAAGGTCTGGGGAGCACGGCATCTACGCCTCTGCCTCCAGGAAGGCAAGTGGGACTTCTCCCTGCTCTTCTCCTCGACTTCCGCGCTGCTGGGCTCGCCAGGCCGTGCATATGTGGTACCGGCTTGAGAGTGCCTTGAGGAGTAGAACATAGTAGAACAGTAGAACACAGTAGAACACAGTAGAACATAGTAGAACATAGTAGAACATAGTAGAACATAGTAGAACATAGTAGAGCCAGTAGAACACAGTAGAACCCAGGGCCTCAAAATATTCGTGCTTGAGTTGATGGTGCTCGGTCACTTGTGACAGTCTCGTGCCTTCTGATTGCCAGGCCAAGGCAACTACTCCGCGGCCAACGCCGCGCTGGATGGCCACGCGCGGTACTGGAAGAAGTCCTTGCAGGAGCCGGTGGTTTCAGTGCAATGGGGGCCTTGGAAGGAGGTTGGCATGGCGGCCCAGAAGGGGACTGTGGAGCGGCTCCGCGCCTCGGGCGTGGGAAGCCTCACCAACGCGTTTGGCATGGCCGCTCTGGCCGGGTGCTTGCGATCGCCGCCTTCCACGACAATCGTGGCACAACCCATGCGCTGGGCGGTGTACCTGAAGCAGTATCCGAAGGTCCCGCCCTTCCTGTCCCGCTTCGCGAGTGAGGCTGGAAGATGTGGTTACACAGCCCTGAGCGCGCCTTGCGCACTCTTTTGAAAGCCCTTGCCCTGCAAGCTCTAAGTTGCTTAGAGCTCGTCAGAGCTCCTTGCTGCGTTGCTTGCAGGTGAAGACAGCGAAGCCGAAGAAGGCCGCGGCCCCTGCCTTCGGGGTTCGAGCAGCTGCTCCAGCTGCTGTGCCGCAGGTGGACAAGGCGCCCCTTGCTTTTCTCTTTTAGAACCGTGGGGGACACGGCGGAGCTTCCGAGTCCCTTCGCCCCTGCGAACTCGCAGGCGTCTCTGAAGCAGATGCTTCAGAGCATCGCCTCGGAGGTTGCTGGTGGTGGAGTGGTGGAGCAAGATGCTCCACTCATGGACTCTGGAATCTTGTCCGCAAAGCTGTGCGCTCAAGTTGCTCAGGAAAAGTTCACTTCACTTGGACCAGCTTGTGTAGATCTTGCATGCGCGGCCTGAGAAACAAAAACGCAAGGGGGTCTTTTCAGGCATGGACTCGCTCTCGGCCGTGGAGTTCCGCAACCGCTTCACAAGCAAAATGCCAGGAGACTTGAACCGCACTCTCCTCCAAAGGGGTTGCTTGTGGTTTCGTATTCTAGGCGTGCCTTTTGCAAATCGGGGTTCCCTTGTGGCCTCACAGCAGTCATGCACTCCGTGTAGCGAAGGGGTCAACTTGCCCAACACCCTGATCTTCGACTACCCCACGATCTCTTCCATCGCCGACTTCACGGCCAGTCAGATGGGACCAGCACCAGGTCCGGCCAGGAGCCCAGATTCCGCTGTCATCTCCATTATAGGGACGTGGGGACAGCGTGAGCGCCATGAGCAAAAGCAGCAGAAGCCACCAGGCTATGGCCAACGGCATGCCCGAAGCAATGATTCCTGCTGGGCCGAGTCCGACCGAGGCATTTGATTCTGCACGCTAAACCCTAAGCCCTAAACCCGACATCCTCTTAGACTGCCTCCTCAACACCCTCAAGCGCAAAGCTTATGAGAGAGCAGGTTTGGGTTTAGGGTTCAGGGTTTAGGGTTTAGGGTTTACGGTTTAGTTTAGGGTTTAGGGTTTATTGCAGGTCAAGGAGCTGCTGAAGCGCATCGCTTCCGACACCACCGGCGGCCTCGTGGAGGAGGACAAGCCGCTGATGGAGTCAGGCCCCGAAGGGCACTTTTTGGGGTTTAGGGTTTGGGGTTTAGGGTTTAGGTTTTGGGGTTTAGGGTTTCGGGTTTAGGGTTTAGGGTGAAAGGGGTTTTGGGGAGTCTTTTGATGTGGGGGGTTTCCGAAAACCTCATTGGGGTGCTGATTATAAGGGAGTCATCCGACTACTTGGGGGTTTAAATTAGGAGTCCCTCGTTTTCGTAAACCTTCATGGGGCTTTGGGGTTGAGGGTTTGGGTTTAGAGGTGAAGTGTTTAGGGGTCTGGGGTTAAGGCTTGAGGGCCTGGGGAGATGTTGACTACCACGTGGTTAGGGCCCCGGTCCCTTCTTTGGGGGGGTCCTAATGCTTTACATAAGGGTGCCCCAGCGGCTCGTACCAACAAGCTCCTGCAAGGAGTCCCCTCCCCCCCCCTCCCCCAATTGTATGAAGTGTCATCTTCCTCACTTGCCCTTCGCTAGATGGTTGCGAGCGAGAGAAAAGAGAATCTCATGGCCGCCTCGAGTGTCAGTGTTGTATCAGGCATGGACTCGCTCTCTGCCGTGGAGTTCCGCAATCGGCTTTCTAGCGAGCTTCCTTCGCTCGACTTGCCCAACACGCGGCTTGGAGGGCATGAAGTAGGGGAGGCCTCTTGAATGATTGCCTTTTGAGTTTCCTTTAGGGTTTAGGGTTTAGGGTTTAGGGTTTCTTGGCCACCAACCTTTCATCACACCAAGCAACGCCCCCAAGAGCAGCAGTGTAGGCTGATCTTTGACTATCCGACCATCGCCAGCGTTGCCGGCTACGCCACCGAGCAGTTGGGCACCACAGGTGCTCCGATGGCCATGGCAGGCCGGCCCTCCTCAAGCGCCCTGTACTTTGGGCTAAGGGGTTTAGGGATGTTTCGGACATCAGTTCTTAAGGGCCTTCCCTAAACCCTGAACCCGAAACCCAAAACCCCTAAGGGCCTTTTAGGGTTTAAGGGGGGGCTTAAGGGCCTAAACCCAAAACCACTAAACTCCTTAGGGCCTTTTAGGGTCTAGGGGGGGCTTTAGGGGGTTTGGGGTCGGCAGGTGCAGCAGCCCCACGGGGCCCACCCAGCAGCATGGATGAGCAGCTCTCCGTTGCTGGCATGGCACTTGGGGCTGCACTCTGTACTCGAGCCAAGAAACCTAAACCCGAAACCCTAAGCCTGAAGCCCTAAACCCTGAACCCTAAACCCGAAACCCTAAACCCTAAACCCTAAACCCTAAACCCTCCCAAAACCCAAAACCCTAAAGCCTAAACCTTAAACCCTAAGTTGCAGCATGGAAATTGGTTCCTACGGTAAGCATTGCAGCAGCATGGCCCTCGGCGGCACTCCTCAGGCCGCGTACTTCCCAGGGGCAGCATCAAATTGCAAGACCTTCCACTGCGCCCTCACCAAGGCAGTTGAAGGGAATCCAAGATGGGTTTAGGGTTTAGGGTTTAGGGTTTCGGGTTGAGAGTTCAGGGTTCAGGGTTTCGGGTATGGGGTTGCGACGTGCAACTCTGCAATGCCGCGAGTCTTTCTAAGCCAAACCTTGAACTTTAATGCCAGATCCTTTTTCCTTCTCCTTTCCGTTCTAGAAGAAGGAGGCGGAACCTAACTCGGCATGCTCGTTGGAGCTCAGACATGCTGCCCTGAACCCTGACCCCAGGGCGTGGATGGTGGGGTGGAAGTGCCCTTTACGCGTTGGGAGTTGGAGGAAGTGTGGGATCCGAACCCAGATGCCCAGGGCAAGATGCACCTGAATTGCAGAAAGGGGACAAGCCGCCCTTTTTGTTTAGAGGTGCTGTTTTTAAAGCCAGGGCTGATTCTGAATCCAAGGTATCCAAGACACGGTAACTTCGTTGAGGGCGCCGAGTTCTTCGATGCCAAGTACTTCGGCATCTCCCCGCCGGAGGCCGCATCACTTGAACTTGTAGGCCCAGCCCAGCCTTGTGGCCCAGACTTGGGGTCCACTTGTGGCGCTTAACCGGGTACTTGGAGGTTCATGGGTACTTCTCACCCCAAATATACGTCTGCTCATAATTTACTTACGGGACTCAGAGGGCCCTGTGAGTACAGTTAGAGGTTATAGTTGGCGTTATAAGTGCCCCCGGATTCGGGTATACTCAACGTGTGTGCTTTTGTTGGCGTTATAAGTGCCCGCGAAGCTCCAAGTAGGCGCGGGCGATGGACCCCCAGCAGCGCCTGCTGCTCGAAACGTCCACCAACGGCCTGCTTGATGCGGGGCTGACAAAGCAGGAGCTCATGGGAAGTGAGGCCCTGGCCTCAGTTCCCCCCTGCGAAAAAGCCCATGTGTCTCTGCATGTCATCTATATATAGATAGGATCCATCTCTCTTGGCATCTGTTTTCGCCTGCCTGCCAGCCTGCCCTCTCTCTCTCTCTCTCCCTCCCTCTCTCTCTCTCTCTCTCTCTCTCTCGGTCTGGCTCTCTGGCTCTCTGTCTCTCTGGCTCTCTGGCTCTCTTTCTGTTTGCTTGTGCTTGTCAGCTTCTATTCTCAGACTCATCTTCAGGTCTCCGTTCATGTGGGCCTTGCAAACAACGACTGGATCCAGATGCAGAGCTGGGACTGGCGGAAGATTAGCCCATACACAGCTACGGGAATGTCGTTTTCCGTCTCAGCCGGTCGAATTTCCTATGCCTTGGGTCTCAAGGGACCCAGCTACATCGTGGACACGGCATGCTCCTCTGCGCTTGTTGCCTTGGATTGCTCTGCCACTGCACTCCGAAAGGGCCGCTGCATGGCAGCCTTGAACACGGCGGCCAACATCATGGCCAGCGCAACCACCTACATCAGCTTCAGCAAGCCGCGCATGCTCTCTGCAACGGGGCGCTGCTTGACCTTCGACGCATCAGCTGATGGATATGCACGAGGTGAAGGTGCAGGAGCTGTGGTGCTGCGCAAGCCCGCGGATGCGATCTCTGCAGCAGCCACGGTGGAAGTGCCCACAGCTAGTCTGGAGCGTTGCGCGCTCTTGGGCGTGGCCGTGAACCAGGATGGCCGTAGCTCCACGCTGACGGCCCCGAACGGCCCGTCTCAGCACATGGTGATGATGGTCGCCTTGGCAGAGGCACGACTTGCGGCCGAAGAGATCATCCACATGGAGTGCCATGGCACGGGTACACCGCTAGGCGATCCCATTGAGATCGGCGGCATCAAGTCCGCGAACGCATCCCGAAGTGCTGACACGCCAATCGTGCTCGCAGCGGTGAAGTCCAATTGCGGTCACCTGGAAGGCCCTGCTGCCTCCACCGGCCTGATCAAGTCCATCGCATTGATGGAGCATGCATCCTCAATGGCATCTCTGCATCTTCGTCAGCTCAATCCCAGCGTGGCTGCCTTGCACGATCTACCAGGTGTCTTTGTCACCGAATCCGTGTGCATCTCCAAGCTCATGAAGCCACAAGGCAAGAGCCAGGTTTGTCGCCTGGGAGGTGGCCTCTCATCCTTTGGATTTGGAGGGACGAACGCGCACGGAGTCGTGTCTGCGGCAACAGAGGCCGGGGAAGGGTTCCGCATGGAGCTGGCGCGCAAGGAGGCGACAGCCCCACCCAGGCAGCTACCCGTGGCCTTTGAGCGCCGCAACTTCGCATGGCGGGAGGTCGGCTTCAGGTTCTTGCGTGCCAAGCCCAGCGACGGCATCTTTGAAGTGGCCATGCGCATGGATGTCTACGATGTGGTGAAGCACCACGTCGTCTTTGGCTCCATCGTGGTGCCGGGTGTGGTCTTTGTGGAAATGGCCTTGGAGGCCACCCGGGAGCTCTTCGGCACGGGGGTGCGGATCACGGATGTGAACATGATGTTCCCTTTCGTGATTCCGCTCAGAACCACCGGGGCCGAGCCTGCCGCCATCATGCGCTTCGTGCTGAAGTCGGATACCCGGTTCCAGATTGAGAGCACCTCGGCCACAGGCACCGTCACGGTGCACGCAGAAGGTGGCATCAATCGCACCCCACCCAGGGGCGAGGAGGCCGAGGTGGATGCTGCAGCCAAGGCCACACCAGTTGACTTGGAGTCCTTGAAGGCTCGGGTGGTGGAGGTCGTTCCTACCAAGGATGTCTACGCTGCCATTGATGGCGTCGGCTTGTATCTGGGCCCAATGTTCCAGACGGCCAAGCAGTTGTGGCGGAAGGAGCCGGACGAGGGCAGCGAGAGCAAGGTGATCGAAGTTCTTGGACGGCTGAAGCTGGACGATGGTGTGCCCAACGTCGGCTATGTGCTGCATCCGGCGGTCTTCGATGGCACGATCCACAGCTTGGGAACTGCATCTGTCGGCAAGAACGTGAATGATCTGAAGATCTTTGGTGGTGTGGGTCGCGTTTCAATCATCCAGCATGAGAACTTCTCTCAGAACGAGGAGTACTGGATCTGGCTGAGTATCAAGGAGAAGCTCGAGGCGTCGGAAACCTTCGATCTCAAGGCTGGGCACGTTTCTGTGGAGTGAGGCCCTTTTCGATGCTTGTGATGTACCGTCTTAGCCCCCTGCAAGGTCATGTCCAGCAACGGCACAGTCCTGATGCTGATGGACAACGTGGTGTTCCGCAAGGTCCTGCCCGAGCAGATCCAGATGGCCATCGCGGCCCAATCCACCCCGGAAGATGCCCGAAGCCTCAGAGCTGACGGGCTTGTGCACTGAAACCCCTAAGCCCCGAAAGAGTCCATCTTTAGACCACCTTAGCCCCGAGTGACAAGCTGAAGACTGAGGACCAGAAGATTTATGAGATCGAGTGGCAGGACGTCCCTGAGAGCGAGGAGGCTTCCGAGCCTTCGGATGAGCGCTGGCTCGTCTTGCACCACAAGGCCTCACAGAGCTGCCCGGCTGCCAGGGAGGGTTCAAGCAAGGCTCCTCATGAATACAGGGGTCGGAGTCATTACTAAGAATATTCCCTTATGGTTCCTGTGTAGTTGTACTTCATCACCCCCCAAAAACCCTATTCTAATTATTCAGGCCCCTATAGTAGGCGAATCATCTTATTGGTGCGATTGTGGCAGCTGTTCGTGCCATGAAGACCAGTATGCTGTCTTAACATAATTTGATGACCGGATTCTTGTACTGTGGTATTCGAATTTGTGCTATTAAGTTTGGACTTGCACATTGTTCTTTCGTTCATCTGCGCTGAAGGCTTGCTGGATGAGCTGAAGTCTCATCTCGGCAGCAATCATGCTTATGCGAGCCTGGATGACAACGCAGACTGGGGAAAGTTCCACGACTACTCCAGGCAACTGCAACCTTGTTGATAGGAACTTATTAGCTGTTCTTCTTGATACGGCCACTTATCTGAAAAATATGGTCCTTTTGGGGGTCCTTATTCTAAGGCGGCCCCTCTATGTAGGGCACCCAAAAAGGGACCACAATTCAGAGGACCATATGTTCTGTATTCGGCCCTATTCGGCATCATGAAAGACTATGCAGGATCTAGGCGACGCAGCTCTGGAATCAGTAGCCTCCAAGCATCCCATAGCCACAGCCTCGTGGACCCCATCGCAGCTCAGCTCTGGGAGGAAGAGAGCAGTCATCCGCTGAAAGAAGTAGGTCCCTAAGTGCCTTTAGTTCCTTGTTCATATCCTCCCCGTTTTTTGCAGGGTGGTGAGCATCGCCGGCACCGGGGCCCTGCCAAACAATGCGACTTCAGCGGCTGCCGAAGTCCTGGATGTGCTTGACCGCACGCTCCGCCTCATGCAGGCCATGGCCAAGGCTGCCAAGGAGGACTGAGCTTGTGCGGGGTTTCCGCTGCAGTGCTGCGCTGCAGGGTTTGAAGAAGGAAGAAGGAGGGAAGGGAGAGACCCTGTTGACGTGCGCCATTTGGGGCGGGCCATCTCGGTGTTACGCCTGACGGGAAAGGGAAGGGAAGAGAAGGGAAGGGAAGGGAAATCCTGAACCTTAAGCCCTACCTACACCCTATACAAACCTAAACTCTAAACAGGAAGGAAAGAGCGGGATTGAGCGAGAGAGAGTGAGAGAGCGGGCCCCTGGTCGCCTCGGATTACCTTGCAACTGAAGTCCCCATGCTCACCTAATCTGCCCGTGTATTCGCAGGAGGTTCGCCCAGTAAACCCCTCGAAAAAAGACAGAACGAAAGAACGAAAGACAGAAGGAAAGAAAGATCGAAAGAAAGAAAGAGCCGGAGGGAGGGAGAGAGAGGCAGAGAGAGCGAGCGAGAGGGAGAGAGAGGGAGAGAGAGAGCGGGCAAGCTGCCGACAAACAACTAGTATAGGCGAGCACATGTTTTCCCGAATGCATTCCCCCATAGCCTGGGTGCATGTCCGGCTGAGTGTTTGTGCCCGGCACGCGCAGGATGGCGCGGAGGGCATGCCGGAGCTTTGGCTTCCAATCTGCTTGAGCAACGCCGTCGTCGAGGGCGATCTGGCATCATCTTCGGCCACCCTTCCGGCAAGCCACGCGGGGATCTGGGGCTTGGCAAAGGCCAGCAGCCGGCAGGGTCCCGGTAGGATCCGGTAGGTTGCGATGGTAGGAGGATCTCGCACCTCTGCATCTAAGAATGTGCCAGGCCTTCCGCAACGAGCACCCCGAGCTTGCCAGCACGGTGACCTTTGACGTGGAGGAGGCAGATTGCTCTGCCAAGGGCCTGGCCAAGCAACTTCAGTACCTTCAGAAGCAAAGGGCTGGTGGCTTGACGGAGCCGGAGCTGGCGTCGCGCGGCGAGGGCAAGCTCATGGTGCCCCGGTTGGTGGACTCGACGCAGCGGCTGCAGAATGAGGCGGGTGACCCGAGCTTTGGTCCCGAGGGCATGTACATTGTCACGGGTGGAACCGGTGCCCTTGGGCTGCTTTTCGTGGACTGGATGGTCCGCTGCGGTGCCCGACACTTTGCCTTGCTTTCTCGAAGCGGCCAGCCGCCCGCCGACTCCAAGGCTGCCTTCCGCAAGCTCGAGAAGCAGATGGCCAAGATGAAAGACGTGACCTTCTCCGCTCGCAAGTGCGACATCGGCTCTGGGGCCGATGTCTTGCGTGTTGTCACCCAGGTGCTTGACGAGCAGCATGTGGTGAAGGGCATTGTGCACGCTGCCGGCACTCTGGCCGATGGCCTCATCAAAGACGGTCAAGATCGGGCGACGCTGAAGACGGTATGCTCCGCCAAGGCAGGCGCTCTCACAGAAATGCCCGCATCATGCCATGCTTGGTCGTTAAGTGCAGGTGGATGGATCCTTGCAGCTCCACAACGCGGCGGCCCAGCTGGGCCTGCCACTGGAGGCCAGAAGTGCTTCAAGGAATATGAAAAGAAGCAGCGAAGCATAGCAAGGCTGTTTTAAAGCATCCGACTTGTGTACCGTGATCTGAGCTTTTCCCCACGCAGTTCATGTGGCTGTTCTCCTCCGTGGCGGCCATGATCGGGTCTGTTGCGCAGGGCTTCCTGGCAGAAGTTGGCGTCTGAAAGCGGTTCCTCCCTTTCCCTCGGCCCTTCCTTGCGCAAGTTGCGCGTAACACGGATGAGGGTTTAGGGCCTTTAAAGGATACATAGGAGTGGCTTTCTTGAGGTAACTACTGCGCGGCCAATGCTTTCATGGATGCTATGGGCGCCCGCCGGCGGGCGCGCAACTTGCCAGCTGTTTCGTTGCAGTGGGGCCCGTGGGCTGATGTGGGCATGGCGGCCCGGGCCGGCACATCCGAAGGCGCTGAGAGCACGGGGTCGTGGTTGGGGCCGCTACGGATGTCCCCTTCAAATTAAACTTGTAATGTGATAGTATTGAAAGAGCTTGTTTCAGTGTAGCTGCTGAAGGGGGAAAGCAACCCAAGGTGCCAATCTCTGAGCCTCAAACCCTCCCGACACCCCTAAACTGTAGACGTTGTAAACTTGGCAGCCTGTAAAAATTCCGAAAGCCCTCATACTCAAACCAACCCAACACTTTGGAACACGAGACCTGAATTATCCGAAGCCGTCAGCCCTGATTCCTACAGCAAGCACCCCTACAACCTAAATCCTCAACCCTGAAACCCCAGTTCCTGAAGCAAACAGCCTTAAACCTTAAATTGTAACTCCCTACGCCCGAAACCCTGAACTCTGCACCCTAAGCCCCAAACCCTAAACCCTAAACCCTAAGCCCGAAACCCTCCAGCCCAGCCCTGAGGCCCCCGAAGCCCCAAAGCCCCGAAACGCAGGCAGCATCGCGCGCCTGGACCCCCAGCGCGGCCTGGAGGCTATGGCCCTGGTCCTTGGCGCCTCAGACAACCTCCGACCTGCAGGCCTAGGGTTTAGGGTTTAAGGGTTTTAGGGTATAGGGTTCAGGGTTCAGGGTTCAGGGTTTAGGGTTTAGGGTTTAGGGTTTAGGGTTTAGGGTTTAAGGTTTAGGGTTTAGGGTTTAGCAGGCCTTTCGGTGGGCCGGGGGTTTGAAGTTTTGCCTGAGGTTTTTGGGAGGACGCAATCAGATTTATACCAAACCTATCAGGTTTATACCTATCCTAACAAATGTATGCCTGGGTTTATCTTAGGGTTTGGGGGCTTTGGGGTTTAGGGTTGCGGGACCCTAATGTGAGGGCACGTGCTCAGGCCACGCTCGCCATCCACCACCGCCCACACTATACTCTACTAATCTGTGAAGGTTCAGATCTCTAAGAACAGGCTCCTTTCTCTGTATGTTTCCGAAGGGCATATTGTGTTTTGTGATATGTTTGTTTCTAGACAGGCACACGCTGCGGTAAGGGAGGTTCCTGGGTTCAGAGAAGGGTCCAGAAAAAACGCCATGAGTGGCTCATTCGATCGACTTTGTCACCAGTGAGGCCAACAGTTCTCGACGGAAGCGATACCTCACGTTTCGGTTTTAGGGTGGGGGGGGGGGCCTATGTTTGGGCTGTAATGACATTGTATACGGTCCGGGCACCCCAAAATGTTTATTGTTTGGGCACTGTGGGGCAGAGGCCGTTCCGTTTGAGGCAAAGTGCGAAGGCTTGAGGGGTTGCGTCTTGCATATCCGCGTGCAGCATTTCTCGTGGATCCTTGGATCTCCAATGCCTTTCACAAGTGTTGCTTCTTGATGCATTTTCACCACGCCCGGCGGGTTCCTAAAGGGCTTGGGGGAGTAGGGAGGTGGGGTGAGGGGGGGGGAAGGAGATGAGGGTTTCAATGTGACCATCGAACCATGCCTCTGACGCCCGGCAGGTACGCTGGGCATTGCCCGGATCAAGTGGAAGTCGCTCTTGGGCCAGATGCCCAAAGTTCCGCCGGCAGGAACCCTAGAGCATCCTAGAGCAGAGAGAAGGGACGTAAAGCAAAGTGTATGGCAGCTTGTTGTTACCAGGCTTGAGGCTTTGGGGCCATCCCTTCTTGCCTTCTGAGGTGCTGAGCAAGTTTGGGGGAAGCAGCGGTCCCAAGAAGGCAGCGGCCGCTTCTGGCGCCGTTGTGCCTGGGCTGCATTGTGCCTAAAGTCTCAAACTCATCCTAACTCCAAAGTCTAAATAAGCCCCTCAGCCCGAAGCCACCCCAAGGACCTGAAGCCCTAAGCCGTGTTCAACCTCAGCCATGGCCTTGCAAGGCCAGTAGACCACCAACACTACTGTTGCTTGAGCAAATCAGGTCAGCGCCGATGACATCAAGGGCGTGGTTGTCGGCGTCCTTCAGGACCTACCCATGACAGTGAGGGGAAGCTGGCATGTTGCTGGTAGCAGCTGTTTGCCCGACTTCCCCTGAACCGAACCTCTATGAGCAGGACGTGCTGGAAGGGTCTGGCGATCTGGATCTGTCCACGCCGTTGATGGAGATGGGCTGCTCGGAGACCGTACGCAGTGGGAGGGTTTGGGACCCTTTGAACCTGGAGGTATGAGTGACATAGAGTTTTGTGGTGTTGAAAGACATCTTCAAGAATGTTCTGGACATTTGTCCGTGCTGACATGTCATTGTGTGGTGTTGGGCAGCACCGGCAAGATTTATGAGCTCCCATGGAACACAACCCATCCTGGCGAGGTTTGGACTCATTGGCTGGCGTGGAGTTCCGCAATCGGCTTCAAGCATCTTTCGAAGGATTGCAGTTGTTGCTGCCCCAGCAATGCATTTCCCCACATACTTGCCAGCTTTTGCTTGCTTCCATGCCGGGAGCGTTTGGATTTGCTGAGGTCCTCAACTCTCATGTTTGACTACCCTACGGTTCCAGATCTGGTCGACTACATCCACTCGCAAGCATCTCGCCCAGATACACGTAGGCTGCACCGGTTTCCTTATCGAGCCAGGGGCGGTGAGGGGCGATGGCAGCTCTAAGCAGCAAGGTCGGACCTGCAGAAGACGATCTGGGTGCGGTTGGGGGAGCCACGTTGGGTGATATTGGGGCGATGCTGGCTATCGCTGCTTGACTTTGCATTTTTGTTGCTCTCTTTCCGTCACTTCCGTGATGCTTTCTTTCATGTTCTTTGGGGGGTATGGTTGAGGCCAGCCATGCCGGACGATACCCTGGCTGCTTCACAAACAATGCGGCTCACGCGACATTCAGAAGCAGTCTCTTGCAGTCTCTTGCCATCTTTCTGCTCGCTGCCTTGGCTGTTTGTGGCTTTCAGGTGGAGGAATATTGGCACAACATGAGCTTAGGCTTTGTCAGGCACTCAGATGTTCGCGCTTCGCGTGTTCTGTGTTGGCAGCACTCAGTGTTCTCGGGCTCAGGACACGACGACGGAGCTTCCGCCAGAGCGCTGGGACATGGATGCCTACTACGATGCCGACGTGGATGCACCAGGCCGGGCACGCACCAAAGTACGTTCACGTTCTGGTCAGTTCTGAAGATGATGGCCTCTTTTCAGGCCCCTCTTTGAGAAAGAGCCTGGTATTTTAGAGCCCCCAAAAGGGGATTTCTGAACATGCCATCAGTGGTTGGCATATGCATATGAAGATCTTGCGCTGAAATGTACAAACACAACCAATCAGCGAAGCTACCAAATGCCATAGAACTATCAGTTCCCACTTCTCCCTGCTAAGCCAGCTCTCAGCTTTGAAGCCCTTAAACCCCAAGTCCCTAAACTCTGTAAACCTCAGCTCCAACGTCGTTCGACCCAAAACCCCCGCACCCCGAAAGCTGAACCCCCAAACCTCCCAAACCCCTTAAAACTTTCAACCGCTAAGCCCTGAACCCGAAGCCCCCCCTACCCCCCCTCCCTCCCCCCCACTTCTCCCAGAACCCCTGCAGGCAAGACCTACGTGCGGCTGGGCCACTTCATCCCAGGCCACGCCTTGCCAGAGAAGCTCTCGCGGGGAGTTTTAGTGGGCATGGTTGGGCGTTTGCCAGAAAAACTGAGGGTAGCTTTGGGTCTTTTGGGGCTCGGGGTCTGGGGTGTTACCAATCTGACTAAGCCCCATTGAATCTCCCTTTTTCTTCTGGCCTCTTGAGCCCGAAGAGGCATCGACCAATTTGATGGCGACTTCTTCGGCGTGTCGGAGGCCGAGCTCCGATCCATGGACCCCCACCAGTGCCTCGGCTTGTTAGGCTTTGATCTTCTTCTTCTTCTTCTTCTTCTTCTTCTTCTTTTGGAACAGTAGCTTAGGTTTAGGATTTAGGGTTTTGGGTTGAGGGTTTCTTGGGATACTGTAGGGGGGTTTAGGGCCTTCCCACTGCAATCGCAACCTCTCAACCTCTCAAGTCTGCTTGCTGAGGTGGCTGGCTTTGGAGATTAGCCACTTTGCTGCAGCTATCTCGTGCAGGTCTGACGTGCAGAGCCCTGAATCTTGTGATGCCCCCGATGCCCGCTGACAAGGTTACGAAGCATTCCACGCAGCCGGCCTCAACAAGGACAGGGCCACTTTGCACCAGCATTTGGTAGCACAAGAAACTGAGGGTAAAACATGTCAGGGTTAGGGTTTTCGCGTTTTGGGAAGTTTGTGCAGCACCTGTGCAGGAGTCTTTGCAGGGAATGGATTGCGGCGTCTACGTTGGCTGCTGCAACTTGGGAGGAAACGATGTCGACCCACTGGGGCTCCTTGGCCTGGACCTACAGTTTCATGGTCTGCTGTGGAGGCATGGGTAGTCGGCCATGGCGCTTTCCTTCTGGCTAGTTATTATAGGTAGGGTTCGATATACCCAAATTACAACTCTGCTACCCTCAACCCTAAACCCTAAACCCCAGAAGGGGCAAGAAACCAAGGCTCGGCCCCTTCTCCAACATCGGCTTCGCGTATTCCGGCCTGTCAGGCCTGAGCCGCCTTTGCTCCAGCCGCGTCATCGCAAGCCGCAATCAAGTAGAACACGCTCAGCCCAGTGAAGTCAGTTGGGAGTGTACGAAAATAGGGGACCCCCCAAAAATAGACCCCCAAATAGTGGGATCCCCTTGTAAAAAAGGACCCCAATAAGGTACCACTAATTTCGGAAACCCCCAGTCCAGTTTTCAAATCCTTGATCCAAACCGTGCAGCTGCAGAGGCCGCATCTCGCACGTCCTGTCCCTGCGGGGCCCCTGCTTCACAGTGGACACGGCCTGCTCTTCCACGATTGTGGCCTTGGACTCTAGCTGTCAAGCAGTCAGAATGGGCAGGCCTGATGGGTGCTTGGGATGATGCGGGGAGTTGTAGGGAGTTGGGGGCTTACAGGGATACTCATGGATGATTCCCGGGCGTACTTTTTCAGACCTCCGAGCTGCTTGGGGCTTTTCTCGGCAGGTGCCAGAGTGCCGTGGCAACTGGTGCCAACGTCCAGCTGTCGGGATGTATCTGGGTGGCTCGGCGACGTGAGGGCTTCGTTGTCATTCAATATGGTCAAGATGATTCATATGATTGTTCCTTCTTTCGCGCTCTGACTAAAAAATCCATCATCAACAGTACTAACGTTATCATCCTTACGTGCTTCTTATGATTCGGGTCGGAGACGGGCGAACGCAGGTCGGCTTCTCCAAAATGCGCGGTTTGGCCTTCGACGGGCGCTGCAAGACTTTCGACTCCCGGGCCGACGGCTTCGCGCGTGGTGAGGGCATTGGCTCTGCCTTCATCCGCCAGGGCAGCACCGAGGGCTCGGAGGTAGTGAACCTTGTCGGCCTCAGCGGTGTCGCCATCAACCACGACGGACGTGCTGCGACCATCACGGCACCCAATGGAACTGCCCAGCAACGCGTGCTGAGGGCGGCGCTCGCCGATCGGGCGACCCAAGCCGAGGACGTTACCTGCATCGAGTGTCACGGTACCGGAACGGCCCTGGGCGATCCGATCGAAGTGGGAGCCCAGAAGGCCGTCTACGGAAAGGGCCGCAGTGAGTCGCAACCGCTAATTCTCGCAGCCACGAAGTCCAACATCGGCCACTTGGAAGGCTGCCTGGTCATGCAAAGGGGACGGAGGTTCTGCTGCGGTCTGCTGCAGTGTTCAGTCACACAGTGTGTGTGTGTGTGTGTGTGTGTGTGTGTGTGTGTG
>CAJNDS010002453.1:370000-417334 GCA_905221605.1 Symbiodinium natans
CCCGAAACCCGAAACCAACCTAAACCCTGCTTTGCTTAGAGTCAGGCCTGCTGCTCACTTCGCGCAGCGGCCGTGTGGCCGAGGGCGCCGAGCTCAGCCCCAAAGCCTCGTAAGAACTGCATAAATCCCACAAAAGCCCTAAACCCTAAACCCAAAACCCTGAACCCTAACCCTAAACCCTGAACCCCAAACCCCAAACCCTGAACCCTACTTCCAACCCTCAGCAACCAGAGCAATCCCTCATCTTTCCTTGAAGTGACCGCCTCTTTGAGGTCAGAAGCGCCTGGAAGACCAGCTCCGTCGTCTTGAGGCACTCCCTGGCCTGAGCCTTGCCAGAAGGTGTTCGGTTAAGGGTTAAGGGTTTAGGGTTTCAGGATGTTTCAGGTTTAGGGTTTAGGGTTCAGGGTTTAGGGATTTTGGGAAGGGATTTAGAGTTTATCTTGTTTAGGGTCTGGGGGTATTTTCGGGCATGGGGGCTCTTGGTGAAAAGCACTTGACAGAGCAGTGTTGAGGTGAGGGCATGGGGGTTCATAGTGGTTCGGGTTTCTAGCATGGTTTTTAGAAGTTGCCCTTGCTGGTTTGGGGGACGTCGGGTTTAAGGATGTGAGTTTGGGCTTCCCAAAAGACCCAAGGACCCCCAAAAGATACCAACCCCAAAGCCCGATAGAATCCCCAGGAAAGTTCACCTGAAGATCTGCAACGCCGGGAATCCGGGAGATGTGGCCAAGCTCGTGAAGGAGGCCAAGGATGCCGGCGAGGCCGTTGAAGGCCTGGATCACTGCGGCGAAATGAGGTTAGGATGGTGTCTTCTGGGGTGCTGTTGGGGTGTGTACGTAGGATGGTGTTTTTCCTGGGTGCTGGGGTGTTTGAGGCAAAGTTTGAGGGGTTAAATTGTGTGGGCTGATTGACGCAGCGCTTGCCTTCGCCGCCCTGAATGCGCAGAGCCCGGCAGGTGTGGTGCACGCGGCTGGAGTGATGGATCGCTGTCCCCTGCCAGAGCTGGACACTGCTCACCTCAACAAGGCATTCGGTGGACGTAGGGGCTCAGGGTTTTGGGGGATTTGAGGGGTTAGGGCTCAGATTTCGGGTGCTGGTGAGATCAGCTCTGACACACTTGGGGTCTGCAGGTGCTGGCGCCAAAGGCCAATGGCGCGTGGCATTTGCATAGCGAATGCCCTGACAGCAGCCTCTTCGTGCTCTTCAGTTCAGTCTCCGCAATTGTAGGCTGGTCTGGGGTTTGGGGGTTTGTGCTTCTGTGCTCTTGTAAGGGGTCGTCCAGCTGCGTCGGAGGCCTAGCGGGCTCTGCATCCTACTCCTCTGCCAACGCGTACCTGGATGCTTTGGCCAGCTGGCGCCGTGGTGCTGGTCGCTCTGGCGTTAGCCTGCAGTGGGGCCCTGTGTCTGAGGTGGGCATCACTGCTGCCGCAGGCAGTGATAATTTGGAAGCCATGGCACTGAAGACGCTTTCACCAGCACAAGTGGGCAGTGCCCTACGCCTCTGTCTCGCAGCTCCCACGCCACGTGCGGAAGTCATGCTGGCCCGAGTGGACTGGCCGGCCTTCATGCGAGAGATTGGCATGGAGATCCCGCAGCTGATGGATCTGCAGTCCAAGGAGGCGACAGCAGGAGCAGGCAAGACCAGCCAAGGTCGGGGGGGCCAGTCCAAACCTCCCGGCGGCTGCCAGCGTAAGTGCATAGAAGCTGTGGCTGATTGTGGCTGCATGCTACACCACCTTAAGGTAGAAGCCCTATAAGCCCTATAAGCCCTATAAGCCCTATAAGCCCTATAAGCCCTATAAGCCCTATAAGCCCTATAAGCCCTATAAGCCCTATAAGCCCTATAAGCCCTATAAGCCCTATAAGCCCTATAAGCCCTACAAGCCCTATAAGCCCTAAACCCTGAGCCCTAAACCCCTCCTTCCGTCAGGAGCTGGAAGCGCCCTGGCGCATCTGCCGATGGAGGAGCGCCGGGGGGAGGTGCTAAAGTCCATCCGTGCTGCGGCCTCGGGTATGGGGCTGGAGACTTGGCGGTGTTTTTGGGGGAGTTTTTCGGGTTGTTTAGGGTTTTGGACATAGTTTAGTTGTTCATCTCTTTAAGGCTTCTTTCGAGAAAGCTTACTTAGCTCTTCAGATGGGCTCAGCCAATTCCTCATGTTGATAGAGCCTCAAACACGATCTAAGGAGATGGACGACAATACCCCTCTCATGGAGGCCCTGCGATCCGACTCATCAAGCGCCCTCATGATCTCTAATGCCTGACCCATAGAGTTTTGGGGCTTAGGCAAGTTTAGGGCCCTCGCTGCATAGGCCGGTATCGACTCGCTGTCTGCGGTGGAGTTCCGGAACAAGGTGGGCATAGCCGATCTCGCGACCTAAACCTAGATTGCCTTCGGGAAGCGCGCGCTCGTTTGCATTCGAGACATGGGCCCGGCCGACTGAGACATGTCCTGTGTTTGGCAGGTCTCCAATGAATTCCGCTCGGTCCGCTTGCCAAGCACCCTGATGTTCGACTACCCCACCCTCACAGCGCTCGCCGAGTATGTGTCGCAACAACTCGTGCCGGACGCGATGGCCACGGAGTTGCCGACCAAGGCGCTGGCCCGTCCTGGGGCTTCCGCCTCCAACGAGGCCATCGCAGTTCTCGGAGGCGCATGCCACCTCCCAGGTGACAGCTGGTCCTTGGAGAAGTTTGACTTCATGCTCTCCCAGGGAGTGGACTGCAGCGTGGAGATGCCCCACAGCAGGTGGGACGTGGATGATTACTACGACCCGGATGCAACCACAGGCCTCAAGATGTACGTGAGGCATGCGGCATTCATTGAAGGAGTCGAGCTCTTCGCAGCTGCCGTCCGGTGCTCGGGTGCGAGTAGGAACGTGAGCAGGCGCAGTGGTGCGATATTGTGCAAAGCCAACACACCTAGAGTAATTGACGGATGCTGAAGGTATCCACAGTATGTGTCCCACATGTTCCCTGACGATCCTTGACTGAGGCATTCAACATCAACAAGGCCGAAGCAGAGACCATGGACCCGCAGCAACGGCACCTTCTCGAGGCCGCCTTTGAGGCGTTCACGGGAGCTGGGCTTGGCAAGAGCGCCCTCATGGGCAGCTACGGTGGTGTCTTCGTTGGCCAGGACAAGTGTGATTGGAACCGCATGATTACGGGTGCACAGAGCGGCCCATATGCTGCCACCGGTGGCTCCTCGTCCATCAGCGCCAATCGCATCAGCTACGTACTGGGACTGAAGGGCCCAAGCGCAACAATGGATACTGCGTGCTCTTCCTCGCTGGTTGCGGCGGACACAGCAGCAGTCACCCTTCGTCGCCGAAGATGTGATTTGGCAGTGGTGTGCGGTGTGAATATGACACTGCTCCCACAAACCTTCGTTGCGTGCTGCCAGGCGCAGATGCTCTCAAAGAGCGGAAGGTGCCGCACCTTTGACGACTCCGCGAGCGGATATGCTCGGGGTGAAGGCGTGGGTGCCCAGGCAATGGAGCGACTGGGAAGCCAGGTTAGCGCTGGCGATGCAACACTGCTGGCAGAGCTTCGTGGCTCAGCCCTGAACCAAGATGGGCGAAGCTCCAATTTGACCTCGCCCAATGGCCCTTCCCAACAAGCTGTGGTGCTGGCTGCGCTGACGGAGGCGCAGGTGCAGCCAGGTCGCCACGCGTGTGTGGAGACCCATGGCACGGGCACCGCCTTGGGAGATCCCATCGAGGTTGGAGCCCTTCAGGCTGTTCTTGGTGGATCGAGGGTTCAACCCGTGCAGCTCGGTGCGGCGAAGACAAATGTTGGCCACTTGGAAGGTGGCGCAGGGATGGTCGGGCTGACCAAACTCGCATCGATTCTCTCCCGCAACTGCTTGCCCGCCAACCTGCACATACGAGACTTGAACTCTCACATTTTCGATGACATCGAGGACTTTGCGGTGAACTTTGTTTCGGAATCTTGTGGCTTGACTCAGAAGCCGGAGAGATCAAGAAGGGGTAACCTCCTAAAGCACGAGTGAGTGGTGGGTGAATGTTTGAGTGAGTGGAGAAGAGAGACAGGGGTGGTCGGGTGGGGGTGTCACTCTTCCTGCAAAGCCTCATGGAGAAGAGACATGAGAAGCACGCACTGCTAGTGCGTATCGTGAAACATGATAATTCCGACACCGCTCTTCACATGTCGAGGCCCCAGCCAGACAATGGCAGCTGCGTCTGTGTCCTCCTTCGGATTTGGGGGAACCAATGGTCACGTGCTGCTGGCTCGGCCGGCCACGTCCAAAGCAGGCGCGGTGTCTAGATTTCCTCGCACGTCAAGGAACATAATATGCATATACATACATATGTATATATTACTATACTCTACAGTACTCTTCTGTACTGGTACTATAATTACTATATGGAGTTGTTCGTAGTGGAGTCGAGGACGACCAATAGCTTGAAGGAGCTCAGCGCGCATCAATCTGAATGTTCTGTCTGGACTGTTCCGATCCGACGGCCGAGGAGCACCCCGCAGGTCTGCGCAGCGTGCTGTGACAGAGCCAGAGAAGACCGCCTTCCTCTTTACAGGCGGGCGGTTGAGAAGCATTCGGGTCTTTGGGGGACATGGCATGGAAGATCTTCCCAGGACAGGGCTCACAGTACGTGGGCATGGGCAAGCAGCTCTACGACTCCGAGCCCGTCTTTAGGGAAGCCGTGGATCACTGCGCGAAGATCTTGGATAGCTTGCTGCCAACGCCGCTTCTTGAGGCCAGGAGCAGAGTAGGGTGGCTAGATGTGGCAAGCGCAGAGTGGAAATGGGAATTCCTTTGCTTGTATGGTTGCCGGTTTAGGATGATAATGCCCCGTGAGGTTATGTACGCGGACAGCGACCAGGGCCTTCTCAACCAGTGTCTTGGACTCCGAGTTGTATCGGCATGCTTCGAAGCTCTAAAGCTGCTTACGACGAGCGATTGCAGGGCGCCTAGGAGCTGAGTTTAGGGTTTAGGGTTTAGGGTTTAGGGTTTAGGGTTTACGGTTTAGGGTTGCTCTGCATGGACCTCAAAGAAGAGCCGGCCGGGTCTGAGGACGCAGTTCTCTCAGCCGGCCATCTTTACCATAGAGTATGCGCTGG
Organism: Symbiodinium natans; assembly: GCA_905221605.1. NCBI lineage: Eukaryota > Dinophyceae > Suessiales > Symbiodiniaceae > Symbiodinium > Symbiodinium natans. The sequence goes on from CAJNDS010002453.1 coordinate 375,099, forward strand.
CGCAGCTGTGGCGATCGCGTGGCCTGGAGCCTTGTGCAGCCACTAGGCAACATCAAAGGTTCAGGGTTTCTTTAGAGTTCAGGGTGGATGTTCTTAGGCACCTGTGTTGATTGACGGGCGTTGCAAGGTCCTTGGCCACAGTGTGGGCGAGTATGCGGCTGCCGTGGTGGCTGGTGTTCCCTTTCTGCAGTCGAGGGTGCTCCAGTAGTCCAGAATAAATATGCCAAAAAACCTGCAACCACAAGCCTTGCGCCGAGGTGCTTCCGTTGGAGGATGGCTTGCGCCTGATTGCCGCCCGCGGGCGGCTGATCGCTGAAAAGTGCGAGGCCAACGTCGGCACCATGTCGGCGCTCTTTGCCCCGGAGCAGGCCCAGGGGGGGTTTAGGGTACGGGGGGACAACCAAGGAAGGAAATCAACTCCCCTAATCGCCCTGAACTTATATTTCCCAGATCGAACCAAGAAACAACCAAGAACACGGATAAGAGCAACCCAGGGGGGAAGGAAAGGGGGAAGGAATCCACACCCTTACCAAACCCTAAGAACCCAGGCACTACTTTTTGAACTTGTGGCTTTCTGTTCAAGCCCATCTTGAGCCAAATACGATTACCGGGTTCATTAACCCTTCCAACTTCCAACACTAACTCCTTTCTACAATACCAATTGCAGCTCCGCACTCCCCCTGTCCTAGGATTTCCTAGGACACATTGGAGATGCAGATCTTTTGGCCAAAAACTGCCATTACGGCAGCAGCCAGCTGCTTGAAATGCAAATTGTGGTTTAACGTCTTCCAGGACGGAATTATAGCACATTGGCTAACCTACTACCCATAGAGAATCTTTTTTCACCTTGATCCTCTCATCACTGAAGACTCCTTGGCCTTCTTCACCACAAACCGTGGTCTTCGCTACGCGAAAAACTACTGACTCCTACTATCAGGGATTTCCATACCCTTAATAGTAACCACCACATTGTCAGCACATTGGCTGTTCCAGCGCACCGGTCTCCAGAAAGAGAAAAACCATCCCTTCATCCATACCATCCAATCACTTCTTTTTCCGATTGTTGGCAATCTTGAGGTGAAGTTGCAGCAGAATATACTCCAGGTCCGAAATCGTAAGAATAGGATCCTGTATGCCCCTTTGAATTGAGGATACCAATCCTTCTCTCTTTGCGTCCTCAATCGCCTGGCAAGATTGACCCAGCTCTTCATTCGCATTGGCAGACCCTGGTGCCTCCGCATCGGATGGACGATCCTTTTCCTCAGGATCTTGCACCATTACCACCTCTTCTTTTTTGGGACTCTGACTTTTCTCCTTCTTCTTTGTCTTTCCACCGACATTTGACTTTGTGCGCGTCTTCGAGGATTTTTCCACTGCAGAAGCCACCACATTGGATGTTGATCCACCCTTCTCAATGATCGCCGGCATCTTCTTCGGCTTTGGAACCATGAGAGTGTAAGGATCTTCGATAGCTGCAGCTTTCCTCTTCTTTTTTACCTTTTTCTTCTCCTCCTCAACGGCAACCTCCGTCTCCGAAGTCTCAACCACTTCTTTTTCGGCAGGAATATCTTTGCTGGACTCCCCTTCTAGGGACCTCTTTTTCCCTTTTTTGGGATCCTTTTCTTCTCCCAAATTGGCTCGCTCATACCATATCCTCAGGTCATTGACCCATTCTTCCACCTCCGCGAGCGAAACATCATACGACTTCACTACTTCGAGAAGTTCCAGCACTGACAACATTTCAGTGGACCACGAAACCCATACTTGATCCATTTGGTCAGCATCTCCAGTGAACTTCAGGAGTTTGAACAATGGGTCCGCCTCTGCTCGAGCCAAATCTGGCTTGCCACCGGAGAGAAATGAAATCGCCTCCATCAACAGTTCCGTCATCTTGGTTTCTTCGTCATAAACCATAAAATCCTCCTCATCATCATCGAACTGTTCAGGAGGGATCTCCTTTTCTCCACCATTTGCACCAGACTTTCTCCTTGGACCATCCCTTGGGGGCGTCCTTGGAGACCTTGGCCTCTGTTTTTCCAACGGAACACCATGCTCGAAGACACACCTGTCACCAAATCGACACTTCCCAGACCGAGCAAACTGGACGCACCTCACACCAGTTGCATCATGCGAGAACCCACAATCCTTTCCAGCGAAACATTCTCTCCCTGCCACATAGTATTTGCACCAATATGAATGTAGCACCACATCATCTTCGGAATGGATGAATTTGCAGTCGTCACCAAATTTGCAGCGATCTTTCCCTTTGCCAAACCAATAGCAGAAACCCTTCTTCCTCTTCTCCAAGCGCTCTGCCTCATACCGGTCCATAGGGCGACTGTGCTCTACATGAACATTGCCATGTACCTGGGGACTGCTCCCTTCACCCGACGTGCTATCAGTATTTGGTGCTTGGAGTACAGCTGGAAAACCTGGCCTTGGTCCTACCACCTTCATGATCGGTTTTCCGCCAACTCCTGAGCCATGCTGAGACGATCCAAAAACATTGAACATCTTCATGAAGGCCTTCCTAGCGCCAATCTTCTGCACCCTTTTGATTGGACGTTTCATTGCTCCAACCTTGCATCCAGATGCATTCAAACGACGCAACCTTCTAAACCCAACTCTATGTCCCTTCTTCCAAAGAGCCATAAGAATTTTAGAGGCAGTGACATTCTCCACCTCTACCTTTTCCAATGATCCCTCACTTCCCGGAACAAACCCATCCATCTCTGAAGACCTTTCCATCTTTTTTGACACCACTTCGTCGAGGTAGTCTTCTGAAATCCAGGGAAAGTTCCCCTTAGAGGAAGGATTGTCATCATTGTTTGGTCCTTCACCAGGATATCCTTTGGTGCTGTCAAAGATCTTGTAGTGCGGTCCTGCATAGAGAAATTCGAAGCCACGCGGGAGTACACTGACCACAAGAAAATCCTTGTGTCCGCCAGTCTGGATGACCCACTGGATTTCTCCTCTTCCGGAGAAACTTCTGGCGCTTTGCCCTTCCCTCCAGTGTCACCGCTTGTCTCACCTCATCTTCAACGGGAATAAGGGATTCATTGTTCCCTTGATCAAGCACCGCATCCTCTAGTCCAAGAACTTCCAGCATCGCTGTCGAAGGATCCACCTCCTCATCCGCATCGTCGTCCATCCTTCTCCAGAGAGCCTCCAATTGGTCCGCACAAGTCGCCGCTTGAAGAAACTCCATCAACCGAGCCCTCCCGCGCTGCCAGAGAAATTCTGAAACCATCACCGACCCTTGTGCTCCCAGATTCAGGAATGGGTGAACCATTTTGGCTACCCTCGCCATAAGTTCAATATGAACTTCCATGCCTGGACTGCGGCTCCAATCATAGGCAATTGCCTCCATAGCAGTACCAAACTTGTCCGTATTCTTGAATTCCCCTTCCAGACCAGGAGACAACAAGGTACCCATCACCGAAAGAGGGTAATTCCCCACCGCCGGCAAGCACGGGTTGTCATGGAACGAATGATGCAGGTCAGTATAATGTCCTTGATCTCTCCTTTGAAAAAGGAGTGTTCCAGTCCCTAGCTGGGCATTCATTTCATCCACTTGAACCATTTCAGCACATATCCTCTGTGCCAGGTGCGCCATTGCTGGCCAGACGGTACGATCGGTCAGACCGCGACGCATAACCCAATCAGTTGTTGGCGACTGGATCAGCGTTCCTGGATCATACACCATAACCATTGCACCGTCTCCCATTGACTGATCAGCATCGTCCTCCAGTGCCAGGTTCTCATCCTGTTCGCTTGCACCCTCGGATGACATGCTAATAACCAAATTTCGATCCATCTTATTGGACCCTTTTTGGCAATCTCTTTGCCCCATTGGCAACTTGCCAACTGCAACCTTCCAATAAATTCGAGTCAGAAGGCCTTTCACCAGCAATTGCTGAAGGTCACTCCTCACCGGACCACCATCCAACATCTTCGCATCATTACCACGGAGATCATTGCTCCCGCCTTCTCCTTCTTTTTGGTCGGTCTCCTCGCCAGAAATCTGTACTGCTCCTTCCGGCGCCGTCTCCTGTCCAGCCACTTCATGCCCAGGAAGAACTTGAGCGCTTTCAGAGACATTCACCTGTCCAGCAGCACCTTGCCCAGGTAAAACCTCATCCGTGGAGCCCACCGCCAGCGAACCAACCATAACTGAACCATCCCTTGTTCTTTTTTGAGACCGTTCAGCTCGACGAGAAGGTTGTGGTAGCGAAAAAACTTGAGAAGTCACTTCTTGGCGGGTCTCCCCCCGCGACGCTTTGTCGCGCCCTTCGCCAAGGTGAACCGATTTTTTCGGCCCAGCATTGGAGCCTGAAGAACCACTTTGTGGAACATTGCCACGACTCGCAGTTCTCCGACTCCACGAATCCCTTTCTTGCAAAAAGATTTCCTTCAGGCGTTGTACCGCATTGGTCTCCTCCTCGCTTGAATCGCTTGAGGAAGCGGCATACGAGACCAAAGCCTCCGCCTGGTCATCATCATCCACCACATCTGCCCACGCTCTGCTGAATGGATACGACAAACCACCACGAGGTTTCACCGGCTCCAGTGGTTTCGGTTTTTCCACCACTTCCGCCAGTTGCACTCGTCGTTGTGACCGAGATCGTGGCACCTGTCGCACCTGTTTTTTGTCCAGCAAGGGCCTTCCCCTTCTTACAGGGTTTGATCTTGACCGATACTTTTTCGTTGGTGGATTCACCGGCGGCATTCCAACTCCCACCAACCGCAGCTTCTGTACGCGCAACGGAGACCTCTGCGCAAGCGTCCAACCATCACGGTACCTGACCTTATCAAAAAGCTCCCGATAGGAACCTCTCGGCATAGTTTTTGCACCGGAGTCTTCAGCTTCACGCACCTGAGTGAGGGTTCGCACCGCCGCTCTTCCAGTCCCTTTGTTCCCAGAAGATTGTTGTACCCGTACAGATGCATCAGAAGGAACTGCCTTTTCCGGTCCTCCCGGTCGATATCGGACCTCACCCACCAATTGCAGAATTTTGCATGCGGTCACTTTGTTGATCCCTTTGTCAACCAAATCTTCCACAAAGATGAACTCTTGCAAGTCCGACACATTGGTCACACCAAGCGTAATCATCACCTCACTTACATGAGGGGTATACACCCACAGGTGTGCGTTGCGAGCCATCCAATTTTCAATTGGCTCCTCCGGATTTTGAAGCTGAGTACCAGTGGATGCAGCCACCGAATTCTTTTGTTCATCAGCTTCTGCTTCATCCAGAGTACCTTTTTCACCATCTTTTTGTGACACATTGGTCATTTGCAGTGCTTTTGGTGCCGAGGATGAGGAAGATTCAGCTCCCCCACTTGCAGGTGGCTGAAACGTGCTTCTATCCGTAATCTCCCATCCTCTCTCTTTTTCAAACCGGGCCTGATTGGCCACCTGTACCAAGTGTTTCAGGAGCGACAGCCGCTCCTCTGACATCTCGTCATGGGAGTACTTGCAGAAATTTAACCCTTTCCGGCAACGTCCTCGGAGGTAATAATCGAAACAGCAATTGTGGAACCCTGCGTCCCTTAGTGACTTCCTGGAAGCATTGTCCCAAGATTTGCCGGGCTCCCAAGTCCCTTCCAATGCTATGTCATCGTTGTGAAGGTACCTGCATGCAGTCCCATATTTACAACCACCTTGATTGTAATACAGACACAGCCGACCTTTTGGCTCACCCGACGTAGGCTCACCCTTTGATGCACCTTTGCCAAAATTGTACTTGGCCCGGAAGGCTAAATCCTCCCGCTCCTGCTGTGCCTCATCCACTGTACCTTCCTCTGTGGGAGGGTCACCGATGTTCCCGTCCTCATCATCAGCTTCTTGGCTATTCTTTGGATCAGTTGACCCCCCTTCTGGCCAACCTTCACCGTACCGACGATGCTCATAGGGACACCCATCGCCATTGCGACACCTTCCCTTATTGAAGAACCTGCACAGCTTGCTGTAACCAGGTGACAACACCGTCTTTGGTGTCATGTAAGCCTTTTTGTACTGGTCAGGATCCATGTAGGCTTCCATTGGCTTGTTCTCCCTTTTGCTCATGGATTGCACTGCACCATCAAGCTCCTGCAAAAATAGCTTGGTGTCCAACCAAAGCACGTTCCAAAACTCATCTTCCCCTTGATTCAGCACCGTTGCCACCGCTTCACCCACAACTGGTCGAGAAAATCTCCTTTTTCTGCATGCCAGTTCGAAAAGCGCGTTGTGGTACTGTTTTCGGGAAAAAGTGGTTAACTTCCCCAAGCCTGTGCTTTCTGTACCATCAGGCTTCCAACCATCATCTTGCAAGATGCCATACGCGCGCCGAGCTTCCGCATTGAGGAATGCCTGATCCGCAACACACTCCTGTAAATCTTCCATCGGCCGACCTAACAGCATCCCAGTAATTTTGCCAACATAGGCTTCCTCTTCATTTCCATTCTCCAGAAGAGCTTTGTAGATCTTTTCTCCATAAAGTTGCCTTTCTTCTCGTTCTTCAGAAGACAACTCCTGTACCACAAGCTCTTCATCGGATTGCTCTTCCTCCTGTTTCCAGTCCCATTGACCGTTGGAATCTTGGTACCATTGACCAGCATACCATGAATCCGTCCACCACGTACTCCAGCCGCTGGGTTTCCACTTCCGCAGCGTCGAAGAAGAGTCCTCCACGTCCTCTTCCAAAACCAGAAAGGTGTCCAAGATTATGGTACCATCATCTTCCACTCGTTTCACTGTTCCATTGACAGTATCACCAAACTTGAACTGATATGCATTGTTCCCTTCTGCAGGAATCAATACATTCATATCCCCATGGTCCAAAAAGGCTCCATACCCATTGATGCAGCGCACCAGACCCATGATCTCATCTCCCTCTTGATAGCAATGTGGCCCAGGTGACTCCAAGGCTCCCGCTCGGGGCACTTTCTTTACACGCTCTTCAGAAACCATCTCTGTATCATCGGCTCCTGGCGCATCCTTTGTCTTCACCTTTGGGTCACACTGCTCGTCCTGCTCCACGAGTCCCACAAGCTCATCTTTTTTGTGCTCCTGGATTTCAGGACCTCCCTTTTTCTCCGCCAACGGCTTTGCCTCATCTGCTGTAGTTCGCTCGGTGTCGACTTCCGGTGAACTTCCAGACGGCAACGCTTCTCCCTTCATGGGAGTGGACCCATCATTGGAGTCCTTTGTCTCACCTTCTGCAGCAGGCAAATCTTCTTCCACTGCAGGGCAATTGAGTCGATCATCCACGGCAGGCACGCTTTCTTCCACCGCAGGCTCCTTTGGTTCCATGGCCTCCAAAGGAGAATTTCCACCATCATTGACCACAGCTGCCTCATTGGCTCCGGTGTAGCCCTTGTCATTTCGTTCCTCGCTGCTAACTTCAGGTTGCACCAGTGCGTCCACCTGTGAACCTCCATCATCAGCTGCTGCGGAGACCTGCGCCCCATTGTTGCAGTCGCCCGTGGAACGTACCACCACATGCACCTCAACCCGTGCTTCCTTCGCACTCCAGGTAATATCTGGCGCATCAACCCGCGCATCATTGGCGCTCCAGGCCTCATTTTTCAGATCATCCGTGTCTCCAGCTATTCCAGAAGCTTCTTTTTCCCCTTGAATGGCAGAATTCTTGGCACCAAACGAAGAGACCTCCTCAGTCGTAACACACAACTTTTTCTCTCCATCCTCCGAATCTCCAGGACCACCTTCCTGAACAACAGGTACCACATCCACCACTCGCTCTTCTGCAGCCGACACAGTTCCGATCACCTCATTGGGCATTTTCTCTTCTGGATCCACCAATTCCATCGCTGCCCCACCCTCAGAAAGCGCTTCTGTTTCTTCCCGATCCAGGTGTTGAGCTCCAGCGATGTTGGCTTGGTTCCCAGGAATCCCTTCCTCATCAGGAGAACCCGGGGTCGGGGCGTCACCATCAGCCCTAGGACCGCTATCCCTGATAGTAGAGGAAAAATCTTTTTCACCTAAACTATTTACACTACCCTGGAATGCCCTCGTAGACTCAGTCTTCGGAGTAGAGGATGAAGAATCCAGTGCCGCCTCCATTTCCAGCTCATTGCCCAAAGGAGACCCAACCACCTCGTCACTCTTCACCTTTTCACCTACCACCGGCAATGTCCACTTGGTTTCGTGCGTATCCAGGCAGTAATAATATTGTCTCCCATCTTCATGGAGGTGCAATTCCCACATTGTGCCATCACACGCTTGGATCAGATGCTCGTCTTTCCGAAAACCGTCCCTTTCAGAAACCTGTCGCATCTCGTCCTCTTCTTCTGACAGCTGTCGCAACCGTTCAGCCTCCATCTGTAGGATCTCCTCCTCCCCCATGGCGTATTCAGCAGCAGGTGCAGCTTCAAAGCCGTCCGCACCCTTCTGTTTGTGACCGCTTCCACCACCTTGGGAACTCGAAGATGGACCCTTTTTGATCTTGTTCAACGGCCTCCTGGTCGCTTGTAGCACTTCTCCAATCAGATCGGTCTGAGACTCTTGGTCTACCATTCGACCCGAAGTCGAAGACGACGGCTGGTACCCGTGTTTGCGCAACACTCGTAAAACAGTCACCTCCATTTCACGATCTATGCCACCAGTCGCATCCCAGTTCCTTTTTTCACCAGGCTTTGGCGGTACAGAAACAGCACGTCCTTCAGCTTCAGCATTGCTAACCATATCCCTATTGGGATTCATACCCACATTGGGGCTTTCTGCAACCAGGCCTCTTCCAGATGTTCTTCAGCGTCGGGAATCACCTCTTCCAACACCGCTCTTTCACCCAGAGACTCAGCTGCACCATTTCCAGCTCCACCATCTTGTCCACCATCCGAGGCAAGTTGGAGCCATCGCTTCGGAGAAGGCATTGCTTCTTGATCCCAAAACCTTGAAAGAACACTTAACCGCAGGGAACCTAATTTGGGCTCATAACCTACGGGGGGACAACCAAGGAAGGAAATCAACTCCCCTAATCGCCCTGAACTTATATTTCCCAGATCGAACCAAGAAACAACCAAGAACACGGATAAGAGCAACCCAGGGGGGAAGGAAAGGGGGAAGGAATCCACACCCTTACCAAACCCTAAGAACCCAGGCACTACTTTTTGAACTTGTGGCTTTCTGTTCAAGCCCATCTTGAGCCAAATACGATTACCGGGTTCATTAACCCTTCCAACTTCCAACACTAACTCCTTTCTACAATACCAATTGCAGCTCCGCATAGGGTTTAGGGTTTAGGGTTTAGGGTTTAGGGTGGGCTGAACACTTTTGCACGAAACTCTGAACTCTAAGCAACAAAGCCCCGGAATCAAAAGCCTTAAGCCCTAACTTAACTCTAAACACCAAACCAGAAACCCCCCTCAACTCCTAACCCTAAAGCTTCCACACAATGGCCCACCTGGGAAGACCTATATCCCATGCTGGATCCCGCTCACGGGGGACCCAATTGGGGGTCTCCAAGGGCCTACCTGGAGAGGAGCCTTCCGGGACAATGGGATCCAAAGCCTTCGACCAGGGCCTTCAAACATGAGCACGATCACAGAGCAAGGAGTTGGAAACCCGCAAAGGTCAAGACGAGGGTGAAGCGCCAGCAGGGGTGGGAATACACAAATCAGGGCGGCGCGCCGGGGGTGCCTTTTTCCACCAGCGCACCCCTGAATGAAGCACCCAAAACGCTGGACCCGAAACCCTAAACCGCATGACATGATTTCCACGCCAACACGCTGGCTCAGGCTGTCAAGCAAGCCATGGAGAAGTCCAAAGTCAGCACGCAGGACGTGGCGATTGCCGCGGTGAACGGCCCCAAGATGACTGTCATCAGTGGCCGGAAAGAAGCTGTGGAGAAGGCGCTCCCGAAAACAGCGAAGGCTTAGGGCCTCATTGAGGGTGTAGGATTCAGGCGGTCCAAAATTCATTACTAACTCCGAAACCCCAAAAGTAAAGACCTTAAACTATCGGGGATGTAGGGATATTGAGGGTCTTCATTTCACGTGAGCAGGTTGCGGAGACGGCGGGCGCCACAAGTCGGCCTTTGACAGTCTCCCACGCCTTCCACTCGCCGCTCATGTCGCCAATGCTTGAGGACTTCCGCCAGGAGGTATCCAAGGTGCGGCAGAGTCCGTAATTAGGTTGGTAATTCGGCATGATTGAGTTTAATCTGGGAGGGCTGGATGGCGAGAGCATGTCAGAGCTCTTCTGAACCTCAAGCTTCTGCTTGACAGGCGCCCCTTGGCGGCCAGCTGAAGATCCCATTCTTCTCGACTTTGTTGGGCAAGGAAGTGAGCGCGGACGATCTTGCCAAGGCGCTTGTTCAACCGACGGCTATTGACGCACCCAACATGATAGCGTGCTATGTCAGGCAGATTACTGGGTGGATCATGTCAAGTGCGCCTGGGAGATGTCCACGGAAGCCTCAACACCTAATCCCAAATCCCGAGCCCCAAGCAGCTGCCAGGTACGCCGTTCGCTTCACGGCCGGTGTGGAGGCGCTGGAGGCTGCAACGGCCCCAGCGGTCTACCTCGAGATAGGCGGGGTGGCCCTGGCTGCCATGACTGCAAAGGTTTTGGACCCATTTCCTGAGTATCTAACACTTCACTTCAAGTCTCCTCTCCATCTAATGGTCGTGAAGATGCTTTCTTCTCAAGGCGACCGCTTCCCTGCTTCGAAGCGGAACTTACACACAGTCATGAAACTTACATTGTTGGGTCAGTGATCTACCATGTTCTTCCAGTGCCCAACAGGCTCCACGCCGACTTTGATTGGCATGGCAAAGCGATTCTTGACAAGGCCGCTTCTGGGTTTAGTGCTGCTGCCTCACGTGGGTTGTGCACTATGCAGATGCCTCTAAGGAAAGAAGCTCGCTTTGTTGCAAGCTTAGATGCCAAAGCCTCACCAGACGAGCGCGATGCGGTCAAGAAGGCCGATCCAGTCGCACATCTCATAAAAACACTACCGGCATGTCTTACTCGTTGAATTGGGTCATCTCCCCCCCCCCCCCCCTCTTAGCCCCCCCCGTTAGCATCCTTCAAGGGGCTTATGCAGGAACCCTGTCCTCCACAGGCTGCAGAAGCCATGAATCTCTCGGCGGCACCGGCAAAGAGCTCTGCAGCCGCCTTGGAGCGTCAGGCGCACGGGCTGATCAACTGTGTGCGCTTTTTTGGAACATGGGGGGGGGGGAACACCAAGTTAGAGGAAGATATGTGCGTATTGCTGCAGGCATAGGCCAGTTTTAGGCGAGGTTGCACGTGAAGCAGGGTTTATAGCACTGTTATTGGCGAGTGTATATAAGGTTCCTTTTTTAATATTTGCAAGGAGTATAAACCCTACTTCGCAGAAGCCCATGCAGGCCTTCCCTTGGCGGGAAGCCAGCCATCCGTTGCTGAAGCGACGAACCACGCGGGCAGATGGGGCCACCGTCTTCAGCTGCTCCTTCGGTGGGCATGTCCTCGCCCTCCTCTCGCACCACATCGTTCATGGCGAGGCGCCGACCTCTTGGGCGTTCCGAATCTTCGGGGTTGTCACTTTTTTTTGAATGCAGGAGTGATAGCGAGAGGGTGCGGCTTCCTCTGAAAAATGGCCGTGGTCCCTTGCCAAGATCAGGTGGTGGTTCCCGGTGCATGCTATTTGGAGATGATTGTTGCTGGGTGCACGACCTTCGTGGGTGGCGGTCTCAGATCTCCATGCCATTGCTCAGTGATCTCACCTGTGTGGGCTGCTTGCTCAGACTCATGGCGGTTGTAAGTTGGTAGCACCTTCACAATGCCGAATTTTGCCTGCTGGGCAAATGGCCTAAGACTGACTAGGCGGTGCAGAGCACAAGCACTGCTCTGTCGGCAAGTAAAACTGCAAGCCTAGTGCCAAAAAACTCCCCAGTGGCAGAAAAGGCGAAAAGTATGGCCAATGGCGAGCATGTAGCCATGCAACTCCCGGCGAATAGGCAAGTGTTTCGGTGGCAACCTCTGCTTGTCATAGCGTGAGGCTCACTGGATTCCTTCTTAATCGTTAAGATGCAAGCCTGAGCACGCCATGTGCACGTAACGTCGCTAGACGCAGCCACCCTAATTTCACATCTCCCGGCCTCACCCCTCCACTATGAACCCCACATGCCCTCAAGATCCAAAGACGACTATTTCAGATGAAGCCCTCAACCCACACCTCTAAAAGCCTTCCATTCTCAAGGCAGCGAAGCGTGGTGCGTGGAGAACCTGGGCTTTGCAAAGCCGTTGGTTCTGCGGCTCTTTGGTCTGCAGCAGGAGGGTTTAGGAGGGCGGCTTGAAGATCTTTAGGAGCCCTCAAATCCCTGAGCCCATCTGCGCCCATCTGAGCCCATCCGAGGCTTTTGCCGGACGGCTCTCTGGAAGAGCCCACGGAGCTGCGCCTGGTCGTGCGCCCGGACGGGCGCCTGGAGGTGGAGAGCGAGATCGGCGAAGCTCTCAGAAGCTTAGGGACCCCGACTCGTAGCTCGGTGCCCTGCTTTGCTCTGCTTTGCTCGGCCTTTTGCTAAGGCAGCGACCCGGAGGACAGCATCGTCTCGGTGCATGTTGAGGCCACATTGGTGAGAAAGTCCGGCGGCTGGGTCAAGACGAATAGACCGGAGCAGGACCTGCATCGAAGGGTTCGAAAGTTGCTGGTGGGGTTTATGAGGGCTTCTCAGTCAGGCAAAACTGCCTTTGCAGGTGTTCTTTTTAAGAGACCCAGCCATGGAGAGGGCAAGATTGCAACTTCAAACATGCACTACTGGTGGCCGAAATCAATGGTTCCAGGACAGCTTTGATTTGAGCCAGCTGCGGTCACAGTGCCCCGAGCCTGTGGACATCGACCTCATGTACTCCTTCGGGCGCAAGAGTGGCTTGCCACTACAGCCGCGGTTCCGAACGGTGCGGCACGTGCAGAAGGGCAGCTTGGCGTAGCTTCGGGGGGGTGGAGGGGGCGGGGTGTTGCAGAGTTCAGGACTTCTCGGCGCAGCAACTTTAAGAGAGCAGTAAGACTCAGCGACAGTCAGAGCATCCGAGGAGACAAAGAATCCTTCGCGCGCTTGGAGATGGAGAAGGACGGTACCCATATCGGCTTCTGGCTTGGCCCCTCCCTCATTGATGGGTCCTTCCAAGCATCCATGGCGCTGGCTGACGCGGCCACTGGAATCGGACCCTTGCCTGCGCTTCCAGTGGCCGGAGTGAGGGAGCCTAAGGGCTTGGTCCAGCTTGGGGGGAGAAGTTCAGTGGTTCAGGGATTTGGGCGCTTTGGGGTTTCAGGGTTGTCTAACGGTCTCAGGGCCTCAGGAGCTTTGAGTGTAGGTTCTTTTGGTAGCTGAGCTCAAGCGAGCCGAACCCTAAACCCTAAACGCTAAACCCGAAACCCGAAACCCTAAACCCTAAACCCTAAACCCTGAACCCTAAAACCCGAAATCCAACACCTCAAAACCCTACACCCTGCACCCCAAACCCCCAGGAACTCTGAAGATTCCGCTGTCCATTCGCCGCCTCCAGCCTTGTGGGCGGCCGCAGCTTGGCGAACTGAGCGTTCGGGGGTCCAGGCATGTTAGGGGTTTAGGGTTGAGGGTTTACGTCTAGGGTTTAGGGATGTTTGGGGTTTTGGGATGTTTGGGGTTAAGATTGAGATTTTTTTGGTTTAGGTTGGGATGTTTAGGGTTTAGGGAGGTTGGGTTTTGGGATGTTTCCGGGGGGCTAAGGAAGAAGTTGAGGGTCCGTTAGTTTGATGCGCATCCTCATTTCGTGCTGCAGAATCGCCGTGGTAGTATGAAATGCCGATTTATAGGGCTCATATGGGCTCAGTATGTGGATGCTGATGCCCGCTAGCCCTGCCTTGACGGCCCCAGGTTCTCTATCGGCGTGTGGTCGTACTTCCAGCTCATCGATTTCACAGACAAGTCCACCGTCTTCCGGTCATGGCTCCTGAACGATGCAGGCATAGGGCGTGGGCAATTTTGTCCCAAATCCCAAGCTGTTTTTAAAGCCTTAAACCCTAAAGTTGTGTCTGTGCTCAGGCGAGGCTCTCCTGTACTTCGACCACGTCCACTTACAGGAGGTTCGCAGCATCCTCAGAACCTCTTAAGCTCGGATCCCCCGCCTAAAATTTCTGGATCCCTAGATCCCCCGAAATAGCAACCCGAAAGCCTTAAACCGTCCCTAAGCCCCAAACCCTAAACCTTCCACTTCCTAAGCTTCCTCGAAGCCTTAGGCACCCTGACGAACCCCTGAAGCCCTAAACCCCAAGCCCTAAACCCTAAGCCCTAAACCCTAGGCCCTAAACCCTAAACCCCAAACCACAAAACACAAAAAGCCCGAAGCCCCCCTGAGGTTCTACCCTGAAGCCCCCACATGGGAAGCTCTGGGATGCCGCCTCTGCGAATGCCGAGGTGACGAGCACATCCAGAAGGTCTTGCAGGCTTCTGGTCGCCAAGGCCGGGATCGTGGGAGTTGTTTTTGTTCTTGTTACTATTATTCCGATTCTGACTATTACGATGATGATGATGATGATGATGATGATGATGATGATGATGATGATGATGATGATGGTCAATATCAATATTATCATATATATATATATGTATGTAATTATACGTATATATATATATATATATATATATCTATATATATATATATGTATAATATAATTTGTTCAGGGGTTTGGGGCTTTAGGGAGGCCATCAGAGTTCTCCAGAGCAGAGTGGGGTGGGCGCGCAAGAGAAGCGATTTTTGGGGGATTTCCGTAAATCTGGGGTACCTTACTGGGGTCCCTATTACAAGGAAATCCGACTATTTGGGGGTCCATATTGGTTGTCCCTTATTCTTGTAAAGCCTCATTTTGGGAAAGAAGAAGCCCCAGAGGGCAAGCCTGAACAAAACACCCAAGCCTGCTGGGCTCAGGCATGGAGCAGCAGATGCCGCTTGGCGTTTTGGGTTTAGGGTTGTTTGGAGACGTAGAATTCAGGGACTCGGGTTTAGGGCAAAGGAATGACTCGGCCGAGCACATCCGAGGCTCTACGACGTGAACTGGCGGCCAGTCCAAGCCCAGGCAGACCATGGCCAGTCCTTGCAGGAGATTTGGGGGCTTACGATAATAGGGGACCCCTCATGTAGACCCCAAATACTAGGATCCCCTTAGAGTAAGGACCCCAATAAGGTACCCCTGATATCGTAAATGCCCACTTGAGTGGGGCTGCTGGGAAGCTGTCTTCTTTCATTCTTCTTCCCCTCCAGTTGTTCTTTGACTCGGGTTTGGTCAGCTTCCGTCCCATGACATCTCCAGTTTGCAACGCACGTGCACGTAGGCTGCGGCGCCAACCTCGCGGTGGCTGCTCCTTGGCAGCCCCGCCGCCCTCCAGCAGATGAAGGCCGCCGAGGCAGATCCAAGGTGCCGCTGCGCCAAGCTGGACATGGAGGGCGAGGCCCCCCCCCCGTCTCCAAAACCGGTTTCCATGCGTTCTACTCTGAAAATGTGCTCAAGAATTGCAAAGGCTTGAGAATTTTCATCAGAGATGTCAACATCGTTGTCAGGACTTGCCTGCCCTACTTACTGAAGAGACCTGGACGGCAGTCATACTGGCCGATGGCCTGATGGCCGCCGACGCCAGCACCAGTGCTTGGGCCGCTTCTCCTGCAGACTCAGCCGCGCCAGGCCGGTTTCTCCAAGGGAAGCTTCAGAGAGCTTGTGGGTTTGCGCTCGTTTTTTCTTGGTTTGGGGGGTTCAATCCAGGTTTTAGGCTTCATCATCGTTAAAGGCCAGCCGCAGACCGTGCGGCGTGCAGAATGGATCTGCCGGGCTTGCTTCTGACGTGACATGGTAGTGTCATCCGGGCACCTGAGCCCTCAGAGCCTCCACCCCTCGTCGTATGCGCAGGAGGTGAGCACAGCGACGTCGCGGTATTGGAGCGAGCTATGGTTCTTACCAAGGCATCCGCTGGCCTTGCGTGTTCATGCGTATGCTGCTTCCACGTCCCGGTTTGCGAATCGGAGGCAGCGGCGAAGTTGGGCAGCAAGTCTCCGGTGGTGGTCTTGCCCACCTGGGGAGCACAGCCCCTGGCTGCAGAGCAGAGCGAGAAGCGGCGGCAAGGCTACAGCTGTGTTCGGAGTGAAGCGTTTCGATCGATCGGTGTGACACCTTGCTTTGAGTGAAGGTGCACCCGATCACAGTGGGCTCTGGGGTTTTGCGCGAGCCGTGCGAATGGAGTATCCAGGCCAGAGTATCGAGGGTTGCCGGAAAGTTGTTGACTGCTGGAGCGCTTTTGTCCAAATCGTGCCGTTCTGCAGGTGCCCTTCGGATCACATGCGTGGACCTGGACGCAGGCAAACAATCCGATGCTTGGACACAGCTTTCCACGGATCTCTTGCCGGCCTTGCCGGCCGACGAAGAAGAGGTTGCCATCCGAGATGCAGAGATGAGTGCCGCCAAGCTTGCCCGATCTGCCGTGAAATATACAGGGGCAGTACGGCTGAACATGCCCGCCCGGGGATCCCTCACGGGCCTCAGAGTGGTTCCCCAAGCCGATACGTCGGTGCGGATGGCAGCGGCGCCAGGGATGGCACAACTGCGCATCCGAGCCGTCGGACTGAACTTCCGCGATGTGCTTAACGTGAGGGCCTCGGAGCTCTAGGATTATCCTCTCACTGCGAAGCTTGAGTCCGGTCATGTGGGGGACCTGCATGCGTTAAGGTCATGGGGCTCTACCCTGGCGACCCGGGCCCACCGGGTGCGGACTGCGGTGGCACGGTCATCGGCCTTGGGGACAACGTCCAGCACCTGCGGCTGGCAGAGGACGTCTTTGGTGAGTCGCCAGGGTGCCTGAGCACGTACAACACCAGTTCAGCAGCCCTGCTCTCCCCCAAGCCAACATCCTGGACCTACGAGGAGGCAAGGTCGGATGCGCGTGCAAGAATTCTTCTGCAACGTGTTAAGTTGTTTGCCATTGCTTGCCCTCTCCCACCCCACAAGCAAAGCGACAGGCCTGCTGCATGCCGGTGATCTTCGTGACAGTGGAGGAGGCCCTGGGCGACCTGGCCAAGCTGAAGCGGGGTGAGCGAGTTCTCATCCATGCTGCTGCCGGTGGTGTGGGCCTGGTGGCCATCCAGCGCCTTGTCTGATCTTTTTTCGAAGGCTGTCATTGGTGCTCGGGCTGCTCGGGGCTTCTAGGGTATCGTGTATGGTATATATAAAGATACAGATTTATAATATGCTCATGCGTGATCCGCAAGATCAGAAATCGCCGCCCTCGAAGGTACGCTGCTTTCGTTGGCGCAGAGGTCTACGCCACTGCTGGGGCAGATGAAAAGCATGAGTTTTTGAGGGGGCTGGGTGCAGCTTGATTCAATTTGATATAATTCAATGCCATGGCAGTTTCAAACGCTTGCCTATGACCTTTCCTGGCTGCTTCCTTTGCGTGCTCTGGAGATGCCGAGGTGAAATACATCACCAGCAGCCGAAACGGCAAGAAGTTTGAAGATGACATGAAGCAGTTCCTCAAGGCGCATAGGGCATAGGGCTGTGTCAGCGAGAGTCTGAGAGGCGCAGAGGCAGAATGACCTGCAGATCCATGGCTGTGCCAGGAGCAGGGAGTTGACGGAATCGACGTGGTGCTCAATAGTCTCAGCACCTCGCCCTTGACATGGGCTCTGTGAACGTACGGGCATGTCTTATCGCGAGTGTCGCGCTTCAGCTTGTGGTCAGAGCCCAGAGGCAGTCAGCATATTGGCCATGTGAGGCCATGACGACTACATCCCGCGGTCTTTGGCATTGCTTCGCAAGGGTGGCCGGTTCCTCGAGATCGGCAAGCGAGGGATCTGGTCGCACGAGCAGCCTCTCGTATGCCATGTTAGCCTATGACCCCAGTCATCCGCAGTCTCTAATGACACATAAATCATCTGTAGCTGCAGCATTGCATCGCAGCATGCGCAAAGCTCAGGATGTTCCAAGCCCGTGACTTCGCTGAAGAGTGATGCCGAAGAGGAAAACTCACCCCTGTTCGCTTCAGACATATTCCGAACCGATCGGCGAGTGAACCCAGGTCCTGATGTCATGTATGAGAAGATCGCTGCGGACACCATGATGGAAAAGGATCGGATTGTGCTCAGCACCTTATCGGTGCATGGATGACAAGATGTTCGAAGTATGCAAGTAATGTTTTAGCTGGGAACCTCCTGCAGGAGCCGTGGCGCTA
Source organism: Symbiodinium natans (assembly GCA_905221605.1). Taxonomy (NCBI): domain Eukaryota; class Dinophyceae; order Suessiales; family Symbiodiniaceae; genus Symbiodinium; species Symbiodinium natans. The sequence continues at coordinate 393,282 of CAJNDS010002453.1, forward strand.
CAACGCTTACCTCAAGAGGCTGCTGCAGCGCGTGGATGATGGAGGGCTGAGTCCTATCAACATGTCCCTTGCTCGCAGCTAGCGCTTGTTTCTGCCCTCACTGTGATATTTGCAGCACAGAATCAGAGCAGTGACAAAAAACTCTTGGATCCTCTTTGAAGGTTATTTATAAAGCCCTAAACCCTAAACCCTAATCCCTAAACCCTAAACCCTAAACCCTAAACCCTCTTTGCAAGGCACCTCTTCGAGGGCATGGAGAAGGGCGTGGCTGCCTTGCAGTTCCTTCAGAGGGCGAACAACATCGGGAAAGTGGTCATCAGCTCGTCGAGCCGCCTCTTGCCTCTTAAGAGTCGCCTTATTTTTTTCAACTTTCAACCTAGGGTTTAGGGGTGTTGAGGGTTTAGGGGTGTTTAGGGTTTAGGGTTTAGGGTTTAGGGTGTAGGGTTTGAGGTCTGAATTAGATTCTCTTAGAGTCGAACCTGTTTTCTGAGGCCTGCTCTGCAGCCCTGACCAGATGCCTCTACTTTCCGGTGGTCTTGGTGCTCTGGGGGTGGTCACCGCACAGTTCCTGGTTGAGGAAGGCGCCAAGTCCTTGTGCCTGCTGTCGCGCAACGGCCAGCCGGCCAAGGCCTACGGGGCTCTGAAAAGATGGGTGAATGATGGGTAGCTATTTAGGGTTTAGATGGGTTTGCGCAGATGGGTTTAGGGTTTAGGGTTTGGGGTTTAGGGCTTAGTCCCTGGTGGTACTAGGACGTTGGGCCGCAGTGGTCTTGGCTCCAGAAGTGTGCCGTGGAGCTCCGCATCGAGAAATGCGACGTTGGAAACTCCGATGCAGTTCGATGTACTGCCATGCAATGCTTGGGGAGAGAGTTGAGAGTTGAGTGTGTACCTTTGCTCAGCTTTCCTTCCGATCTCCCTTCCCCCTGCTAGTTTCTCGTGGCTGGAGGACGGAAGGAGTCCGTGGTGGCCTTGCGCGACGCGCTCGCAGGAACGGGTTCTGCTACAACTTGAGCATTTTTTTCTCTTGCTGCCCGCCGGTTCTGCTTGGAAGCATGTGCCTGCCCGCCAGGAAGCACTTTGGGAGGTCTGCTGCACCTTGCTGGGGTTCTGGCGGATGGTGTCCTGCCAAGCCTCACCCGGGAGAGCTTGGACCGTTCCTATGGTCCCAAGGCACGTAAAGGGTTGCATGTTGGGGTGTATTCTTTGGTATGTTCCCCTAGAACTACAGTCCTTGGTAGGGATTTTCGCACCCCTGGTCATAATCCCTATTCAGGCCTGTAAGTACAAGGGGGAACATCCCAATGTATTCTGTGTTTGGACGAGGTGCACGGCCTCTTCAACTTGTGCCGTATCTTGGACTTCCACAAAGCCGCGCCCCATCTGCTGTTCTCCTCGACATCTGCACTCTTTGGATCGCCAGGCTAGTGATTCCTAGCGCTTTTACGCGTGCTTTGGGATGTTTTGGGATATCCGCTGGTTGTGCAACGTTGCTGTCCAGGCCAGGCAAACTATTCGGCCTCGAATTCGGTGCTTGACTCCTTGGCACCCTTCTGGAGTTCCCAGGACGGTCATCTGCTGCAGAACTGCCGAGAACTAATAGATGGCTCCAAATTCCGAAGCCATCGAGCCCCCTTAAACCCTAGGCCCTAAACCCTAAACCCTAAACCCTAAACCCTAAACCCTAAACCCTAAACCCTAAACCCTAAACCCTTGAACAGGATCCCGATGGAGCGGACTTCCTATGGCGGAATGCCCGCTCTGTCCAATGGGGCCCATGGGCCGAGGTCGGCATGGCTGTGCAGGCAAACACCCTGGGGCGCGCCAAGTCCATGGGCGACTCAGCTGCGCTAGAAGGGACTGCAGCATCTGCTGCAACCCACGATGCAAAATGTCGCCGTGTTGTGTTCGGTGCTCCTTTTTTGGCGCTTCTACCATGGCATATTTCACATGAAGAAGCATGTTGCTGGAGTGAGGTGTTGGTGCGTTGACCAATGCCCAGGGTTTGGCCATCATGAGCAGCCACCTGGCTCTCTTTGAGCTCACTGTGTCTTTGCTAGAAGACGGCCTTGTATGTAACATGCCCCAAGACACGCTAAACCCTAAACCCCAGATCCTGGGCCACCCTCAACTAGAAATGCCAATGTGGCCTCCCAGAAAAGTGGGGGACCTAGGCATCCTGAGCAGCTCGAACCTCCTGGTGGGCGCCGTGCCAGTGCGGTGGGGCAAGTACTTGAAGATGCTCGGAAGACACGAACTTGTAGCATTCAGCCCCCTTAAAGTTCAGGGTTTTCGGGTTTCGGGCTCCTCACTCCCCACTGGTCCTCCAGCACATGGCACCAAGGAGCGCCTACCCACAAGTGCCCAGCTTCCTCAAGGACTTCGAGGCCGAAGCCAAGAAGGAGGCCCTGCGGATGCTTGCTTCGCAACTTGCGGATGCTCGTCTTGCCGCTTGATGCCCTCCACCCCTAGAGCCCGAAACTCCACACGGCCCAAAACCGCTTGAATCCCTCCAGTTTGCCGAGTGCTGGAGGCGGCCGAGGCGCGGGCCGCGAGGGGCGCGCCCGGCGATTCGGCGATCGCGGCGGCGCTGAGCGGCCTCAGTGGTGAGGAGCGCCTGGCGGCCACTTCGGCTGGGATTCCACTCCCCAAGACCGAAAACATCCGGAAACCCTCCGTAGGCTACCTCAGATTTATATGGATATATCATTAAAGGCAGCCTTTAATCGTTGAGCTCTTTTTGCTGAGGCTGTCCGCAACAGCCTCCGCGATCTAGCACGGGAGGCAGGAGAACGCATGGTGGACGCACAAGCAGCAGAGCAAGCAGCCTGCCTGCGAACCTCTCCAGGTGGTAGATGCTGCTGATCTAGAAGCTGACAGTCCTCTCATGGATTCTGGCATGGACTCTCTATCAGGCAGGATCGCACTGACGCAGTGCTGGCTGCCAAAGTTGTCGTCAACCTGAGCGCAGGTGTGGAGTTCAGGAATAGACTACAGACGGAGTTTGATGGCGTCAATCTCCCCAACTCCATGGTTTTCGACTACCCCACAGTCACTGACGCTTGGAGGGTCATTGGATGGTATGGGCAAACAAGGGTAAGGACCCTGTCTCTGGTGCATTGCCAGCAACGTTTGAGAAATCTTGAAAACGTTTCAATGAATGCTGAGGAGCTGGCAGGGTTCATCAATGGACAGCTGGGCACTTATAGCACGACTACAGCTGGTTCGGATGTGCCAGAGTGAGCAGTGGGATGTGTGGGGGGGAGCGATGCCGGGAGCAACGAGCTTAGGCTTGGTGATGCCCCGGAATCGGCAACGCCAGCGGTGTCCACAACGGCGGCTGCGCCGCAAGAGGCGTTCGTGGAACCGCTCAACACGCTGTGCAACGGCCTCACCCTCAGACTTTTCGGGAGTGCGGGCGTGATATATGGTTTCTTTAAATATAGAATTTCAAACTTCAGCAATATGTAAGTTGTGCTCTGAAACCATGATCGTGTGGGTATCCTCAGGTTCCGAGACTGCGGCAAGCAAGCCGCTGTTCCTGGTGCCAGGTGCAGGCACTGCAGGGCGGCTTGCACCTCTGGATGTTCTGCTGTCAGTGGGTTGATGTACCCGTTTCCCTGGAAACCCAGAACAAACCCAAACCCTCACGCGGAGGCATGCAAGCGGGAAGCTTCAGAACACTAGCAGCGCGCCTGGCCTCGGCCAGCTACGGCCTGACTTGGCCCAAGAGCATTCCGCGGGACCAGTGGCCAAGCAGCCTCAAGGACCTTTGTCGATTCGGGCTTGGCTTGGGGTGTATTGTTTAGGATGAGAACTTGAGGACTTCAAGAGTGTCGGGCTCGGATATCTGGACATTTGGGGTTGGTATCCAGGGCTTCCCGCCCCCCCCCCCCCCCGCCAACAACAATTTCCTCTATAAGCTATAAACTGGGCGGTAGGGGTCGAGGATTGGGGGGAAGTCTTGAGGCTTGAGGTCAAAGCTTTTCAGGCTTTGTGGCTCCCTGCACAGGGGGGCTGCGGATTAATGCAGGAAGCCGAAACAATTGACTAAAGAGAATCAGGGCAGGTCGTGGGCTACTCCTTGGAAAAAATTGTTTGGGGGCCTGTTTCGTAATGAAATTTTCAAATTTCAAAGGAATTAACACAAAGCCGCACACCAGAAAATTCCGGAGCTTCTTATTCAAAACTATTTTTGGTTTTTGGTTCCCCGGCCCCACACCCTTCATCCCGGGGCCGCGAACTTCGCACAATGGGGGGGTCCCCTATAAGTTTTCGTGGAAAAACGCTTAGTAGCGCCCCACTTTACTACACCAGGTCCAACATTAGTCTTTAAGGGTTCCAGGGTTTGCCTCAAAGGGTGTAGCGGGATATTTGGGACCTCAATAGAGGCAGTTTTCGGCACCATGGTGTCCCTTTTTTCGGGCACTCTCAGTCTGTGGCTGCGTGTTCCACAAGCAGGGACCACTTGGAGGTTCATGGTACTTACTAACCGATTATAACTGTACTTATAACTGTACTTATAACCATATTAGGGCACTTCAGGGGCTTATAAGTGGGTTATGAGTACAATTATAATTGGTCAAATAATTGGTTAGTAAGTACCATGAACCTCCAAGCACCAATTGAGGGTTTTGAGGCTTCGTTTTTGCTGGTGCAGGATCTGGCCGAGCTCTTTTTCAGGGAGATTCAGAAGGTTCAGCCGGAGGGCCCCTACCTTCTCGCTGGCCATTCCTTCGGTGCCTTGGGCTTTTGGGTGGCTGAGGAGCTGAAAAAGCCATAGCGGCAACTATGATTATGATGAATGCCCTGTTTAGGAGCATTGTCTGGATGCAAGAGTTCGAAGTAGAAGCACAATACAATTCATACATTGATAGTTAAGAAAAAGATTCGTAGTGGTATTGATGATGATCGGGTTTGGGACTTTCAGCGCGTGTTGTACTTTCACTCACCCGAGTCGCTTTCAGAATGGTGGGGGGGGGTGGGGGGGGGCTTGAATTGAAGGAGCGTTTCCGATTTCTGTCTGCCTTTCTGCTGGGGTTTCTGTGTCGGCGAAGCTTGGCCAGTGGCAAAGGCCACTGGGTGCGGTGGGGTGGGGGGTTCCATTTGGATTGTGCACATCCTTCCAATCCTGTCGGCCACCAGCTCAGCTGAAGTGATCTCCGCCTTGAGGTCGTCAACAGCAACGCTTCTTGTTGTTTTGTTTTGCTGCTTAAAGTGCATGTTTGAAGTCCGGAGTAGACGTGGTTCAGAGCTCTTCTCGCAGTGGCAAGGATTGTCGGGTCCTTTGTCTGTGAGAGTGCATGCCATCCGAAATAAGTTGACCTCACGCTTGACATCAAGGTGCCAATGTGTGTTTGGAGATAGCAGCGGTCGCCTCGTCCAAGGGGCAGCAGGTACGCCACGGGTTCTCGCTTGGCCGTAGCTGCCGAATGATGCAGGATGTCTTTGCGTGCACGCGCCCGGCCCTAAACTCTCAACCCCAAACTTTCCAATCCCCAAACTCCACCAAACCCCAAGCCGTCAGCCCAAAACCCTAAACCTTATCCCTTACATACCCAAAAACCCAACCCCCAAACTCCACAACCCTGAGCCGTGCAGGTGTCGATGGTGCTTCTGTTGGATCCACGCAGCTTGCTTCCACTTCAAGTGGATGTCCAAGCGGCCTTTGCCAAGTCAGGCGTGATCTTTGATGGGATCTTTGGGCTTCGGAGGGGGTTTAGGGTTTGAGGTTTAGAGAAGTTTGGGGTTATTTAGGGAACTTCGGGTTCTTCGGGTTGCTAGGGTTGGGTTCATAGGGTTGTTAGGGTTCATAGGTCCATAGGGTTCAGAGAGGGTTCAGAGGGTTCCCAGGGTTCGCAGGGTTTAGGGTTGCTGAAGAGCTTGAAGCACTTTGCGTTTGCAGCTCCCTTGCCCGGAGGTCTGGTTGAAAGCTTGGCGCTGTTGGCGCAGACGCTGCCGGGAGCGGAAGGGTCACGATACGCGGAGCTGTTAGATGCTCACGCCGGCGGCGGCGACGAGGTGCAGGATTTCTTTGTTTTAGCTTCTGACTGTCAGATGAGGGCCACCGCATGTAGTTACCCGTGGACAACGAGCCGTGTTATGTGGGCGCAGGCCATCCGGAAAGCATTGAGCCCTGGGGCATTGTCCTCCCTGGAGCACGTGCATGCCGCTTGTCGCTCCTAGCACTCGTTTTTCATGTCGGCTGTCCCCGCATGAACGTGCCCTTGCCATGAGATCCGAAAGCCTACTCTCACTCTCACTCTCACTCTCACTCTCACTCTCACTCTCACTCTCCACTCTCACTCTCACTCTCACTCTCACTCTCTCACTCTCACTCTCACTCTCACTCTCACTCTCACTCTCACTCTCACTCTCACTCTCACTCTCACTCTCTCTCTCTCTCTCTCATTCGCACGAACCCATCGTCCGGCATGGCTGATGCGTACCTGGCCCCCGCTCAGGAAACCACCCAGTGGTACAGCGCCTTGCTCCAGCAGGGTGAGGCTCCTCCCGCCCTCGAGGGCACGAAAGTTGCGGTGCTGCGGGCCACCATGGCCCCGGACTTAGGGTTTAGGGTTTCGAAGCCCTCAAAAGCCCTAAGCCGACAGCCTCAGGCTTGGAAATCTGCGAAGGCGGACGAGACGGGCGCCGAAAGAATCGTGCGTTGCTTGCCTTTGAGACTCTGATCGGCTCGCGTTGAACCCCCAAGAGTCCAGTGGCCTCCTAAGACTTCCCTGAGCGTCTGAGGCGAGTTCCAAGCCGTCACCTTCCAAGATGACAATGAGGTTGCAAGTCATCTGACTTCCTGTGCCGAGAGTCCGGTGGTGCTCAAGGCGGGCCTCTGGTGCTCGAGGGCACCTCTTCGAGTGCCCGGTTCTCTTAGGCGCTAGAGGCATCAGGCGGATGCATGCTCCTGAAGCCACTGAAGCCTGAAGGTTCCGGGCACGCACTTCAGCACCTCGCTTGCATGGCCTCGCGCGGCCGCAGCGCTGAACGGCTTTCAGAGAGCTCACTAATCCTGCATCCCAAACCCCAGGGCCCGGAAAGCCATGAAGCCTCTTTACATCCAACCTACTTAAGGTATGCTCCATGAGCCGAACGTCGCCAGCTGAGTTCTGAACATATACATGCCGCATAATAAGTATTCACTTATGATTAGTTATTACTATATGTATAGATATGTATGCACTATATATATATATATATATATGCATACATATATATATATATATATATATGTATATGTATATGTATATGTATATGTATATGTATATGTATATGTATATGTATATGTATATCTACAAACATGAGTATGATAAAGCTGCGGTGCAGAAGTTGCTATTGGTTCAGGGCTCCAGCCCGCAGCTCAGGTGATGAAAGTGGCCTTGCAGGTCTGTTCAGCTTTGAACAGCTTGGAGGAAGACGAAGAGTAGGCCATCCTGGGTTGACCAAAACGCCGGAAGGTGATGCCCCCAGAACTAGCCGAATGGCGGAAGGGTGCCAGCAATCTGCACTTGACATGTGCTTTGCTTTCTGTATGTTAGGGTTTAGGGTTTAGGGTTTAGGGTCTGTGTAGTACCCGAAGCAAGAGTTCTGGGCTTCAGGGGGGCTCAAGAGCTTTGGAGGCGTCCAGCTGCGCAGCCCGCGCAGTGAGGAGCGCAGATTGACAAAGCACACCGGCTACAATGCCAACCCGAACAGCAAGGCTGCGGCGCGAGAACCTCTTAGAGGAATCTAGACAACCAAAGGCACAAAAAACAGCAAATAGGCCTAATGCCATCTTAGAGTCACGGTTGCGGGTTGGCGTTGGCAGCTGCCTAGATGAAGGGTGAGGACCCAGAGCACCAGTCACAGCTGCCAAAGCGAACCACACCCAAGCCCTCAACCACTAGACCACCCTCCGGGGCCCTTACCCTGGTCGGGGAAACTTGTCCCTGACTTCGCAAAAAGAGACCCCTCAATTAGAATCTGTTATGGAGACTACCATTCTTTCGGGTTTCCCCGGCACAACGCCCCGAAGAAATCCGAGCATCCCCAAAGATGGATGCACCAAGAGCAGCCCCGAGTCTGTTGAGTCTCGTCGGCCAGGCCCATGGATTCTCCCGCCAACTCAGGTAGCTTGGGGGGTTTGGGGTTTAGGGTTTAGGGTTTAGGATTTAGGGTTTAGGGTAGAGGGACTAAGCTTCAGGGTTGACCTAAGTGCCTGAGGCACGTGTGCCGTAACCCGGCGGAGACTCAAAGGACTCGACGAGGAAGATCTGTGCGCACGTGGCTTTCAAAGTGCGCAGAATTTTCGGCTAGGATCTGTGACAGCTTCGGAACGCCTCTTTCAGGCTTTCAATTATTTCAATAGCTACTCGAAAAAAGGCCCGTGTTTCAGGGACGATGGGATCCTATTGGGAGGGTCTAAGGCTGGGTTGGGGTTTATGTTGGTTTAGACTTTAGGGAGTAGGGTCTTGTTGTGGCCGACACAGTTGTTGGCAGCTTCCGGCCCAAACCGGCACGTATGGATCCATATCAAGAGTGACCCAGCGAACAGGCAACAAGCAGGCAATTTGCATCCAACCTGGACAGGCGAAGCAGATTGTTTTTTCCTGCTGCGTTGCGGAAACGGCAGCGCAAAGCGTTTCACTGCCTGCTGCAAAGACTGCGCGGGCGCAGTAGCTACTACACCGTACCCCCATTTCCCCAGAACGTATCGCGGAGGGGCTAGTTGTGCCAAATCCTTGCCCGCTGCCCCGAAGTGGATACAAAAACACAACAACAATGATGCAGCCCTGAGCCCTGAGCCCAAAGCCCTAAGCCCTAAGCCCTAAACCCTAAACCCCAAACCCCAAAACAAAAGCCGGCCACAGCGTGGAGTCCTTGCCATGCCGCGCGATGGCAGGGCAGCCCCTAAGGCTAAGGCGAAGCTGCCGAAGCTGCAGCCGAACGTTAACAGGCCTGTGGGGTTTAGGGTTTAGGGTTTATGGGGGTTTGGGCCTTGGGGATTGCTTGTTTGGGTTTCGGGATTTTCGGACGTTCAGGGATTTGAGTTTTTTTGTTGGGTGTGGGGTCTTAGGATGTTGTTCAGAAGAAGGATGAAGGTTTGGGAGGCTCGGCTGCTAAAGGATTGAGGGGTCACTCGGTTTAGGGTTTGGGGTTCAGGAGTTGAGGGTCCAGGGCCCTGGTCCCTAAGCCCTCAACCCGAGTGTCCCGAACCATTGCGCAGCAAGGCGGGCGCAGCAGATCATCACTGCGCACATGCAGCTCGAGGACTTATTACTTTTATTATTGTTATTAGTGTTTTTTTATTAGTATTAGTATTTCTACTACTACTACTACCACTACTACTACCACTACTACTACTACTACAACAACAACAACAACTACTACTACTACTACTACTACTACGACTACTACTACCTACTACCTACTACCTACTACCTACTACCTACTACCTACTACCTACTACCTACTACCTACTACCTACTGCCTACTGCCTACTGCCTACTGCCTACTGCCTACTGCCTACTGCCTACTGCCTACTACCTACTACCTACTACCTACTACCTACTAAGTTACTACTAACTCCTACTAACTCCTACTAACTACTACTACTACTACTACTACTACTACTACTACTACTACTACTACTACTACTACTACTACTACTACTACTACTACTACTACTACTACTACTACTACTACTACTACTACTACTACTACTACTACTACTACTACTACTACTACTACTACTACTACTACTACTACTACTACTACTACTACTACTACTACTACTACTACTACTACTACTACTACTACTACTACTACTACTACTACTACTACTACTACTACTACTACTACTACTACTACTACTACTACTACTACTACTACTACTACTACTACTACTACTACTACTACTACTACTACTACTACTACTACTACTACTACTACTACTACTACTACTACTACTACTACTACTACTACTACTACTACTACTACTACTACTACTACTACTACTACTACTACTACTACTACTACTACTACTACTACTACTAGGGGTATTGCGCGTATTTGACGCTGTGTCATCCTTCATTTTCCATGTTTTCCCATGTTCTTCCAGAGACGAAAACACTGCTATTTGCAGTGTTTTCTGCTCATGCATTGAATGCTATGCCACACTCCGCCAATTCCCAACGGCGACGCCCATGAGGGCCTTTCGATTTTTTGTGAGGGTCTTCGGTTTCCCATGAGGGCCTTTGATTTCCCATGAGGGCCTTGCCCCAATAATTTGTGATTAAAATTGGCTTTGGCTTGGCTTGGCTTGGGGGGGTGGGGGGGGCTTGGGGCTGGGGGGGGGGTGACCTGGGGTTTTGGGTTTAAGGCTATAGGAGTTTTGGCCTGGCACTTCAAGCTTCGGGATTTCTGGTTTTCGGTTTCAGGGTAGACGAGTTTTGAGCTTGCACTTGAAGCTTCGGGGTTTGGGGTTTAGGGCTTAAGGGTACACGGCTTTTGGGCCTCCACTTGAAGCTTCGGGGTTTAGGGTTTAAGGGTCCAGGAAATTTGGGCTTCCACTTGAAGCTTCGGGGTTTGGGGTTTAGGCCTTAAGGGTACCGGAGTTTTGGACTTGCACTTGAAGCTTCGGGGTTTGGGGTTTAGGGCTTCAGGGTCCAGGAATTTTGGGCCTCCACTTGAAGCTTCGGGGTTTGGGGTTTAGGGTCCAGGAAATTTGGGCTTCCACTTGAAGCTTCGGGGTTTGGGGTTTAGGGCTTAAGGGTCCAGGAATTTTGGGCCTCCACTTGAAGCTTCGGGGTTTGGGGGTTAGGGCTTAAGGGTCCAGGAATTTTGGGCCTCCACTTGAAGCTTCGGGGTTTGGGGGTTAGGGCTTAAGGGTCCAGGAATTTTGGGCCTCCACTTCAAGCTTCGGGGTTTGGGGTTTCGGGCTTAAGGGTACACGGCTTTTGGCCCTTCACTTGAATTTGGAGGTTTGGGGGCGTCCCTCATTCTCAACGCTGCTTCTCCCCGTGCAACTTTCGTGGTCTTTGTCTGGCACTCATTTTGGAGTACCTGCATAGGTAGTGCAAGTCTCCAGCCGGTGGCCCGGCTGCCCACACACACGGCATCTATGTCTGTGCTGCTTCGGCATGGCTTTCCTTTCGCATTCGAGCATGGAAACAAGCGAAGACAAGTCCGAGATTGCAGCCTTGACCTTACAAGACAGGAAATTCATGTAATTGGCGTCGTCGTTGGGAAATGAGCACTCTGCCCAAGAACGCTGGTTTTACCGATGGAAAAGGCACTTCGGACGCAGACGGACTGTTTTGGCTCCTGTTATCACTATATTTTGTGTTAGTTTCATTTTTCCTAGTATGCTATTATTGCTATGCCAATTATTCTTTCTATTCTTCTTCCCATTATGCTTACCATGTTCATTATACTTATTACAATAATGCGATTATTAGTACGACTTAGGATGATTATGATTACTAATTGTTACAAGCAGTACGATGACTACTGTTATGACTAGTAGTACCATTATTACCGTTAGTACTGTTATTACGAATATTCCGATGAGTACTAGCATCACCATTGTCGCTGTTATTACTATGACTACTATTTCTTAAGTGGATGTAAGATTTCGGGTTTGGATGTCAGATTTCGGATTTTTTAGAACTTAGGGTGTAGGGTTGTTGAGGGCTGTAGGGTTGTTGAGGGTTAGCTTCTGAAGCCAAGCTCGCATGGGCTCGTAACAGACCGGCTCATCCACACGCAAGATCACGCTTCTCGTATCATTCTTGCACTGCATCGATACACCTTGCTTGGCTGCAATTGTGCTTCAGACCTGTCGAAGTTCCCCTCCCTGTGCGAGGAGCAAGGGGATGTGGGAACTGTGTCCACAACCAGTGTGCCCATACTCTCCAAGTTGGAGCGAGTCTTGATCATTACTTGCGCTTGGCCCGAGTATTCGTCCGTCATCAAGGTGCGTGTGTGTGAGAGCCCACCTTGGCTCAGAGTCAACCAAGGAACTGCTCCAAGAACCGCACGCTCTCATGATGTCTCCCACCTTTGTGACCAGCCGATGCACCTTACGCCGAGCATCCCAATGTCGCTCATCGAGGAGAAGGACCATGCATCTTGGTGCAGCAGGTTACAGTCCTTCCCTTCAGACAAAACAGGGTTTATCGATTCGTGTTTCGGGTTTAAGTATGGTTTAGGGCCGTTCAGGGTTTAGGGAGTTCGGCTTTCGTTCTTATGCTGATAAACACGACGGAAGGAGGAAGCGTATGGAGACGTTACGGTAAGTTGCAGGGGCTCTTGCAGATCGCTTCGCGATTTCGAGGTATACGAAAGCAGCTTCCTTCCGGTGGACGCTTCCAGCGCTTACCGTGAAGAGGATGGCCTCTGGCACACCAAGGCAAGGACGGGTGGACTGGAGTGCATTGCACCTTCCTGGTCCATTCTCTGCATGATGGTTTCTCTTTGTGGGTACCCCAAACGTGTAAGGGGCAGTGCTCCAAGAGAAGTTTCAAAGGGACCACCGTAGTTTGGAGAGCTGTCTTTATGACCGTTCAGGTCTTCCCTTCCGACAACCCTTCGAGCCGTACCGATGCGGTGATGCTGGACAACTGGATCAGCAGATCACTTGAGGAAGTGGAGGACAACCTTGTAGCAGCTCGATGAAAGTAGGCCGCCTTTGACAGACGTCACTACCATGGTTTAGGGTTTAGGGTTGAGGATTCCAAAGCTTGGCCCACTTGGGGCTTCGCATAAGGCCGCACACCGCAGCCGGGATGACTTCGCGGACACGGTGCCGCGGCCGAACAAGCATTTCGGGCGTGCGCAGCCCCTGCGCCCCTATAGACCCTAAACCCATAATCAGAAGACTAAAAATAAGAATGATCATAGTAGTAATAGCAAGAATGATCAGAAGACTAATTATGACAATATGAAATAACAAAACTGCTCCCAAATCCTCAGCCCTGGCAGGTACAAGAGCTCGTGCCCATCCTCTCGGTGGCATTGCACGAGATCGTTCGACAGGTGATGCACCACTGTCCCGAACGAGGCTTGCAGATGGCCGCATGGGGGGTTGTTCAGGGCCTTTGGGACTTAGGGTCTTAGGGTCCTAGGGTTTAGGGCTCAGGGTCTTAGGGTGTTAGCGTGTTAGGGTTTAGAGTTCGGAGACTGCTGGAAGAGCTGTCGCCCGCCTCATCTTGTATCGACTCAGCTAGAACTGGCCTAGGTTGATCGCATAGAGGCTACTGTAGATCTGCTCAACACCTTCGGGATAGGCAGCTGAGTCAGCCACACTGCTGTCTTTGGGCAGGTGCTGCTCTGCAAAAGATCTGGCGGACCTACGTGGACCGCGTTGACTTTGAGAGTAGGCTGAGAGGAAGTCTCGGTCGGTCCTTATGCAGGCAGTTTTAGGGTTTAGGGTTTGGGGTTTGGGGTTTAGGGTTTAGGGTTAACAGGCGCAGGGAGATGAGTGATTCTTGACAAGGAGCTCTTCGAGCGTGTGCTGGAGCAGATGCGACAGTCCTTGAAAGTTCACAAGGCCAGCTCAAGATTCAGGGCCTCATACTCTTGCCATTTTCAGAACAGCCATATGGCTATTTTGTTCATTGCTGTTTTGTTTTTTTTGTTTTATGGCTGTATGTTTTGTTGTTTTTGAGCTGTGTGGTCATGTTGTCATGCTGTCATGTTGTTTTGTTGCTGTTTTGTTATGATTGTTCTTCGCAGTATTCGTACTCTTGTATTCCTGGGGCAGTAGCATGATTCGCACGATTAGTCTGACTAGTCTGGAGTATGGTTAGTATGATGAGTATGATGAGTATGAGTATGATGGGTATGACTGGTATGTTTTCAGCATGTTTGTCGACCTCACCACATCCACCTTTAGCACTGCTCGTATGCTTAGCTTGACAAATACTGTACATCTTGTATCCAAACATGTTGGCACGGTCGCAAATGTCTTCCAGAAGAAGTTGGAGACAGGTCATGATGGGGCTCAGCCTGCCAATGATCGATCCATCTCGAAGACGCAGTTCTCATCGTGTTTGTCTTGCAGGTTGTTGATTGAATGTCCCGTTTTGGCAGCATCTATGTTTCGAGCAGTTGAAGAATTTTATGCAACATACTTGGCGCCATACTTGGAGGTGTCTGTGTCTGTATACACTGGATTGTCTTCGGCATAGGAAAGCAAGTTTATAAACTACAATACTCCACGCCTACAAAAAGACAAAGAGCTAACCCACCGAGAGCGAGTGCATGTTTACAAGAGGCCGTTGCAAAGGTTACACGGCCTCGAACGCGCGTTTTGCGCCGTGTTATCGACGGTGGAACGCTTATCCTCGAAGCTACGAACTGAAAGATGCTCCAGGAGCGCACCGGCGAGATTCAGCACCAGCTCAAAGAAGCCAACCAGGCCATTGTTTCAAACCAGGGCTGGGGGGGAAGGCCGGAGGTTCTTGGCAGTTAGTCTGTGGAGACCTCTAGAGGCGGCAGAGAAAAACTTGTGGCTTTGGCTTCGTGCATGGCAAGAATGCCCTGCGACGAGGAAGTGAAGGATCTCAAGCGAGATCACCCGGAGCAAATGCACACGATCATCTCAGAGCTGGAGGCACTATTAGGGTTTGGGGCATGCTGGGGGCTGTAGGCTTTGCAGGGTTTGCTTGGAGGTTCAATATGGTTATAAACAGTAAAAAGACCAGTGAAAAAGAAACAGTTTCTGTTGTAATTGCTTAATAAGTGCCATGAACCTCCAAGTAGTGCTTTGGGGGGTCTAGAATGAGAGGCTGTTGATAGGGCCTGCCTCGGAGCCCTGATAGCATCTTGCTGCAGTCCATGAGCTGCCCCAACTGCTGCGAAGGCCAAGTTCATGCAACGCCAGCGCAACTACGAGCAGGACTTGCAGGAGGTGCCATGCCGATGTCCTCTGGGAAAAAGGGCTCCTTCAAGCACCCATGAGAGAGTTAACGGTGTAATATAAGATATTAAACTATTAGAGTAGAACATATCCGTTATTATTCAAGATGTGTAGCCTCACACCCTGAGCAACACCCTGAGCACTATTACAGGCGGAGGAGGAGAACCTCTCAGCCAAGACTGCCATTCGTACCCAGCACCGTGAGCTGGAGAACTGGTATCCAGGCAGCCCGTGTGCCCAGCGCAGCGTGCAGCAGCCGCCTCGGTCGTACGTGCACGACAGGTTTCGCTCACTACCAGGACTCGTTTGTGAAGAACCTGCTGCCTCAGACGGAGCATGGCTTGAGCCCAAGATCCGCTGCCACAGGTAGTCTCATGTCTCTGAATCTAGTTTTGGGTGCTGCAGTGCCGGCAAACCCAGATGAGTTAATATGTTGACAACAGGAACCCAAGTCTCCCACCCCCCCCCCCCCAAATCTGGGAACAAGTGGAGAGCTGAGCCGAAGAAGGCCTCTGCCATGTCAAGCAGGCGTAGCCGTAACAACGGGTTTAGGATGCTGATTTTGGGGTTGTCCCTGCCGCGAGGCTGTCCAACAGCTAAGCAAAGTAAGTTGCTTTCAGATGATCACTACTTTGAGCCTGCGTGGGTTTGTGCTTGCTCGTGATCGACATGCAATGCCGGCAGTCGACGGGCATGGTACAAGTTCGTTGTGATCCCTCTCCCTCTCCCTCTCCCTCTCCGTCACCCTCTTCCTCTCCCTCTCACTCTTTATCGGTATTGTGTTGGAGAATTCCAGCGTGGCCCGAAGTTTTGAGAAGAGTGCAGTGTTGCCCATCTTTGATATTGTTTCCGGGGGGGAGTTTACTTCATTGCCTAGATGGTTCGACCGCGAAGGCCATGTTCAAGGATCGGAGGGTGTGCGATCAGAAGCAGCCGCATCTCAAACCCGTTATCTGGTGCCTGAGTTCCCTTGGCAACTTCTTTTTACAGTTTGCCCTGGACTTTGAACCCTGAAGGATTCGGCCGCAGAAGATGCGGTTCCTGAAGTGGCAATGGCAGAGGCCAGATCCCTTTTGGACACGAGCAGGGTAGAGTTTAGGGTCAATTCAGGTCAAGATCTATGTAGCATCAGAAGCCTCCCCAAACCCCAAAATTCCTCAACCCTAAACCCTAAGCCCTAAACCCTAAGCCCTAAACCCTAAGCCCAAGATGAGCAGAGAGGACTTCAAGCGGCTCCTGGCGGCTTTGCCACCGGACAAGCGCAAGATCATAGGCCTCGGATGCAGCCTCCCATGTTACACATCCAGGGATCCTTCGATGATGTGGGTTTAGGGTGTAGGGTTTAGGGTTTAGGGTTTAGGGGATTTCAAGTCCAGTCTTCCAGGGCTTGGGGTTTAGGGCTCAGAGGAGGGAGCGCATGATGTAGAAGCCCTGGGAGAGCCTGCAGGCAAGGACTTGATGGGCTTGATCGACGGCGAGGAAGTGCAGCGCATGCAGCAAGACGACGTTCCGCTCAGCTTGGAGGAGCTTTCTGCTGGGATTGGTTTGGACCCTCATCCCCCACATATCCTAAACTTTGGCCCTAAACCCTAAACCCCAAACCCTAAACCCTAAACCCTAAACCCTAAACCCTGAACCCTAAATATGGCCCTTGGAAATGTGGGCTTTTGGGGGGGCGCCCCCCGATCCACCCTAGTTTAGGGTTTCAGGCTTGGGGTGTTGGGGGTGTGGTGAAAGCTACATCCCTAAACCCTAAACTTTAAACCCTAAACCCTAAACCCCAAACCCTACACCCTACAGCCTACACCCTACACCCTACAGACACCCTACACCCTACACCCTACACCCTACACCCTACACCCTACACCCTACACCCTACACCCTACACCCTACACCCTACACCCTACACCCTACACCCTACACCCTACACCCTACACCCTACACACCAGGACCAGCAACAGGAGATCGAGGAGATCGAGCGCCTGCAGGGCGAGCTGCAAAAGCAAGAGGTGCTTCTAGGGGTATCCTCTACTTGGAGGTTCATGGTACTTGAGGGTTTAGGGCTTAGGGTATAGGAGTACTTATTAAGAGTTGTACTTGTAACCCACTTATGAGCCCCTTAAGTGCCCACAAGTTATAAGTACAGTTATACTTGGTGAATAAGCACCATGAACCTCCAAGCAGAGTGCAAGGTGTTGGGGGTTTAGGGGCTTCAGGGCTTCAGGGCTTCAGGGCTTCAGGGCTTCAGGGCTTCAGGGCTTCAGGGCTTCAGGGCTTCAGGGCTTCAGGGCTTCAGGGCTTCAGGGCTTCAGGGCTTCAGGGCTTCAGGGCTTCAGGGCTTCAGGGCTTCAGGCTTTGGGGTTTCGCCTTAGGGACTTAGGGACTTGGGGCATAGGGTCGCCGCGGTCTACTGGCAGTGGCAGGCAAGATTGCCTCCGTGGCCTCACTGGCTTTGCAACACTTCCCGCATCCAGCAGACTCAGACACAAACCCTAAACGCCTGAACTCTAAACGCCTAAACCCAAACGCCTAAACCCTAAACCCTAAATCCTAAACCCTAAACCCTAAACACCCGATAAACCCTAACTTGGAAGGAACACATCAAGAAGCTGAAGCTGGAGATTGCTCAGCAGCTTGGCTTAACTCTCGTTGCCTCGGGTGGCGGGTGGATGTGCCTTCGGGGTTTAGGATTTAGGGTATAGGGTTTAGGGTTTAGGGTTTAGGATTTAGGGTCTAGGGTCTAGGGTTTAGGGCTTCTCCTTGCCTTGTATTATTTTTCACATCGCAACGCAGGATCGAGACGGCGAATCTTCCCAATGACCTGGACCATCCCGTGAACGACGAGGAGATCGGATGCTGTAAGTCCCATGCCTACGGTGACTGTTTTTAAACATGTGGAGGGCGGGCCCGGGCCACAAGCCACAGAGGTAGTATAAAATGTCTATTTAAATTTCCGTGTGTTTACTTGTATAATCTAAGTGCCCTTGCTTTGCCCTGGCACTTGGGGCAACTCGCCGACGCCTGGAATTGGGTTTAGTGCTTTTCAGTGGTTTGGATAGAAAAATACTCGAGGGGCTCTCGGGGGGCCTTTGGGGTTTCTGGGCTTTTGCAGGCTTTACAGGGCCGTGGGAAGCCAGAAAGTCCTAGGTTTTTGTGGGCTTGGGGCCTTTCAGGGGCGGGAAGAAGCCAGAAAACACCCTAGGACAATGTCCTAGGTTTCTGTGGGCTTGGGGCCTTTCAGGGGTGGGAAGAAGCCAGAAAACACCGTAGGACAATGTCCTGGGTTTCTGGGGCTTGGGGCCTTTCAGGGGTGGGAAGAAGCCAGAAAACACCCTAGGACAATGTCCTAGGTTTCTGTGGGCTTGGGGCCTTTCAGGGGTGGGAAGAAGCCAGAAAACACCCTAGGACAATGTCCTAGGTTTCTGGTGCTTGGGGCCTTTCAGGGGTGGGAAGAAGCCAGAAATCACCCTAGGACAATGTCCTAGGTTTCTGGGGCTTGGGGCCTTTCAGGGGTGGGAGCCAGAAAACACCCTAGGACAATGTCCTAGGTTTCTGGTGCTTGGGGCCTTTCAGGGGTGGGAAGAAGCCAGAAAACACCCTAGGACAATGTCCTAGGTTTCTGGGGCTTGGGGCCTTTCAGGGGTGGGAAGAAGCCAGAAAACACCCTAGGACAATGTCCGGGCCTCTCAGGGGTGGGAAGAAGCCAGAAAACACCCTAGGACAATGTCCTAGGTTTCTGGTGCTTGGGGCCTTTCAGGGGTGGGAAGAAGCCAGAAATCACCCTAGGACAATGTCCTAGGTTTCTGGGGCTTGGGGCCTTTCAGGGGTGGGAGCCAGAAAACACCCTAGGACAATGTCCTAGTTTGCTCTTTCAGGGGTGGGAAGAAGGCAGAAAACACCCTAGGACAATGTCCTAGGTTTCTGTGGACTTGGGGCCTTTCAGAAAACACCCTAGGACAATGTCCTAGGTTTCTGTGGCTTGGGGCCTTTCAGGGGTGGGAAGAAGCCAGAAAACGCTCTAGGACAATGTCCTAGGTTTCTGTGGGCTTGGGGCCTTGCAGGGGTGGGAAGAAGCCAGAAAACACCCTAGCACAATGTCCTAGGTTTCTGGGGCTTGGGGCCTTTCAGGGGTGGGAAGAAGCCAGAAAACACCCTAGGACAATGTCCTAGGTTTCTGTGGGCTTGGGGCCTTTCAGGGGTGGGAAGAAGCCGGAAAACACCCTAGGACAATGTCCTAGGGTTCTGGTGCTTGGGGCCTTTCAGGCGTGGGAAGAAGCCAGAAAACAGCCTAGGACAATGTCCCAGGGCTGAAAGCCTGCAAGCCATTACAAAAGTCTAAGCCCAAACCCCAACCCACAACAACACCTTCAACCGACAGCAGGCAGCCGACGTCGTGGACGACCCCGTTTCCACGGGGGTATTTTTAATGGTGATGGTTTCCGGGTGTTTGAAAAAGGGGCGGCCCCATCCAACCCCTCACGGAGGTAGTATAAAATATTTGTTTTATTTATTTAAATGTCCGCATATTAAAAAATAGGCACCGTACATCTAAGTCTGAGCATGAAATATCGGGCCTTTGCAGACGAGCCTTTCTCCTGAGCCCGAGTTGTGGTCAGGATGGGTTGTCCATGCCGGGTGCGGAGCTCAGACCAAAGTCGAGTTTGTTGTTTGTTGCGTTGTGCAGTGAGGTGAGCTCCACAAGATCTTTGCAAGATCGTTGGTCGTGTTCTGAGTCACTGAGGCGTCTTGATCGTTGGCGTGCTGCTCTCAGAGCTTTGCAACGTTCGATGCGAATCTCAACCCTAAACCCTAACCCTAAACCCCAAAACCATGAATCTTGTCTTTGAATTCCTGAGCTCTTGCCGAGGGGACTTCGAACGAGCGTGCGGAAAGCCGCGCGAGCAGCAGCAAGACCGAGTGACAAGAAGATTCAAACCTCTGTTTCCTTGCATGTCAAGATAATATTCCCTGTATTACCCTTACAAGGAAGAACATTTGCATTTTACCCTTGTACGGATTTGTTAAGTTTTTTTGGGATTCTTAAGCATCGTAGCAGAGCGGAATGCAGGCATGTTAGTTCAACACGTTGGACCTATCGGAATCCTGTGACGTTCAGTTCCCGAAGTGTTCTGATCACAGAAGCTTGCGGGGGAGATGATGGTGAGACCACAAGAGATACCCTGGGTAGGGTTAGGGGGACCCTTAAAAGGGAATACGCCCCCAAGGGTCCCCCTAATCCCATCCCCTAAGATAAGTAATTTTGCAATACAAGCCAAAACATCCTCCATCTGAGATTGAGCCAGCAGAGCATACAGAGATTGTTATCACTAGTTTGTCACCACGTCATCAATTCCTGCTGATGCGCTTGCTCATTCGAGTTATGATGCGCTTATGGTTGTGTAAGTTCCAATGGGAATGGTTCAAAACCGTTGGGTTTTTATGTCAAGTGATTTCCAACATAGAAGCCTAGATGGACAGAATGATTGGAACCCTCATGGCCGAAGTTGCACAAGATCGGTTTAGGCGCTAGTGCATTTTATCCCTGCCATTGCGGACAGGCAACGCTCCCAAATAGTTCCGGGGCTCCTCGGCAGTATCGATAGTGGCCAAGTGTCTGAAGCATCATTTACACGGATTTGTTGAACAGTCGTGAAATAGACCTTGCGCGCGCAAGCTTATTTGCATCTGTAGCGTATCGGCCCCGGACTTGACTTGGGTTCCTTTGCTGCCGTCCAGTACTCCTGTTGTTAGGCGCGATGTTGGAGGTTCACATTTCGAGTGCCACCACAGGCCAGAACATCAGTGTGGTGCATGCAGGCCATGATTGGACAGTGCATGAGCTCAGCGGAAAGCTCGCTAGCCAGCTGGATGTTTTGCCGTATTCTCAAGTACTGCTGCATGGGGCCCAACCTTTGAAAGGCCACGAGCGGTTACAGGATTTCTTGGATGCGGAAGGGGCAACTACCCTGGAACTTCAGTTGTTGCGCAAGTCATGGGTGGTGACCGTTGCCGACCATCGGCCGGAAAGCAAAAGTGCTGGAAAGGCAGGCTCCGGCGACAAACTGGAGGTCGACGTCGAAGCGTATCCTGGTTGTTCCTTGAGGGACTTCTGTGCCCGCGTCGCTGAGAAATTTAATTTCAAGCCAGCAACCCGGCCCCAGCTTGCCGTCAATGGGCAGAGTATCAACTGGCAGACAGAGTCTGAGACGAGTTTGGCCGATTTGGGCATCCAGCCAGATTCAAACGTGCGTGTGATTGGAGTTTCAGACTTGCCTTTAGTGTGCATTGGGACCCCTGCCCTGCAAAGCCGAAGGTCGGAGTTTCTGGAATCCAACTGCGCTTTGAGCCTGATAGATCAGTGCCAAGCAGGCCATTTTCACTTCTATCCGCAGCGGGGGGCCGCTTGGAGGCGCGCACAACCCTCACTGCAGGTCCTGCATTCCGGCGAATCCTCGCGCCACTGCGATGCGATCTTTCAGATTGCAGGGTTCCTCACAGAAACGGAGTGTAACAGCATCAGTGCCAGCGCGAATGCACTGGCGCTGCCACCCACGAAAGTGGAGTGCTTCAGGGGCACCCGTCGCTATCAACGGCTGGTGGCGCGAGACGGGCGCCTAGCTTCCCAGCTGTGGGAACGGGCGGAGCGCTGGGTACGGAAGGCCTTTGCGGACAGGAGTACGCGGCCCTTAGGTTTTGGTTGCGTGCAGGGCGACTGGGAATTGGCAGGGCTGAACCCTTGTTTCCGTGTGAATTCCTATGGTCCCGAGGGGTTTCTGAAACCGCACCGTGATGCGCCTTTCAGCCCAGATGTGAATGCACGGTCACTGTGCACGCTGCTCATTCCACTCAGCTCTGTCGGCAAAACCCGCTTCTTCCATCCAGTGCAGGAAGGCTTTGATTATCGTGGGATGACCCTGCAAGAAGAGCTCGAAGCCCGGGGTGGTTTGGCTGCTGGGTTCCGTGCCCTGGACGTGTGCCTCTCTGCAGGCTCGGCGCTCCTGTTTGGTCAGGGCTTGCTCCACGAGGGCATCCCGGCAGATGGGAACCAGCGCAAGGTGCTACTTCGGACTGATGTCCTGGTGCGGCGCAGGCCGCCAGTGCCAGCGGTGCTCATGACGGCTGCCGAGCGGAAGGACCAGACTGCAGCCCTGCGGTGGTTCAGGGAAGCGCAGCACCAGGAGTTAAGGCAGAAGCCTTGCAACGATCTTTACGAGCGGGCGCTTTCTTACCGGTACTTCTATCCTAGCGAGGACGTCGATGAGATGTTGGAACCAGTTCGAAGCATCCGGCCTGACACTGCGGCTGTGGATCAACCGTCTGTTCTCCCGAGCACAAGGCTTGAGAGATATCCCGACTTCGTGCAGCCTGAGCTGATCCATTTGATGGGCCCGGTCGCCGCCTTCAGGCTTCCACACGAGCAGCCAACGGAGCCCAGCAGCCAGAACAACGGGTTCGCGGACGACACCCCACCTGCCCCAAAGTCACAGAGCACGGCAAAGCACTTGCGAGCCTCGGCCATGTATGCGCTGCATATGCTGGGACACCATGGATACAGCCAAGCAGTGTACACGGTGAACTTCGACCCCCAAAGCCAGCAAGTCACCGCCGTGCCCCTGAAAGACTTGCTGGTGGCAGCTTTTGAGGCACGGCCCTGCTACGGTGCCATTTACAATGTGGCTCAGCGCCATGACACGGTGGAGGAGGACTTCGAGGCTGCAGTCGACCGGACGAACATGGCCCTACAGCACGGCTGTGCCCACATCGGCCTGGACCTCCTGGCAGGCTTGAAGAGCGAGGTCTTCGCCGGTGATTACAGCAGTGGCGGTGTGGATCTGCGCGACGATGACAAGATCGAGGAGCTTCATGGAAGGCGTTTCAGCGCAAGCATCCGGCAAAAATACCAGGACAGCTTCAGTGGCCGCTCATGGCCAGCACCGGAAACACCTGACTGGCAGAGGTATTTGGGCAAGCTTCTGTCGGACGAGGCTGGCAAACCTGGTTTGGATCTTGTTGCGACGGCGGTGGGCGAGCGCAACTTGTCGTTAGACATGGGCCATGTTGAGGAGGACATTGACGTCGAGGCGCGACCCTTGAATCATTTGGTCTTCGATTTCAGCAAGCACGAACTGGTAGTGCACTCGCATGCCCAAGCGCCAAGTCCCAGGGCACCGTACGACCCTGAAGCTTTGTGGCTGGAACTTCTGCAGCAGTGGTATACACACTGGTCTCAGCCGAAACCGCGCATACCGCGGCTGCCGAAACCGCGGATACCGCGGCTGAGGAGGGGAAGGAGCAGCCCCAGGTCTCGTTCATCAAGCAGACCCTCGAGTCCGGCACCTGACCGCAGCCCAAGCCCGAGGAGACGAAAAACCGAAGGCAAGACGTGCACAACTAGCACAGCCTCCACCGCAACCTCCACAGCCTCCACCGTGCGCCTTTATGACGACCTGAAGCTTAACAGAAGCCAGGGTGAGGGACTCCAACCGTTGGAAGACAAGCTGCAGGGCAACGTGGTGCTCAAAATCACAGCTCGTTCAGAGCCTTTGGGTCAAGTTCGTCCTGTCACTCTTATTAAGGACACTGCGGAGTCCCTGGCGGTGTTTATTGATGGCAAGGCTTTGCATTGCATGGTGCGTGGCGCGATGGACGTTCTGCCCCACAAGAACTGCATCCAGTGGTCCACAGGAGGACAGACGAGTTGCTGGATTCTGGACGACATCGACCCGCAGGCTGTGACTGATTTTCTTGGTTCTCCTGGATACATCTTTGAACGTTATGAGGTTTCTCTAGCCGCGATTGCGCGGGAGGGCGCGGGCTTCCACCATGCGGCTGAGATGAATGGCGTCGAGAGGATCTTGCAAGTACAGGTTGAGCACGCCGGCCTTGCTCTGTCTGACCACACCACGACTGTACTTTGTGGCGTGGCAGCTGACCCGCAGACGGAGGCTGCGGTGGTTTGGACAATCTACCACGGCTTGTCTGCCTTGTGAGCTTGAGAGCTCATGGCTCATGCCGTCCGAGACAATCTGCAGAGCGTGTCTGCTTTGCTAGTCTGGAGGCCCTCAAGGTGGCATGGTTGCTTGCGCAATGTACAGTAAGCGCAAGGCCATAGGGCCGGCAGGATGCGCCAAACATGCCGGACAGG
>CAJNDS010002454.1:0-40000 GCA_905221605.1 Symbiodinium natans
TGTGTCTGTGTGTCTGTGTCTCTGTGTCTCTGTGTCTCTGTGTGTCTGTGTGTCTGTGTGTCTGTGTGTCTGTGTGTCTGTGTGTCTGTGTGTCTGGGTGTCTGTGTGTCTGTGTGTCTGTGTGTCTGTGTGTCTGTGTGTCTGTGTGTCTGTGTGTCTGTGTGTCTGTGTGTCTGTGTGTCTGTGTGTCTGTGTGTCTGTGGGTCTGTGGGTCTGTGGGTCTGTGCGTCTGTGCGTCTGTGCGTCTGTGCGTCTGTGCGTCTGTGCGTCTGTGCGTCTGTGCGTCTGTGCGTCTGTGCGTCTGTGCGTCTGTGTGTCTGTGGGTCTGTGTGTCTGTGTGTCTGTGTGTCTGTGTGTCTGTGTGTCTGTGTGTCTGTGTGTCTGTGTGTCTGTGTGGCTGTGTGTCTGTGTGTCTGTGTGTCTGTGTGTCTGTGTGTCTGTGTGTCTGTGTGTCTGTGTGTCTGTGTGTCTGTGTGTCTGTGTGTCTGTGTGTCTGTGTGTCTGTGTGTCTGTGTGTCTGTGTTTCTGTGCGTCTGTGCGTCTGTGTGTCTGTGTGTCTGTGTTCCTGTGCGTCTGTGCGTCTGTGTGTCTGTGTGTGGTCTGGGTGGTCTGTGTGTGTCTGTGTGTGTTCTGTGTGTGTGTGTGTGTCTGTGTGTGTGTGTGTGTCTGTGTATGTGTGTGTGTGTCTGTGTGTGTATGTGTGTGTCTGTCTGTGTGTCTGTCTGTGTGTCTGTGTGTCTGTGTGTGTGTGTGTGTGTGTGTGTGTGTGTCTGTGTGTCTGTGTGTCTGTGTGTCTGTGTGTCTGTGTGTCTGTGTGTCTGTGTGTCTGTGTGTCTGTGTGTCTGTGTGTCTGTGTGTCTGTGTGTCTGTGTGTCTGTGTGTTTGTGTGTCTGTGTGTCTGTGTGTCTGTGTGTCTGTGTGTCTGTGTGTCTGTGTGTCTGTGTGTCTGTGTGTCTGTGTGTCTGTGTGTCTGTGTGTCTGTGTGTCTGTGTGTCTGTGTGTCTGTGTCTGTGTGTCTGTGTGTTGTGTGTCTGTGTGTCTGTGTGTCTGTGTGTCTGTGTGTCTGTGTGTCTGTGTGTCTGTGTGTCTGTGTGTCTGTGTGTCTGTGTGTCTGTGTGTCTGTGTGTCTGTGTGTCTGTGTGTCTGTGTGTCTGTGTGTCTGGGTGTCTGTGTGTCTGTGTGTCTGTGTGTCTGTGTGTCTGTGTGTCTGTGTGTCTGTGTGTCTGTGTGTCTGTGTGTCTGTGTGTCTGTGTGTCTGTGTGGCTGTGTGTCTGTGTGTCTGTGTCTCTGTGTGTCTGTGTCTCTGTGTGTCTGTGTCTCTGTTGTCTGTGTGTGTGTGTGTGTCTCTCTGTGTGTGTGTGTGTGTGTGTGTGTGTGTGTGTGTTGGTTGGTTGGGTTTTCTTGCTGTAGAAATGTTGGCATCCGCTCAGCTCCTGCTGTACGGGCAACGCCGCGGCTGCAGGGCCCTCGCGCGTCTCGAGCTCTAGGGCCACAGAGCTGGGGCCAAGGAAGTGCCAAGCCCGCACGAGGCCTGTGACACTCAGCAGACATTTGGCAATTTGGCACCCGAGTTCCTCTGCAACATCTCAATAGCCTTCAATTCCTCCCGAAAGCTTGCAGCAAAAACAAATGTAGCGCGCCACTCCACCTCTGCGCCACGCGGAGAGAAAGTCGCCCAGCATCCTTGTGGCAAGACAAAGGCCCTGATCAGGTGGGCCATTGAACATGAAACTGTATTTATACCTGAAATGACGTTTGTCACGCCAAGCTGATTCAGTCTCCTGTCGTCCACAGGCGGCTGTGGGTAGTCCTCCTCCTCCTGAAGCACTGCACTTTGACTGCAGGCGCTGGGTTGGCCCTTCAGATTCTGCTGCATGACTCTGAAAGACTGTCTCATTCTTGGTGCTACGATCGTATGTCGGTCTCCTCTTCATCCAGAGACAGGCTCAGCAGCGCGGGCGTTCGCTCTCGGAGCGGCTTCTCGAAGACGTCTCCACTGAAGGGTGCCAGCACGGAGGCGATGTACGAAAGGTTCCTAAGCAGAAGCACAACTTATCACAACTTGGTCTACAAGACTTTTTGAGGCGCTGCTGGTGTGTCTGGGCTGCCAGGCTGGTCTGCCGCCAGCAGTGCCTCATGAACGGGCGTGGTGGTGTTTGGGTCCAGCCACAGCACTCGGCCCCGACCACCGAGGCCCAGGTAGCCTGCTCCAGACGAGGAGACTGCAATACAACACGGGGAGGTACGAGACGTACGGAGAATGCTTGAGATGAATATGAGAGGGGGAGAAACAAGCGTACATGGAACATATTTATGTCAATAAAGGTCCTTTGTAACTCGTGAGGAAAGTTTGCGACATGGTCATGGCCTTCCTCCACCTCCTCAGGCAGCCGCCCAAGCCGGCCTTCTTCCGCCAGGTCCTTCCCAGAACGTGCTGAGAGCCCCGCGCGTGCGCGATTCGATTCGGCGGCTCTTCGCGGTCTTGCGTTCCACGCGCTCTGCGCGTTCAGTGCGTTCTATGCTTCTGTAGCTGAGGTCGGATTAGGTGATGGGACAATGCTGCTACAAGCTGCTACCAGTGTGGGCCTGCATGGCTTGAACGGCAGCCCGCTGCTCGTCGGGCCGCTGGCAGAGCTTCAGCACACAGAAGCCCTTCTCGAAAAGACAGAAGCAAATCTCCGCACCCAGCACTGAGTCGCGGGTCAAAGGGCCCAGTACCTATAGCGGTTTGATGGCAGCTCGTGCAGTCAGCGTGGCCTCATGTGGCCTCTGCGATTGCCTTCTGCGTCATTGGGATTTGCAGCTTGAAATGAAGTATAATGAAGTCGAGGAGCGATGTCGAAGGTGCACGGTTCGACGGTGGCCGCACCATCGGCACTGGGCAAACTTGGCGCAGTGCTCCCATGTTGCAGCGGCTTCCGAGCCACAGAGGCATCAGCCACGGACGCCGCAGAGGCTGCCGAGGCCGGAAGCCGGGATCCATCCAAGAGCACCACGTCCCCAGAAGGCTGCAGCTGGCCCAAAGCCCCATCTAAAGAGACCAAGCCTCGGAGCATCGAGGAAACTATGAAACTTCATGAAACTTCACTTATCCATTTTCGAGTAACATCGCACTGACATCGGCTGACCTATGTTCATGTTGAGCTCAGATGCTACCGGGTCTTGGAGCGGCCATCGCCTGACCGAGACCAGCGAAACTTGCAGACATGAACAAACATGTGATGAACTAACGGTCTTCGGATTCCTTTGGCCTTCAGCGACGCCTGTGCCGCGCGTATCCGCGCGTGTCGGCAGGGTCCATTTCCACCATAGAGCCAATATGGCCACGGTGCTGCCACACAACATGAAACGACTCCACAGAGAAAACGGTAGAGGCAGCAGATGGCAGCAGCACGGCAGTCACTGCAGATCTTCCCAAAAAATCTCTGCCGCTGGGGCCGGCACAAGCCCCGATAGAGGTCTCCAATGTAGACCACCAGCAACACAAGCCTAAGGCACCGCACGTTTTGCGGGACCATCTCCGAAAGGAACCGAAAAAAAGAGGGCGCTAAGAGAGTGACACAAAGCAGATGCGCACGGCCTCAGCAGGATCCCATCTCACGCCGCGGTCTTAGCCCTCAGTTTCCCTGCACTCCATGCGATGTCCTTGCAATCTCCATGCAAGTCTCTCTTCTTCTGGTACAAGCCCAGTGGCTATCCAACACACCCAAAAGCCACTGACCTCAGCAAACTCAAAACTCAAACTCAGAAACATGCCGTTTCTTCATGACCTTTGGCTCTCCACCAAAAACCGACAACTACAACCCCAAGCACAAGCCCGGAAGACTCATGCACAAAGCTGAACCCTAAAGGTTTATGTTCCAATATGTTCCAATTGCTTGGCCCAGTTCGGGCCGTGTCGTCCAAGCCCCCACCAACCAACTCAGGAAGACTCTACGTAAACGACACACGTAGATGCATGATGATAGAGAAATGAATGCTGATGATTCGATACGGATTGGTTGGCATGCGTTCACTTGTCACGCAACTTACTTTGAATTGGCCGCACTTGTCACTGTCTGCTCGCAACTTTGCCCTCTGAGCATCCGTGCCGCCAGCTTGTACAGTGGCCTGGGTGCAGCGACGTTCTGGGGAACTGCTGCGAGGGGAGGGAAGGTGGAAATGCGAAAAGAATTTTATGCAGGGTTTGGGTGTTGCCGGAGGCGGGCCCGTGATGGCAAACAACATGTGATGATCACAATTGATCTCGCCATGATGGGTTTTGAGCTGATATGACTGGTCTTGAGGAGGTGTATAACCCTAAACCCTCAGCCCTAAACCCGAAGCCTTAAGCCCTGCAGGAGCGGAGTACGCGGCAACAGAGCGGAGCAGTTTAGTGGGCACCGTTTTCACCCACGTTGCAATGTTGGAATTCAAATCACATCAAACTCAGACGAAAGGCAGGGTCAACATTCAGACGGGGAAGGTCGGTTTTCAGCTCAGACGGAAAACACAAGGTCAGAGAAACACTTGTGCAGAATTGCGCTTTCAGAGTTCCAAATGCCAAGGTCAATCGTGAAAATGCAAGCGAGTGACACAAGATGACAGGCCGATAACTAGAGAAACTCTTCAGTCGGGGCTTGGGGGCTTGGGAGGACAGGGCCCCTATGCGCAAGTTGGGCACCCCGTGTTTCACTCTCTCTTTCTCTCTCGCTCGCTCGCTCTCCTTCTCTCTCTCTCTCTCTCTCTCTCGCTTGTCTTTCTTTCTTTGGGGCTTGGGGCGAACCCCGCGCCAAGCCCCCGTCCTCTCGCTCTCTTCCCCCTCTTACGCCACTACGCTTGCCAGTTTATTCCCTGCCATCTCGCCCCGATCTTGCGTTTACTACTTTATTCCCTGCTATCTTGCCCCGATCTTGTGTCTCAGCTAGACTGCCCCGCTTGTGTGAAACCTTGGTCTCAGCAACAACAACGGGCTGCGCCCTGCTAACCCGACTCTCGCAGACAGGACATGCCTGGCTGTTGGTGGCCTACTTCCCCCCGCTCTCGCTCGCTCTCGCTCGCTCTTGCTCTGACTCGGCGGAAGCTCAGTCTCACGTAGTCATGTGTTGACGAGCGGCTCACACGTCCAGCCGGCTTCCTGGCAACAAGCTCAAAGACGACAATCCTTGACAACCTACGACAACCTCTTTCCGAGTTGCCCAGATAGGGATGCCTTGCCTTCATCATTCGCGTGGCGACGAGGCATGGTGTGGTTGCCTCCATGAGTATCACCTCAGATCTCAGAGAGCTGAGGTTCACTCGGCCCAGTCCCGTGCCCTTCCATGCCTTCACTGAAGGCCATGCTTTCTTTCTTGCTTTCTCGCAGTCTCGGGCTCTTGCAGCAGAGCCCCAAAAAGTGGCCGTTCGCAGCACCTGTTGCAGAGGTGTGTCAAAGGTAACGTCAATGTGCTAGATTCGTCTATGTTGCGAAAAATTAAGAATGATAAGACGAGGTAAGGCTCATTCTGAGGCCCCTGCCAGCCAGTTCAGAGAGATCACAAGTGTGATCACGTGGTGCAGCCTCATGGCTGTTGCGGGTCATTGATTGTCCTTCGTGATTCGATGCCTTTTCCGGAGGATTCAACGGATTGTTGCAGGGCTCAGGACCTCAAGATTCTGACGAGGCTGCAGGCATTACTGTTGCGACGCAAAATATTGTAGGTTGACATTCAACCTGTGTCGACGCGAATTGCTGCAACTACAATTCGCGGAGGGAACCCGGCTGTGTCACATATGTCACCGGGCTCCACATGTCGGCCTTGCAAAGACAAACCTGCCATTTCTCAAACATCCACTAGCGAAACTTGCAAGACAACGAACATGGGGTCAATCGGGGCCAAACACATTTACCCACATTAGTTTAGTTGACGGGCTCAGGGAATCAGCGAATCCTGTCACGTGAGGGCGCAGGAGAGAACACCAGGGCAGTAGCCAGAATGCCATCTCCTTGCCATACACAGCATAGAAGACCAGCCTGGATGCTTTTCAAAACATTACTCGAGCTGTGCGCAGGGTCTTGTTGGGAGCACCATGGTGGAATGGTGCACTCCCAGGACTACATGAACATTGAGACCATGCTTTAGGCCCATCACTCGTAAAGGTTGAAGGCCACGAAGACGCGTCCGGCCCACTCACCTGCCGAAGCACATCACGGCACAGGGCAGCACAGGGCAGCACAGGGCCTCGTGGAAGGTCCTGCATACGAACCGGTACAGTACACGTATGTACACGTGCATGGTGCGTGCAGAAGCCTATAGAAGCCTGCTTATGACCTGGTACTAGTTAGTACGGTGTGGCTGGAAAGCTATTGCAAATTGGAACTAAATCCATTCATCATGTCAACCCGAAATCATTCCTTGTCCTTGCGGAGCTTTCAGCCACGGCCTGAAACTGATTTCGATTGCAAGTAGTATTCTGCCCGCATATGCCTGAAAATCGATTCGTCAAGCCATCCGCTCAGAAGCTGCCGAACAAATTGCTTAACCTCACTTCCAAGCAGGCACATGCGGATGACGACTTTAAAGAGGTCCGTTGAATGTCGAAGTTAAGCCGCCGGTTGCTGTTGCCGCTTGAAATTGAAACTTGTTTCGAGCTGATGGAAAGAAACACAAGACAAGCATTGCAAACGGAATTCAAAATTGTCGACTTAAACAAGCCGATATTAAAGATTAATTCCAGCCGGTAATTTGAATGCCGCACACGTGCAACAAGAAGAAGTGGGTGACATGTGCTGTTTGCTAGCACGTGCTAGGCTGGTATCTTATGCAGACCCGACTGGAATGGATTCTGTATGGCTCCGACAAGAAAGTAGTAGGCGACAACGGTGACAACAACTAGCAAAGGATGCCACAATGTTCACTTGGCAGTGCTGAATTACACTCCGACCCCTCACCGCCCCCCCCAGCTCCCCCCCCCCCACACCCCGCCCGTCGCCTGCACTTGCAGGCCTCGGAACGGCGGAAAAGCGAAAACAATGAAAGAGTTCCCTCGCTGGTCTCTGCACATTGGATCTCCCTGTGCACCGTGCCCTGAAGCTACATTGGCCCAGCGAGCTTCTGGGTCCTCACAGTACAGCTTGAACTTCTTAGCAAGAGGGCAGGACAAGGAAGGATTCCGGAGATTCTCGGCACCAGGCATTGAAGCCCTCGCTACACCTGAACATGCAAGGATGCACCGGGGACAAGAGCTAGAACAATGCGTCAAGCGGCAAGAAGACGATGCTGAGAGCCACCATGCTGGGCGGAGCCACGATGAGCATCAGGCGGTTCGCCATCTCAGAGCAAAGCCGACGTAGTCTTGTACAAGCAGAGAAAATGGATGGATCAGAGAGTTTCCATCTGAGTGTCGGCTCAAGTCTGGCAAAAAAGTTGAAACAACTGTGAAGAGTGTCCATGCCTGCTGACGCTCCTTGACGTCCAAGTCCCTCGCCTGAACAGCGAAACGGCGAAGTACGACAAGATGATGGACGCTCGGCTACATCTATCTGATCCGAAGATCTGATTCAGCACCTTAGAGTTGAAGAGCATTCTTCGCCCCCACCCTCACCCGGAAGACCAAAGCCCTGCTGTTCCGCACTACTTCTGCACTGCCTCTCAACGTTGGCAGTGCTTTTTGTCGGCTTCTTCGGCTCTTTCGGCACATTGCTCTGAGCAAAATGCGACTTGGTACAAAGTCTTGCTGCGGAACTGCAAAGGATGGCAGGTTTTCGTGGCGTGAGCCAGGGGGGCTTGGTTTAGTAATACTGAGGGTTCGATGCTCTGAACCTCTTGCAGCTTTTCATGTGCTCCTGACCCTCTTTACGAGGTGTGCCCGGGGGACTCTGCAGACTGCGCTCTGCACCCAAAATCATAAAACCGCTCAACGAACAATTTTTCCACTTCCCCTCAGGTGCTCTGCATGCGATCCGCAAGCAAACTGGGGATCCTGGTTTCAAGAGTTGAAGGCAACAAGGATTCCATCATTTGCGGGTGACATAATTCCCCCCCCCCCGATTTACAAAACCCAACAAAATTAATGGAAACTCCCCATGCAGCCTACGATTTGCTTGCAGAATCTGCTTGAATTCATGCTGCCCTGCAAGCCCCATGGAGGGTTGGGGAGGCGATTATGATTCTTCAAATTTCGGGAGGACTGTGGACCCCCATGCGCTGTAGTGCTGCACCTGGGGCCAGAGTGCAATCAGCTGCCGCCTAAGGAAACAGGTTCGAGTTCAGTGTAGCAGCGCACAAGTCAAAGGCTCGGACACTTTTTATAGTCTGTTAGAGTCTGTCAGTCCCTCTGAAAGAACGAGCTGAGCCTCCGGACAGCAACGCGTGCTGCAAAAGCATGACTCCCGTCACGCCTCCGCGAAAGCAGATCTCAGCACTGACAAGCATCAGACTGGGCATGACTGGGCCATTCATACTTATCAAATCAGGACTCAAGCCCGTCAAGCCCAGCTGAGGCCTGCAATGTCGACGGCGAGCATTGCGCTTGCAGAAGCGATGGTGCTTCTATTTTGTTTGCATGAACCGTGTTGTACGGTCAGAAAGTTGTGAGTTGCAAGGGGTCTAGCACACGTGGCTTGCTCTGGTCTACTCTAGGACTCTAGCCTAACCAACCTATTACTGTGCTCTGACAGTACTCTCCTCAAGTCTGCTACATCACTGTGCCGTCTCAGCTTCAGAAAACTGGAGAAGGGCTAACCCGGTGTCTGCATGTGCCCGCACATGTCTGCAGCATCATCTCTGCTTCTTCAAGCCAAACTTCCATGAGACCTCTGACCCAAACAAGGTGGAATTTGCACAGCTCCGCTGCACCACACTCTGACGAAGGGGCAGGAAAGAAAACGACTGAAAGAGAAAGCAATACAAAAACAAAAACCAGTGCGGTCGTCGGGCTTTCTGTCTGCAGCTCTGCAGCAGCGAAGCTCAAAGATGTTCTACAACTTTTGCTCTCTTTTCTCCGGGGGGGAGTGAGATTTCAAGCTCGCTGGTTGGGCGTCAAGGCTGTCGTGCACCCCCCACCCGCCTACAGGCTCTAGGATTAGGTGACGGTGTGAGCTCCCACAAGTCTGCTGCTCAGAACAGGTCTTTAGCCTGAAGAGCACGCGTTGAGATGAAAGCACACGTCACAGGCTTGGAAACAAGCCATCCGGCTCAGAGCACGCCTTCTTCGCATTTTGCTGTTTCCACTTTGGCTGCTTCAGGAAGTCCGCCGAGGCCATGCCGAACACTGCCTCACGGTCTGCGTGCTGTTGCCGATGCTGATGGCCCTGCTACAAGCGATGTAGCCCCGCTTGCAGCAACCATTGAGGTGGTCAGAACTTCCCGCAACAACAAAGTGTATGGCCAGTGGGCATGAGAAAGATAGCACCAAGCACAGGGAGCAAGCACAAAACTGACGACGGTGACAATCAGGAGTGAACTGAATTCAGGGTGTACCCACGAACGGAAACTCATGATTACAAAATGGCATACGCCTCGGCAAGTGCCATATCAAGGAGAATGGATTTGACCCCGTTTCGGTCCCATGCGCAATCAGCGCACGAACTTGCAGTCCCGCATTCATGCAGTCATGTGGTGTTGCAACTGTAAACACTGAAACAACCAGATCACACACAAGTCAGAGATAAACACTGAAACAACCAGATCACACACAAGTCAGAGAAGGTAGCCACAGGGACACTGACCGACAATAACGACAGGCCAGAGTGAGCTCCAATTACACAGCACATACACAGTAGCGAGCAACGAAAACACTAAGAACATGTTTTCTGAGAACCGGGACATAAAGTTTAAGGCTTGAACTCCCTGTGCCTAACTTTTTCCGGGCACAGTAGCTGAAAAGGGCAGCACAATGTGACGAGCAACGGTCAAGTGTGGGATGCATGGGAAGATGCTAAGACCGCCTGCCTGGAAGTCCTCCTCCGACAAGTAGAGCTCCCTCCTGTCGATGCGACTATATGCGACTCAACGTCGCGACGGTCATAAGTCGGGTCGCGCGCGCCAGCGTGCGCCATATGGTCATGCCTTGATTGCCTCACTTGCCGCACTTGCCTTCTAAACACCGACGAGGTAAGCGTTGAAGTAAGCCCCGCTACCGACTTCTTTGACGCCGCGCATCCTTGCTACTTCTCCAACTTGCAAGGGCTTCACCAAAGCTCAGGCTGTTTACCGATTTTTGAAACCGTTGTGACCAGTTCTTGACATTTGTAGGGCGGCTGTCTCCTTTTCTCTGCACTGTTGGCAAAGGGTGGCGTCACGGAAGGTTGCCCACAGCGCAGGAGGTTGGCGTCAACACCATTTTCAGAGCACAAGGAAACTACGGCAAGCCAAACGCAGCTAGACCTGCCATTCGGCGCTGTGCAAAACAGTCGCTGGAGCAGGGCTCAGAGTGGCTCAGTGGCTGTGGACGGTACGGCATGCAGAGCATGCAGACAATGCACATCGGAGCTTCCTGGCCGGGTCCACATCCTGCGGCCGGCCGTTTGCGACCTTCAGCTCCTGAAAGAAAAAAAACAAAGCAGAAGACTTGAAGAGAAAGAAACTGAGAGGGAAAGAGAGAGGGAGAGAGATAGATACGGAGAGAGACTGCGGGAGAAAGGGATGGCGCATATCGTGTCATGCATTGTGGGGAGTTTGGGCCCGAGCATCCATTGCCTCGTGGCTGTACTTTTTATCTGCCGGGTCCGCATAGGCCGCATCAGGCTCGGAAGCCTCCAGAAGATCATGTGAGAGAATGAGTGTGAAAGAGAGACAGAGACAGACAAAGGTGCATCAGTTTCGCCTATGTTGTTTTGCGTTTGTATTGCCAAAACAAACAATCAGCAAGTTGCAAACTTCGTTCTCAAACGTTGCTGCACGGATTCTGTTTCCGAGACACGACCGTGAAACTGAAAGTTCGGGAAGCCGAGAACACTGTGACCAAATATGCACGCATCCCAGAGCTTGCTCAACGCGATCCTGTGCATGAGTTCACTTTGCAGATTCAACAAATGTTCATTCGGATTTTCTAGATATGCAAACTTGCCCTTCCAGATTCCAGCTTTGTGGGCGCTTCGAAGTTTCTAGAACCAAGTTGCTTCTCACGTCTTCCGGCGGCTTCGTTCCATGTTGAAACTGATCCTGATCATTGACTTTTCATTCCCAGGGTTTTCGAATGTTTTCGAGGCCGACGACTGGCCCTCTTCTGTGGCCCGCTATTGAAGGGTCTTGCGGGCAACTTTGCGAAGCTCGCCGGATGCCTGAGACCCGGCAATGCGCCAGGCCCTGCTGCTGACCCGTGAAAGTCTAAGCAGCAACCATTGTTTTTCTGGACCTTTTAGATCACACAGAGCCAGCTGTTACATTGAGGGCATGTGAACTTCAGTAATTATGCAAACCTTGGCAACTCTAGCATCCTCACCCTTGCTTTCAAGGCGAACTCGACTTCATCTCCCATCTCCTTCTTTTGCAACAGAGCTGGACCTGGACACACACGGACACACACGGGCACACAAACACACGGAGCAGACAGGATGAAACAATAAATAGGCACGCATACAGACAACGCGCACAGACGACGGACAGACACAACGCAGAAGCACACACGGACATGCACGTCACTAGCATACCAGTAGAGAAGGTGGCATGACACCTCCTTTCTGGTCAGGTTCCCAGTGTCACCCGTGCGGTAGCCGATGTACCTTTGCAGAGGCGCTGAAAGACAACACGGGTTCATGCGGGTTAACCATCGGCCAATAATGAGTCAAAATGAGTACTTCGGAGAGCAGCGCGGAGAACCGTAGGGAGCCAAAGAGAATTCTGGGCTCTACTGAGTGGTACTGTGTGCTACCGTGTGCTACTCGGCAGGTGCACGATGTGTCCACCTTCCAGGCGCCGCCATCCTCCAAAGGATCAAGCGAAACTGGGGGTCTGGAAGAGAATGAAGAGAAAGAAGACTTGTATAAGACTATGACCGTGACATTTCGGAATGTGATGGTGAGCACACTGCATCGGCACCTTCCGCACAGAGGCGGACGGAGCCACCCGCTCTGGCCCCCTCAGGAAAGCTCGCATGAAAGGAGACGAAAGTGACAGGGAAAGCTTCCGAGAGGGAGGAGCAGGACCGGATATTCTGCAGGGCTTCTTGGCATACGTGGCATAGGCCACTCGAAATTCTCGGTGCCGGGGCACCCCAGGACCGAGCGTCGACCTTCCAGGCGGTCCACCTCGCCTTGGCGCACAGTGAACCCACAGCGGACAACTTCTGACGCTGATGACCGCTGGAAGCTAACAAGTCCAACAGCAGGCACGTCACTGTACACTACGAAGTGAAAACACTTTCGGGATCAATCTTGAATGCACCGACATGAGATGAAGAAACATGAAAACTACTATACGTTTATATGTATTGAATGGAGAAACCAAGGCCCAGGGGTGGGGGCTTTACATCCGACTCCTGATCATACCTCCTGAGGTCAGTCATGGTCTCTACACTGCAGTGGCCCAACATGGCCCAACAATCCCAACAATCCCAACAGCGCTTCCGGTTCCGGCTGCGGCCCCGGACCGGTCCGATGGTTGATGTACCTACCAGAATGTCATGATATGTCGTGAAGTGAGAGAAGACTTGGGCGATCGGTGAACGAGTTCTGTCGGATGGCTCTCTGCTCCGTGCTCTGGGGCACGAAGTGTCAACTTTGAACTTGCCCTCTTCGTCACGCTCACTTCCTGCTGGCACATTTCCAACACCGACTCTGCAGAACGCAGCACAGTTATGCACAGTTTGGGCGGTCTGTGCATTCTTGTCTCACACTCGTTCCAGTTCCAAGCTTGTCTCCAAGCTCCCTGCGGCTAGTAACCCCTGACACCGGGAGCTCGGTGTCCAAGACGGAGCGTCGGCTCTGCGCAGGCGCTGGCACATAGTGGACCGTGTCAGGCAGTGTCAGGCACGCTTCAGAGCGGAACAGAAACGAATTGCGCGCATGCCTCTAGGCGATTAGGGTCCTTAGTCCTGTGATCAATGTACCTGGCAGAGGCTCAGCTGTGTCATGCGAGAAAGTAGCTGCACCTGTAACAGAAACAGAGCTAAACATACAAAATGTCGGCACCCGGTATCGACTTTCCACTTGCCGTCCTGTACGCGCAAAATCAGATGAGCAGTCTAGGAACATGTGACTGGCATTGATTGGCGCTGGGCCTCCGTCTTCTTCACGGTTGCTGACGACGTCGACGTCACTGGAGCCTGCGACTTTCGATGCGACCAATACGACTGCTACCACTACTAATACTATTGCGGTTGTTATTTGCTTTTGCGTACGGCTCACTACTACTCTTATTAACATTCGACAGCGCGGGCATCATCTGCACAAGCAAAAAACCAGACAGTCAAACAGTCAGATGGCCAGACAGACAGTCGGTCAAACAATTCAGGCAGTCAGGCGCTCAGATTTGCCTTGCGGAGGTTTGTCCTTTTGCTTTGCCGTGGCTGTAGGTTCCGTACAGAAAATGGCAGTTTTAATTTTACTTCCTTGCATATGGTACTGGTACACGCAGCTCAAACAGCCAGGGTAATGCAAAAAAGAACACCTCCAGCCCTTGGGGAAGCCTACTTGTTCATTTAGACATGGCTGCAAGGCTCCCTTTCAGCCAGGGCTAGGCAACAAAACACAGCATGGGCGGACAGCCCATGCAATGCAAAAGTTTTGAGCCACGGCAAAGCAAAAAAAACACTTCCGCCCGTGCTGAAGGCGTTTGTTTTTGCATAGCTTTGGCCCACAGGTATGGAGTCCTACAGCCAGGGAGTTTTGTTGTTTTGCGAAGCCCTGGCTGTACGAGCTACACCTACCATATGCAAAGCAGAAAAGGAGGACAGCCACGGCATCCACGAGTCTTACAGCCATGGCAAAGCAGAAAAGTCCCGACAGCGGCGGAATCCTCTTAGCACAACTGCCGCTGGTAATGATCTTCAATGAACTTAACAAAAGATGCCTGCCGAGGTTCCCAACTTCCCAGACAAACGCTCAGAACGCTGGCCGACATGCCAAACTTTTTCAAACCCTGTGCAAAGTGCGACCTCTGAGGTTGAGTCCGCCTCGGCGCAGAGCATGCATGAACAAGAAGGACTTACGAAGGGCCACAATTGCAAGCTCTCCATATTCGTCGATATCCATGGGGCCGGCACTGATGCTGGTATTGAATCGGGCGCCGCCTGCGCTGCCGAGGCCGACGTGTTGTCGGCCGCGTCGGCCACTGTGTCGGCCGGTTTGTCGGCCGCTGTGTCGGCCGCTGTGTCGGCCGCTGTGTCGACCATGGCTGGGGGCTCCACTTTTGAAGCTTCTTCGGCTGGGACCTCAGGACAACGTGAGATAGCACGCTGCCCCTGCAGGCCACCATTGCCCGACAAAGCCCAAGAACAACGTCACAAACACGACAGAATCACATGTGTCAGCCCTGAATGCTTTTGTTGTATGTTGACGTGGGGCCTCACAGGCTCCAGATAAAGTTTAGGGGAACTTGGTGAATACGCGATCATGCCCCCCACGGCTTCTTTGGATGGCCACCCAGTCCCTGACTTGCTGCGCTGTTGTGGAGTGGCCTGGATGAATGCATCAGAATTCATCATAGTTCCTGAAAACGGAAAGGCAATATACAATTATTATATAATTTTACTTTGGAATGGTTGCTCTCCGCAGCTTTCCAACTCACGCTCGGGAGCCCCCCGTAATCGTGCATGCCGAAACAACATGGAGATGGGCGCATGCCGAAACAACGTGGAGATGGGAAAAGCTGCGCCCCTAGGATGTCCGCTCTTGAGCAAAGGAAAAGGTGTACGCATCACAGGATGTCACGTATTTTGGTACGCCTGTTCAAAGTTTTGGGAGCCTGTTGGAGCCTTCAACTCGAATCTGCGCAGAGCACCTCGCTTGAAATTGTACACTAACACATGCAATGCACATCGTGAGAATTTTAACAGTTCCTCATGTCTGGAGCTGCTCCGCCACATCGACTAAGGTTCCAAACTGCCCTCCTCACCAAACAAATTTTATATACCTTTCACCTAGGTGGTATGTCACCCGGATCCACATTTGGCCGTGTGCAAAAACCCCCGCTTGTCGCGGACCGCGCGCGAAACCATCTGTTACAGACCTCTGTAACGCCCGTCTTGATACAGACCTCTGTCGCGCGCATGCACGACTGGAAGCTATAAGGGGAAACAAGAAAACAACAAGCAGGTCTGTCGCAAAACCCCGGGCATTGATACATACCCTATGTAACGGGGTATGTCGCGTGTGTGGGCGACGACCCTGTTACAAGCAATTAATATTGGCACGCGGCCATTTCTCCACTTGCATGGTGCATTAGGATGATGAGTTAATTTGCACCGATGCAGACTGCACCCAGTCGTCCGTCCTTGCAGTCTGCCATTTGTGCGACTGTGGGAAAATATTCTAGCAAGTATACAGACACAAGTACTGGCACGCACACGCACGCTTAAATCTTGCGCTATTTTAACATCATATTTGCACACGCATATTCACCTCAGGCTTGGCCATGGTATTCACATCGCACACCAGCGTCTGAACTGCAAGGCTCCATGTCGGAAATGTCAAAGCAGAACCCCATTCATGCTGAAACCACAGTTGGCAAAGTAGACACTACAACACTTGCAGACACCTATTCAACTCGACACGACTCGGTGCCAGTTCAACTCGGCTCGGCACCGATGGCTCCTCCTTCACCTCCTGGAGCTCGGCTTCTTTTTCTGGAAGCTCGGCTTCTTTTTCTGCACTGGGCTCACTGGGCTCCTTGGCAATGCGGGTAGCATTGTAAGGCACAATGGACCATGACGACTCAGCCAGGGTGTCCTACCAGTAATCTGACTGAGGGGATGAGAGGCGCGATACAAGGCGTGTAGGCACGGCACAGTTGCCGCACTCTCCCTGTCCTTCGGGTGGTTGCTGTGTGGGGACAGGGGTAGATGCGGGGAGTTGCAATCACCAGCCTTGCCGCTGAGCTGGATCACGGTGCTGTCGTGCTGCCCCTGACTCACAGCGCAGCCACTTCCGTGCAGCATTTGGACATGACCCGTTTCCGGCCTGCAGGAGCAACTCACCCTCAAAGCTCAGGAAGCCCTTCTTTTTCGCAGCCTCGAGTTTGGAGTCCCTCTTTGTGCCCCTCTCTGCAGTGTGTGCCGTTATGTGTGCAGGAGAAAGAGAACACGAGCGGTGCCGTCTTCCACTTTGCCAGCACGGGCTCGTGTAGTTGTACAGTACTACTATTCTCGTATGTGATTGCTGTCCTGCCTTCAGGGTGCCGAGGAGGGCCTCGAAGCGCTGTTCGACAGCGGAGTCCTCCAGACAGTCTGCCAGATGAACTTTACAAGAGCATGCAATTGAGCGGGTTTCCTGCTTCTCTCGCTTTGGTTTTCTAGTGAACTTGGCAGCTCATGCTTTCTTCATTACTTTCTTTCAGTCCTTCTTTCAAAAGCCTGTAAAGAGTCGAGCCTTCGCAAAAGAGCTGGGGGCCTGTCCTGTGTGAGGCTGCCGCCCTCTGCCCCCTCCACTACCAGTCACTACCAGATCAGATCAGACCTCCTCTCCTCCTCGACTGTGCTTGGATCTGGACCAGGTCAGAACAACAACACGCGAGTCCCAGCCCCTGCTGGTTCATTCTCTGGGGTGTCCATCGGAGTATGTTGGAATCAGCACCCCGGCTTGGGTTCGATCCTGATCTTTTGCTGCAAATCGCAGAGCTTCTTACACCTCGTCCGTAAGAATCCGAACAACAAACTCCCACCAGCAGATTTTCAAGCCCATGTAATGCTCAATGTTGCATCATCACAAGATGATTTAATTTGGCATCGCACTATCACACGGCTGGCTTGCAACATTGCGCAACTACAGTACGTGGTCTTCCTGCAGAACTTGAGGTCTGGCCAGACTCGCCAGACTTGGAAACAGCTGACCCCAAACAATGCACCCCAAAAGTCCCCCAAACAACCAGCCCTGACTAATAGACCTACTGTGTAACAACTCGTCTGCTCCTTGCCTTTGGCCTTGGTTCTTGGCAAAGCCTATGATTCTACGATGTTCTACGGTCTCGGCGGTTGGCTTGTGGATGTCTCACTGCCTCAACCCTCTTCCCAGTCTTGGCTGCTTTCATTGCCCGTCTATGCATAGTTTTCGGGCACAGTGAGGACTCGGAGTAGATCGTTTCATTACTTTCTTCTGTCGGCTTTTGCTGTCAGTCTTGCGGCTCATGGGCCTAGGAGTCAAGCCCTGCGCTACGCGCAGCCGAATGTACCGACAGCAGGAAGGCGAACCCTCACACAT
The DNA here is from genome assembly GCA_905221605.1 of Symbiodinium natans. Classification (NCBI taxonomy): domain Eukaryota; class Dinophyceae; order Suessiales; family Symbiodiniaceae; genus Symbiodinium; species Symbiodinium natans. Next base: position 17,315 of record CAJNDS010002454.1, read on the forward strand.
GACGCCCTGCTTGCGCATCTCATCCAGTCTGTGTAAATTGGCCGGCATGAGAGAGAGACTTCTGCCCACCCAACCAAAAGCACCACAGTGAGCTACAGTTCTCAGTTGTCGACCCCCGGGTCAACTCAACCGGCAACGAGAAAACATGCACCCCTAGGCTGCCTTTGGGCGTTTCCTACAGTAGGGGGTCTCTAATGTCTCTGTCTCAGTTCTGGGCATGCTGTAATTGGCTCGCTCTGGCCTTTGGCCAGCAAACGTCCGCCCCGCTATCTCGAATCGAACGAAATGCTATCTCAAGTTCAAAAGCGGCTCCAACCCAGGACCTGCGAGGAGCCAGCCACCTTACTTCGTTAATTTCGGCTCTATCTGTATACTGACATCTCTCAGATCTCTCTTCTTGTTGTTGTTCTTCTTGCGGGCTTGAGGGTGGGAAAGTATCTTCCTTCCCTCCCTCCCTTCATTCCACCCCACCCGCCGAACAGGGTTAGTCGGTGTGAAAGTGCCAAGCACGATCCTTCTTTCCTTCTTTCTGCGCACCTACCCCTCCCCAATTGAGGAGGGCCGCCCGAAGGCGTGCGTTACATGGTCCTGCGGGTCAACCGATGTCCTGGAGATTTGGGGAGTGGGACTCAGTTGCAACAATAAATGTGGAGCAACTCCCCTTCCCTCCCTGTGCGACTCAGCATTCCCCTTCGCAAGCCCGCTCTCTCTCGCTCTCTCTTTTTCCGCTCGCTCCGTCGCACTCCCTGAGTGTGAATGCTGCATGTCTCCTGGACGAGGTCACCTCACCGCATGAAAAATCGCAAGGAAAAGAAAAGCGTCGAACACCGGCAAAACGTCGGGCCGAGGCCCGTGCCAAACGTGACACTGTCCCCACCACCAATGCGTCGAATCTCCTTCCATCTGAACGAGACGGATGGCCCAGGCATCATGAATGTAAGGCCCCACACGCAACAGAGGCAAAATGAGAGCGAAGAACGTTTTTCTTTTTGTCATCAAAGAGAGAGAGAGAGAGAGAGAGAGAGAGAGAGAGAGAGAGAGAGACCGCTAAAGTGACGGTAGATAGTTGGACAGCGGCACCTCGCAGAGCTGGTGTGCCTCCGAGGCCGAAGCCTCCGCCGCGGCCCGCGCCTCGGAAAGGACAGAAAAGGACAGAAAATAGAATATACGGAACAAGAGAAGAGATCTGAGGGGTGAAGGGGATATGTGAGCAGATGGAGGAGGACGTTGAGAAACGCAGAGGCCCCCGGAGGCAAAGCATTGAAGCCCGGCTGAGGCGCCGTCGGCTTCTCCCATGGCTTCGGGCTTCTGCTTGGAAGAGTTTTGGAACTATCGGGGGGGAGACGGTGTGAGGACGAAGATTTGCAGCGAGACAGGCGGACAGGAAGCCCCGTTATGCAGCTGTGGAGGCACGTGCCCTACGGCTGCATTACGGTTGCAAGCCATGCTATGCCATGCTCTATGTCCAGAAGTGAGACACCCAAGCATTTTTGTAGCCTCTCCGACTGCCTGTACAGCATTGCAGGTAAAGAGGCGAGGGCCTAACGGGTCTTCATCATGCCACTCACTCGTCGCTGTCCTCCTGGGCCAAGAGAAGGTGAGGAATGATCTCTTTCATCGACATGTGAAGTGTCCCTGCGATTGTAATAGAACTGATGGGGGCCGAATATACTGGTACCTCATCAGGGCCTAACGTGATATCTCACATGAGCAGCAAAGAGAAATCTGCTGTAAAGGTCAACTTAACACAACTTTGGGGGGCCCTACAAGTAGGGCTGTACAGCCCCTATCAGCCTCAGAGTTGTGGGCATTGGGGCGGGGGGGGCGGCCTGTCGCTTTGCTTAATTTGCGTCATGAGCATAACAATTTCCTTTCTGTTTTCAAATTTTCTCTGCGAAATTACTATGCGAAATGAAACCTCTTGAAACAGAATGCCATGATGAAAGTGATCCTCCGAGGAAGCTTCACTGCTCGCGAAACGTAGATCCGTCTTTAGGAAGCGTTTCTTCGGCAGCAAATCGGGGCCGTTCAGTCTGCAGCGGTCCAACCCCAAACTACCCAAGGATCCAAAGGCTTAGATGTGCTGAGGCAATCATGACATGACACGCGAGGGAGCAGATCGTCTGTGACAGCCCTAGCGACTCCTGACATCTCTTGACAAAACCCAGTAGATTCACGCTGCTGAACTCGCATTTCACAACTGTTTCATAGCTACAGAATCCGATTCCACAGGCTTTATTAGATTAGATCCGCGCTTGTATCCGGAAGGCTCCAGTTCAACAGTTAGGCCACAAACTCTGGAAGTCCAGGAGCTTCCATTGATCAACCCAGTGCTGTGTTCCACGAACTCACTGCGCACTGTCAAGTTGGTCAAACGTTGTCAGTGGCGGAGAGGACTGAGAGTTCACACGAGCCCCACATGACAGCATATGACACCACAGCAGATCCTGGGGTGCCGCGCCCAAAGGTCGCTCCTCAATGCTGCTCGGAAGTTGCCGGAAGCCGCTGTGCCCAAGGCATCCTAAAACTAAGCATTTTGATGGGCACTTGGGCACTCCATGGATAAAGTCTGCATTTCTTAGGGGCGGCACTTAACAGAAACATTTCGGGAGTCTCTGCAGGTATATGTACCTCTGTGATCTTCTCTGTGTTGTTTGCGGTATTCTTTAAAGGATTTCTGGGGTGCACGTTGCGGGATTCTCCGGGGGCGGGCACTCCAGGGACACTCTGCCGGATTGTGCGTGGGTTCTCTGCAGGATTCTTTGCGGCCATGGCCTCTGCGAGATTCTTTGAGGGAGTTTCTGGCAGCAAACACTCTGCTAGTAGGGCGCAGACACTCTGGAACTGTCTGAAGGATTCTCTGAGACAGAAAACTGCGGGTCTGGGGGGGGCGTCGGGTACTTGCACGGAAACAACCCCACACCAAGGTCCGAGAAAAACTTGGCGATTCTGTTTTTGGTGAATGTCCTTGGATTTCCCTAGGAAAACCTCCGTTCCCTCTGTACTTTAACCGAATTCCTACGAATTTCTACAGATTACAGATGTCCATGGGATTTTGACTCATGTTTACTCAGAAGCCTACTGCTTCAAATCGCAATTCGTACACATTTTGGGATGGCTTTTCCCGATGAAAACCTGTTTTCCTTCTGTATGTTAGTAGGATTGCTATGAATTTTCATAGGGTTCTCGTACGTCTACAGAGACCCATATTATTTGCAATCCGAGTCTCATTGTTTGTGTTGAAGGGTTCTTCTGGATTTGAATAGGGTATCATAGGATTCTGATTTAGAAAGTGCTATGAATTGAAATCGAGCTCTTACTAACTTTCGTAGGATTCTTCTTAATTTGAAAAGGATTTTACTTGCCAACACATGCTCGCATGATGGGCTTGGCAAGGATTCACCAGGTTCTTCCTGGCAAGCTTTGCAAGTATTTACAAAAAGCGGGAGGTTGGGGGGGAGAGGGGGGCTTTTGCTGGCATGACTGGCAAAGATCAACAAAAACAAAAGATTGAGGACGCTGCCCCCCCCCTTAACAACCACCTAAACACAATGCTCGCATCATTGTCAAGGCTTAACGAAACAGAGCGGTTGGTGCAACACCATGCTAGCAAGACGGGTTTGGAAAGGATTCCTATGGCTTTGGGGCAAGTTGTCTTCTGGGCATGAAGGTTAGTATACAAACCAGTAGGGGGTTGGGGGCGCAGTCCCCCCCCCCCCCCCCCCCCCCAACACAATGCGCACAGTAGTTTGGAAAGGGATTCCTGTCAGTACAGTGCAAGTTCGCTTCTGGGCATGATGACTCAAAGAAACCTCCGCTCCCCCCCCCCCCCCCCGCCAGTTGCAAGCACAATGCTCGCAGACGGCTTTGAAAAGGATTCCTATGCTTCTCATGCAAGTTCTCTTCCCCGGTTGCAAACACACTGCTCGAGGGACGGGTGTGGAAAGGACGTCGATGCTTTTAGGCAAGTTCTCTTCTGGGCATGATAAAAAATAAAGCGGGTGGGGAGGGGGGGTTAGCCCCCCCAGTTGCAAGCACAATGCTCGCACGACGGGTTTGGTAGGATGCCCGTGCTTTTAATGAAGTTCTCGCTTTCTTCTTTCTTGGTTTGTGTCTTCTTTCTTTCTGTCTTGCAGTCATATTTCTCTCTGTCTGTCTGTCGCTCTTTCTTTATTTCTGTCTTCTCACTCCACTTCTGTATTTCTTTATTTCTTGTCATTTCTATACTTTTCTTGTCTTTGTTTCTTTCCGTCCGCTTCTTCCTCGATCTTCCACAGCCCTACGCCCCTCTCTCTCTCTCTCTCTTTCTCTTTCTTTCTTTCTTTCTTGGGGGCATGGGGGCGAGCCCCCGGGCGTTCTCGCCCGCCCCGGTATTCCCTCTTTCTCTCTCTCTCTCTCTCTCTCTCTCTCTCTCTCTCTCTCTCTCTCTTTTCGAGAAAGTAAAGGCCTTGCCTGGTTAATACATAGGAAAAGGAGGCCTGCCTCCTAAAATAAAGAAAAAGATTTTTCCTACACCCCTCAACCCCCACCCCCCAGAAACATATATCTCGAAAAACAAACAGCGAAAAACATGGCCCTCCAAGCAGAAGCATCACCTCAGCACCACGGCACTCCGCAGCACTCCACAACATACCACCATCACAATCATCTTTCGTCAACTGCAGTGTCCTGCTCCTCCTCCTCACGCTCCTAGCAGAACCACTGCATCACAAGCATTTGCATGTCCAAGGCCTGTGAGTCGTTAAAGGTCCTTGAACGCATTTTGACCATCTTTACCATCTTTGCACGTATTCAAAGGCTTGAGATTCAAAAGACTCTGAGAATGCAGTTTCGGCGCCTCTAGCGCCCCTGCGTCTAGATCGCGGGTCCTTGCAGGCTTGGCAGTCTCATGCACTCCAGTGCTTTTGCAGGCTTTCGAGCAGGATGTCCTGCGAGGATTGCCCCGTGCATCAAAGTCATAGTACCTGCCGCCAAATCCAGAAATCTAACAGGTCACAGCGAAAGACACGGCAAAATTCATCTCTTGTGCAGGTGAGGGCCCGAGGATGCTACGAGACGATGCGATTAGCGTCAATCCTCCGGGGCTTCTCCTCGCCGTGGAGTCGGAGCTTCAGCCAGCCTAGGAGCTCCAATGGCGCACTGTATTGAATTCTTGTTTTTTTCAGCGGTGCTCCTTACAAAAGCCTGGGCCGCAAGCGGTCGTCCTCTTGCTGCCTCTCCCACGTATGCGCACAGCATCTCTTTCAATTTACGCAGATGCAAGGATGCTGGGGTGCTGACTGTTCGTCGCCTCGGCCATCCTGAAGCCAACGCTAAGAAGGGCCAAGCTCCTCATTTAGCCAAGCTATTGCACCCGAGCTGGCGGCTTGGCGCGCAGCCTGGAGGGGCGTGAACAACATTGAACACTCAGAGGCAGGATTATGCAGCTCTCTGTTCCCCCCCCCTTCGCATTTCAGCCTTCTCGCGACGCTTCTGTGCTCCGGTCTTCTTCTGTCCCGCTCGAGCTCGCTTCCTCCCAGCCTTGTGACATATTGTGACCATGACATACCATGAGCATCATGACGCCTTGGCCACGCATTCGCCTCGGCTCTCTCCTCTTTCTTCTCGTTCTCCTCTGTCTCCTCGGCCTCTGGAGCTTCCGAGCCCTGCAATTGGGCAAGTCTCGGTGTACCCGCCGACAATATCAGCAGCCTTCCGCACTTTCTTGATAGCATGCCCCATCCTCGAGAGACTCGGCTTGCTCCGGCACTTCTGCCTTGGCTCCGTGTTTCCCGCGCGACATCTGTGTGCATCATACTCCCTGCCCAAAACTAAACCCACGAGCTCTTCGTGGCTTTCTATCGTACTCAAGATCTGTCGGCATGCCCTCTCGGTCTCGGTCTCGCTCTTTCTCCCTCTCTCTCTGTCTCTCCCTCCCTTCCTTCCTTCCTTCCTTCCTTCCTTCCTGTCGCTCTCTCTCCCTCTCTCTCTGTCTCTCTTCTTCTTCTTCTTCTTCTTCTTCTTCTTCTTCTTCTTCTTCTTCTTCTTCTTCTTCTTCTTCTTCTTCTTCTTCTTCTTCTTCTTCTTCTTCTTCTTCTTCTTCTTCTTCTTCTGCACGCTTTAGGGACCCCTGGAAGGGGGACCGCTTTTCAGGTACTTTGGTTTCAATCGGTCCTGTTCCCCGATAGGTCGAAACGGGGGTCCCCTTTTGGTCTCTCCCTCTCTCCTACGATGCAAGAATTTGAACGCAATGTGCTATGTGGTCATCTTGCATGCTCATGTTCGCCTCGGCTGTGACTGAGGGCATTTCGTGACCCTAATTTCCCAATGCGTACCCTCTTTCATTCGTTGAGAACCATCAGTCTCAGCACTGTTGCTGCAGCACGGCCCCTGATTCTCAATCAAGTTCGCTCTCCTGCTGAATTGCTCTATGATCTTGTATGGATACATCCGTATACATTCCACATCGTCTCTGCATGCAGCTTGAGTCCAGCAAGCACCGGCCGTCGATTCAGGATGAGAGATGCCATGCAGTGTCAGGGCGATCTTCACGAAGCAAGTACGGCGTCGTTTTTAATTGCACGGATACTTTAAACAGGCGAAAACAGATTCTTACACTACCTCCGCGAAGGATCGTCCGGAGGGTTTAGGGTGGAATTGGTGTTCAGGGAAGGCTGGCAGCCTTCCAGCCTTCAGCCCTCCATCCTGCCAGGTCATGCCAGCCCTAGGTTGGATGGAGAGCTGGAAGGCTGGAAGGCCCTACAACCCCCCAGGTTTATAGCCTTCTCCTTTGCTCCTTCCCATACCTCTTCCCTCCAATTTTCCAGCGGTGCTAAGCTCTCCAGCCTTCCAGCCTTCCAGCCCTCCATTTCACCTTCACAGGGCTAATGTCTGCGCGGCTCGCCGGGCCCCCATACACTCAAAAAAGACACCGTAGCATCAAGTAGTTTCAAGAATGGGGTGGCATGTGGCGGCATCACACCTCTCTCAATGTGAATCCGCCCTCTTCTCTTCATGATTCAGACTGGCAAAGTCTGAATAATTTCAATTCGGTTTTCTGGGGCCCCTGCATCTTTGTTGGCTGGCCCATGAACAGCAGGTAGATCTACAGGGTGCGCGCTGAATGTTCCGAGGCGATGGTAGTCGAAGGCAGATACAGCAGACTTGCCACTTGTCAGACAAACGCCTTGTGCTCTCGGCTCAGACGGCTCAGACCTCCGCTGATCCACGTCTCGTGCTTAAACTCGCTCAGCAATTGTCAGCTCTTCTTCTGCCGCCAAAGCCACACATCTGCATTGCCCTCCCCAGACACATCTCCGTAGCCAGAGACCTGCAAAGAGCGGCCCGCGATCGCTTCCCCAGGAAACTCTGCCAAAAACATCAGTTAGCAGGATGGGTGAGCAACCTCCCGTGCTTCGCCGGTTGCAAGCCGCGACCTGCGGAGAGAGGCACGAAGCTTCAAAGGATTCTCCGCCACACTCGGCATACATTCTCGAGCTGCTGGTGTTTTTTGCCTTACGTTTTGCATGTCCTGAGCGCTTGACCGGACAAACTGCTTGGCCTCGCGCTCCAGGGCCTCCCACTCTAAGCGCGACCTCAAAGTTCAAGCCAGATTAACAGCCTTCTCAAGGGTTCACCACCTCAACTTCGAGATGACGTCACGATGTGCTGCCGTGTGCTTATGATGTGCCGCTTCAAGACATTCTGAAAGGATGACATGGACAAGACAAAGCAAGATCCCAGAGGCAGCTGCTGAAGGGCCGCAGACGTGCCTCTCAGAGCAGCAAACGAAAGAACAAGAGCGAGAGAGGGAGAGATCGAGAGAGAAAGCAGCTCGTGTTTCCGAACCATCGCCGCCTTCACCTTCCTCAGCAGGGGCTGGGGCCTTCTGGCGGCTCCCAGAGCTCACCAGCACCTCGGGCGGGCGCCCAGCCCATCTGGTATGTAAGCGATCCAACCATGTCGGCTTCCTGCAAAAGAGGCCCCCCGGGTCGCCGACACCACGGCGGGCCGTCGCTCGCAGCGCTGCCATATGGCGTTTGCGAGCGCCGAGGGGGAAAAGGTTCTCGCAAGAATCGTTGCATGTGCTTTCGCAGGCCCCTGCGGCATTGTGCAGTACGCAGAGTGTGTTGAAATCCTTTCTGGTCGGTTGTACGAGTAGCCTGTTCCGGCTACTGTTGTGACACTTTCGGCATCGCCTGCTCATGCGCTGAGCATGATGAGTTCAGAGATTCTCACGTGCACGGACACTTGGCTGATCTTGGCTGCAAGATGCTGCGCATGAGGAACGCTCAGATCAAGTAATTGCAGTGGGTGTTGGATCACGTTTGGAACCTTGACTTCACTTGACATCCCTCTTCTGTTTTTGCTAGGCCGCGCAGGCTCACAGTGGTCCTGTACTCCACCAGCGGCGGCGCCTATTTGGCCTGCTTGGCCGCCTTTCGGTCTCCGCGTGTCACGGCATGGAAACCCGCCTCGGACCGTCTCTGAACTCGCGCAAACTCCCGCAAGAGAAGTAGCACAGACTCAAGCGACAGTGGCTGGACCTTGATGGACGCCGCCGTCCGTGAGGCGCCGCACTTCGAGCACTCCACCATCGTGAGTCGCGTTGAGGAGTCCTGCGCAATGTGGCCGCCTTGCCTACCAGCACTCTCTCTTGATGTCTGCACAGAAGCCTTCCGGAGTGTGGTACTGGCCGACTTGCACATCTCGCAGGTCACGTACTCCTCTGCGGACATGGGGTCTGAGTCTCAGATTGCATTCGCCTGAGCTGCCTTGATGTACTTGCGGAGGAGGCTCTCGCAGTGCTTTGGCTGATACCGGCCCTGTGAAAAAGGCAAAGGGCATCATGACAAGGATTTTAATGAAGAGGGCTTTGGAGAATCACAGTATTCTGCCGAGCCTTAAGGACGAGCTGGCCATCCTGTCCCTGACCCTCTGCTCGCGTAGTGGCGCTGCCCGCCACAGAGCCTTCCGTGCCGAACTCAGCCAGCACGAAGGACACCACCTCGGCGTTCCCAAGCTCCACATCTTCCCTGCTGTCTGAAGTTCAAAACTTGCTATACCTGGTTATAACATGTTGTAACTCTGATCTTTCTGAGGTGAGGGGCATGGTCCACCGGCCTCTTCATCATGTTGCAGATCCTGCGGCACTCCAAGGTGCAACTAGCGGTCATAGCCAGCAAGTCTCAGGTACAGGCTCGGAGAAGTTCACCCAGGCAACCTCTCGGTCTCTCTTCCAAGGGCAACATCTCTCAATCGATCATCTCCGATCACCACATGCCTCCTGCAAAGCATTGCACAACTCAAGCCCGGGCCTTCTTCGATCCAACTCGCACCACCTGAGGGGGCTTGAGGATATACCTCTCCTTATTGCCCACCTCCGGGTTGTGCTCCTGAGACCAGGCGCTTAAGAAGAACACAATGGCAAAAGGCCGCACCAAAGCGACCCCCACTCCCACACCCCAACAACAAATGCCAAAACCTAAAGCGCTTCTGGCAGGCTCCTCGATGATCTTGTACAGCCGAGCCTCTAGGAATCCAAGCCCGAATCACATGTGGCAGCAAGCCTGCACCTGGTAAAACAGAGACTTCCGTGAAACTCAGGAAAACTGCGGGGCGCGCCAGGAGGTCAGAATAGGGGTGCAGCGGACCTGGCGCGAGGATTTCTGAGGCTTGGAGGTCTCAAAGACGCTCAAAGATGCTCAATGTCAGTCTACACCGAAGCCTCGCCTTGCGTCCAGCCTTCGACGCCCTGGAGCTTGACCTCCCCCTCCTCCTGGCTGCGACATAATGAGGACAAATCTGAGGAACATTGAGGAATGAGATGGGGGAGATGGGGAGAGGGGCAGAAGGGCTGCTGCGCCTTGCTACCCTCCTCCTTTTCCGCCTGGCCACAACTGGGCGAAGACTCCAAGAGCTTCCAAAATTTAACACACTTGCCCATGCCTTCTCCTTCTTATCTTTGGTCTTCTTTTTCTTCTTCGAGCCAAAGTCGAAGACCTGTTCTTCTTCGTCGCCCATGACCTGAGTCGGACTAGATTGACTCAAGATTGACTAGATGAACTCTGCACAAAGGCTTGGCTGAGGCAGGCTGGCCCGCCCCGAGCGCATGCACCGTCTTAGATTCCGCAAAGGACTCTTGGGGCTGAGCGTAAGCGAGGCCGCTCTTTAGTTTGGCAACGTGCACTCGGCGGAGGATGTCTCTGAGTTGAGCCAAAGCAAGGCGCAGAGCCAGAGCAAGGGGCGTGGGGTGATTCTGCCTGGAGAAGGTACGGGCTACAGGCGTTGGTTCCTGCATCTGATTTGCTTGTCTTCACATGGCATTGCGCCACGCTGCGATCTGTTGAGTCTATTGCGCCTTTAGGACGAGTGGGCGCAAATTTTGCAGGAGGCCCCATCTGAATGCCCCTGGTCGCTGGCAGCTTTTTGGCTCCGCACTTTGCATCTTGCGGAGGTTCATCGGAGGCTCAGACTCAGACAGCACCTTTGATCTGCGCAAAGAAACCCTGAAAGAACCCGTCAACGAGACTTAACGAGTTCAAGCTCCAGTTCACGAAGAGATGCGCCGCGCCCCATGCGACGCGACTTCGAAACGTTTCGCACCCGAGCTCGGGGCCCAGTCGCCGGCCCTGGCCGCCGAAGGCCTCAAATGAGCTGGGCCCGAAGGTTGCACCCGGCCACGACATCCATTTGAACATTTCTTCTCATTACAGTTCGTGACTGCCTCCCACAACTCTTCGCCCTTTGCATCTCTGTTCAATCCCCGCTGTGCATCGCCACACCAGTGAACTAGACAATTCAAAGATCCCTCATGCATTTTCTAGACGAGAAGAAGTTGAATAATCCATATAATGCTTAACATATCCCCAAAAGTCGGTGTCGTCAGGCGGGTTTTTTCTCAGGTCTTGTGGCCGGAAATCTGGGTTCTCTCTGCGGTCTTGTGGCCGGAAATCTGGGTTCTGTCTGCGGTCTTGTGGCCGGAAATCTGGGTTCTGTCTAAGTAGAATCTTGGATCTACTCATCTGAAATCTGGGATTTGTCTGCGGTTTATTACATTAAAAACTTGGTTCAGATCGCTGAAAACCAGGATCCGCCCTGCAAGTTTCGGGGCTTGACCTTGTCATGAATCCTGAGAAATCTTGGACTTGCTCCTAGAAATATTGGGCTTACTCAAGCCTCGTGAAGATTGTTATCGAAACTGTTTCCTGTTTTGTTCTCGATGGAGGCCAGTCTGGCGGACAAAACTGCTTGACTTAACGATGCTACTCGCATCTGACTCTCCCTCCAGCCCCTCCAGCCCCTCCAGCCCCCTGCAGCCCCTCCAGCCAGCCCCTCCAGCCCCTCCAGCCCCTCCAGCCCCTCCAGCCCCCCCCAGCCCCTCCACCCCTCCCCTCCAGCCCCTCCAGCCCCTCCAGCCCCTCCAGGCCCTGCGGCCGTTTTAGCCCCTCCAGCCCCTCCCACCCCCCCACCCCCCCACCCCCCACCCCCCCCACCCCCCACCCCCCCCCCCACCCCCCCCCCCCCCCCCACCCCCCCACCCACCCCCCCCCACCCCACCCCCCCCCCCCAACCCCCCCCACCGCCCCCACTCCTTTAAGCGGCGCGGGTTGGGGCGGGCACCCCAACCAAATGGCACGCGGTTGGTACCCGCTCAGCACCCGTCGGTACCCGGTCGGTACCCGGTCGGTACCCGGTCGGGCCTGGACCTGGAGGGCGGGGTGGGGGGGGGGGGGGGGGGAGGGGGGGGGCGGGGGGGGCGGGCGGGGGGGGGGGGGCGGGCCGCGGGTTGGCGGGGGTGGCGGGGGGTGCCCCCAAAAAAAGGGGAGGGGTCCGGCGGTGGCCGTTCCGTGCGATGGGGGGGTTGGGTTTGGGGGGGGGGGGTGGGCAAGGGGCCCATGTTTTCGTGTCAGAAACTAGTCGAGTTTTTTTTTTTTTTTTCGTGGTGTTTGGTTGCCACTTACAACTTACAACCTAGGCATGGGCGCGCGCGCCAGGATCTTTCACGAAGAGACACCGCCTGTATATGTTTCGGAAAAGTTGAGGAGGGTGTTTTCAATCCTACGGCGCATGGATCTTGCTTCAGGGGCACTGCGTTCTTCCATGATTTTTTTCAACTCCGATGAAAACTTCTACCCGTGATCGACGCTTCATGGACGTGTCCAGAAGTTTTTGTCGCTCTAGAAGGAGCTAGGCTACACCTGGTTGCACAATAGCGCGACCCACTATTTTTTGTATATGACACTGACTTCCTCAGCGCCAGCCGAGGCCATGTTTCTTACGACCAATCCCGACTTACGATGCCTCAAGACCAAACATGACCCTCCCCAGGCCCCAACCCAGATGTGTTTTTTCTACTAGGTTTGCTTCGCAAAACGCAAGCCGAGACCATATTTTTAAAGACCAATCCCGACTTCGGACGCCTCAAGACCAAACATGACCCTCCCCAGGCCCCAACCCAGATGTGTTTTTCTACTAGGTTTGCTTCGTAAACGCAAGCCGAGACCATATTTTTAAAGACCAATCCCGACTTCGGACGCCTCAAGACCAAACATGACCCTTCCCAGACCCCAACCCATATATGATTTTCCATGAAAACCCAAAAGATATGTTAAGCATTATATGGATTATTCAAAGAAGAAGGGTGTGCTCTGGAGACCCTGGATTTTCGAGCCATGCACTTCAGAGTGGTCCAACAATGCAGGTTTGAGTCGAACTTCTGCATGAAAAGGGCCCCCCGGGTCGCCGACACCACGGCGGGCCGTCGCTCGCAGCGCTGCCATATGGCGTTTGCGAGCTCCGAGGGCGAAAAAGTTTTTAAATTTCTCGCAAGAATCGTTGCATGTGCTTTCGCGGGCCTCTGCGGCATTGTGCAGTACGCAGAGTGTGTTGAAATCCTTTCTGGTCGGTTGTACGAGTAGCCTGTTCCGGCTACTGTTGTGACACTTTCGGCATCGCCTGCTCATGCGCTGAGCATGATGAGCTCAGAGATGCTCACGTGCACGGACACTTGGCTGATCTTGGCTGCAAGATGCTGCGCATGAGGAACGCTCAGGTCAAGCAAGTGCAGTGGGTGTTGGATCACGTTTGGAACCTTGACTTCACTTGACATCCCTCTTCTGTTTTGGCTAGGCCGCGCAGGCTCACAGTGGTCCTGTACTCCACCAGCGGCGGCGCCTATTTGGCCTGCTTGGCCGCCTTTCGGTCTCCGCGTGTCACGGCATGGAAACCCGCCTCGGACCGTCTCTGAACTCGCGCAAACTCCCGCAAGAGAAGTAGCACAGACTCAAGCGACAGTGGCTGGACCTTGATGGACGCCGCCGTCCGTGAGGCGCCGCACTTCGAGCACTCCACCATCGTGAGTCGCGTTGAGGAGTCCTGCGCAATGTGGCCGCCTTGCCTACCAGCACTCTCTCTTGATGTCTGCACAGAAGCCTTCCGGAGTGTGGTACTGGCCGACTTGCACATCTCGCAGGTCACGTACTCCTCTGCGGACATGGGGTCTGAGTCTCAGATTGCATTCGCCTGAGCTGCCTTGATGTACTTGCGGAGGAGGCTCTCGCAGTGCTTTGGCTGATACCGGCCCTGTGAAAAAGGCAAAGGGCATCATGACAAGGATTTTAATGAAGAGGGCTTTGGAGAATCACAGTATTCTGCCGAGCCTTAAGGACGAGCTGGCCATCCTGTCCCTGACCCTCTGCTCGCGTAGTGGCGCTGCCCGCCACAGAGCCTTCCGTGCCGAACTCAGCCAGCACGAAGGACACCACCTCGGCGTTCCCAAGCTCCACATCTTCCCTGCTGTCTGAAGTTCAAAACTTGCTATACCTGGTTATAACATGTTGTAACTCTGATCTTTCTGAGGTGAGGGGCATGGTCCACCGGCCTCTTCATCATGTTGCAGATCCTGCGGCACTCCAAGGTGCAACTAGCGGTCATAGCCAGCAAGTCTCAGGTACAGGCTCGGAGAAGTTCACCCAGGCAACCTCTCGGTCTCTCTTCCAAGGGCAACATCTCTCAATCGATCATCTCCGATCACCACATGCCTCCTGCAAAGCATTGCACAACTCAAGCCCGGGCCTTCTTCGATCCAACTCGCACCACCTGAGGGGGCTTGAGGATATACCTCTCCTTATTGCCCACCTCCGGGTTGTGCTCCTGAGACCAGGCGCTTAAGAAGAACACAATGGCAAAAGGCCGCACCAAAGCGACCCCCACTCCCACACCCCAACAAAAAATGCCAAAACCTAAAGCGCTTCTGGCAGGCTCCTCGATGATCTTGTACAGCCGAGCCTCCAGGAATCCAAGCCCGAATCACATGTGGCAGCAAGCCTGCACCTGGTAAAACAGAGACTTCCGTGAAACTCAGGAAAACTGCGGGGCGCGCCAGGAGGTCAGAATAGGGGTGCAGCGGACCTGGCGCGAGGATTTCTGAGGCTTGGAGGTCTCAAAGACGCTCAAAGATGCTCAATGTCAGTCTACACCGAAGCCTCGCCTTGCGTCCAGCCTTCGACGCCCTGGAGCTTGACCTCCCCCTCCTCCTGGCTGCGACATAATGAGGACAAATCTGAGGAACATTGAGGAATGAGATGGGGGAGATGGGGAGAGGGGCAGAAGGGCTGCTGCGCCTTGCTACCCTCCTCCTTTTCCGCCTGGCCACAACTGGGCGAAGACTCCAAGAGCTTCCAAAATTTAACACACTTGCCCATGCCTTCTCCTTCTTATCTTTGGTCTTCTTTTTCTTCTTCGAGCCAAAGTCGAAGACCTGTTCTTCTTCGTCGCCCATGACCTGAGTCGGACTAGATTGACTCAAGATTGACTAGATGAACTCTGCACAAAGGCTTGGCTGAGGCAGGCTGGCCCGCCCCGAGCGCATGCACCGTCTTAGATTCCGCAAAGGACTCTTGGGGCTGAGCGTAAGCGAGGCCGCTCTTTAGTTTGGCAACGTGCACTCGGCGGAGGATGTCTCTGAGTTGAGCCAAAGCAAGGCGCAGAGCCAGAGCAAGGGGCGTGGGGTGATTCTGCCTGGAGAAGGTACGGGCTACAGGCGTTGGTTCCTGCATCTGATTTGCTTGTCTTCACATGGCATTGCGCCACGCTGCGATCTGTTGAGTCTATTGCGCCTTTAGGACGAGTGGGCGCAAATTTTGCTGGAGGCCCCATCTGAATGCCCCTGGTCGCTGGCAGCTTTTTGGCTCCGCACTTTGCATCTTGCGGAGGTTCATCGGAGGCTCAGACTCAGACAGCACCTTTGATCTGCGCAAAGAAACCCTGAAAGAACCCGTCAACGAGACTTAACGAGTTCAAGCTCCAGTTCGCGAAGAGATGCGCCGCGCCCCATGCGACGCGACTTCGAAACGTTTCGCACCCGAGCTCGGGGCCCAGTCGCCGGCCCTGGCCGCCGAAGGCCTCAAATGAGCTGGGCCCGAAGGTTGCACCCGGCCTCGGCAAGCGGGCTCATGCCCCCCAGGCATCACTAAAGACGAAAAACTCACGAAAGAGCGATGACCAGTCTTCTCCAGCTTAGAGCAGGCATGCTCTCTCCCCATCACCGAACGGTACGTGCGACACTCCGCGACATGCTAGCGGGATAGTAGCTGATGTGCAAATGCAGCTCCTTGCCAATCGGGGCCGGTGCAGCACACCACCTCCGCGAAGAGGTGCACGCTCAGCACCTCAAAGGAACTACCAGGCAGCTAGCATGCCAATTTCGGTGCTGGATCACAGGCTACCGCATGTCCCTGCCGTCCAGCTTGATGGCTACGCCAAGCTGGGTCGCACACGCTCCTCACGGCCTCATGAAAACGCTAAGCTCCCGCTAGGCTGTTCTACCGATGCTAAATGTCTCATGTTACGCAACTGACGCAATTGCTATGCCATGTCATGTCATGGCCTCCACTCTCAGCATCCTTGTATATGTACCTGCATCCGAACATGCCAGCCGTGTCTGACGAGCCCCGATGCGCTGTCCCTGTCGCACCACGCGATAAGGGCTGCAGGCAGTGTGACAATGGGGACCAGGATCAAGATCACGGATCGTAGGTTCGAACTGCACCAGGAAGTGCGGAAGCCGAAAAGTAATGTCCAAAACTGCAGGCCTGAAAGGCATATTGCTGGAAAAGAGAGGGAACGGAGAATGGACCTCAGTTCGAGGTTTCCGCTGTGCCAAATTCCTCCAACTGTCGTCGCTTGGAAACTGGCCCAGAAGTCAATGAATTTCACAAGATCAAAGATGCCGTTGATGAAGCACATGAGCCCCCAGTAGCCTGAAACAAGGTTGCATCACACTTGTTTAGTTCGGGTCATGTTCGGATGGCCCGCAAGATAGGGTGATAGGGTGCTGGGCCACCAGCACAGAAAGGTACCATTCAACTCCTCCTTGTAGCACCATGGGTGGGATCTTTATCAGTCCGTTTTGGGATGCGCATGCCTTGATTGCAAGTTAGGTCCTTGTACGCATACCAGCCGAAGCCTGTCGCGATGGCCTGCGATGATCACAGAGACTGCCTTCTATGCACCCGCGCTGCACTACTCTGGGCCATAATGAACCCGCCCAGGATGTCGAGCAGAAACACCTGGCAAGCACTGAAAGCGCTGCTTGCTGGGACATTTGAAAGGGTGATGGGCACGCATGCAGACATGCAGGATCACGCAGGCACACTCAGAGCACACTTGCTGCCCAGGAGGCACCCAGCGGCAGAGGATTACAACCGTTTGCAGGATCAGCAACGCGAAGATCGTGTATTGCCTCGCTTGAGGCGTGGAATAATTATTGCCGAGTCAGAACCCACGTCCTGTCTGCCTCGACTTGGCATAGGAACTGTAGCCGCCAAAAGACATCGGCCTCGCAGTTCACGCATGGATGTTCGCAGTGTTAATTTACCTCCACGATGCTCCACAATCCCGCTGCTGTATCTGCAGGCTCCCAGCGGCATGGGGATCAGCATTTTCACGGAGGGCCTGGTCCCATTATGTCCCATTGGACAAGTGGGAATGCTTGAGGAAAGGGCCCCCCCAACCCCAGCCAAACCCTAGCTGGGCGAAAGGGGTGGGGCCCTGATTCCCAACGTGCTGGACGGAACGGGCACACTCACGGAACGCGGCTCGGGCCTCCAGGCACTGCCACCGATGGTGGCTCCACGATATGGAGAGGCCTGGATTCATTGGGGACACACACACACAAACACACCGACACACGCGCACACACTTCTCTCTCTCTCTCTCTCTCTCTCTCTCTCTCTCTCTCTCTCACTCACTCAAGCACGCACATACACATAATTCACTCACACACAAACACACACTCACTCACACACGCGCACACATCACCCACCCACACACACACACACACATTCACGCCCTCACTCACGAGACCGCGTTGGCAACACATCGAATGTCACGGGCAACGAGATCGAACGAACCAAATCTGTGAAAACAACAAATCTGGAAGGCAACAAATTGGAAGTGCAACGAAACAAGGACAGCAACTGGGCTAGCTCTTGTACTTTTTGTTCACGACACTGCAGGTGGTGATCAGCTTGGACATCTTCCCAACTCAGCAGCTTCGTCGGCGGCGGACGTACGAGTGGACCACGGCTCTCGAGTTTCGATTTGCGTGGCTTAGCATCATCCTCGTAGTTTAACATCATGGCCGGACGATCCCACGCCTGCAAGGGCACCGTCAGGGTCTATCAGGGTTCCATTGGTGGAAATAGTTTGCAAATTTCAAAGCTGCTGCCACGCGTCATGTGTGGTTTGCCAACAGTGATGACAGTCTCCGCAGAACGGAGTACGGACAACAGCAGGACGCTGAACACCCTTGAGTGTCTACTGCATATGGAGAATACACTCCGGCGAAAATCTGAACCGGGTAGGAACGATTTCCTACATCTGTGTAGTTCCGCGCTGCGTACAAGCTAAGTTGGAAGTGTACATTGGGGCCTATCAGGTACGACTGCAGACTGCTGCGAAGAAGCTTTCCAAGAAGTGGTAGAAGGCGAAGAAAGGAGAATTGCATGCTGCAGGTGCAATATCGTTGGTTTAGAGGGCGAAGAGGAAGCCGATGATGAAGCAAAGGACATGGGCACATGGGAAGGTTTTGGTATTCGACCTGGCCGATGGGACCGAGGTGAAAACTCCACCATCGCAGGCGAGATGTCTGATTGTCTTGCTCGTGGTCGGCATCGTAATCCACCATTTCTGGTACTGGTGCCGAGGAATACGGCGGGCGAAGAATCCCAGAAGACAGTGGATAGCTGATCGAAGCTCTGCATGTGTTGATGAGTACAAGGGCAGCCCAGAAGGCAAGAAACCAGATGCAATGACGCGGGCTTTGCTTGTTCGCTTCTGTGAACCCATCAGCGACATGCCTCATGCCTCAGCTTTGTAGGGAGTGGAGAAGTTGATCTTTCATGCTCAGAGGTCATGGCGGCGTTTCGCGACTTACAAGGTACAGAGATTCAGAGCATGGTCGTTGAAGAAAACTGTGTGCCGCAGACGTCTCACGCTAAGCAGTTGCAGGACGTGACCTTTGGCAAGGCCAGCGCAGAGACAAGAGCAGCGCAGGGAGGCGCTTGAAGCCTTCCCGGCGCACAGAGGCATATCGGCGATCAGCCCGCGCATGGGACATTTGGGTGGCTTCGTTTGCAGTGGACTGCACTCTGCTCTAGTTTCACTTTGCCTAACTCAACATCATATTTGTAGTTAAATACGAACACACACACACACTCACACTCACTCACACACTCACTCACGCGCTCGCTCACGCACTCCCTCGCACACTCACTCACTCACGAGCCCACTTACATGCATGGTCCCCCATGTCCCTCTCCTGTTCACGCGCCCCCCATGCCGGGGAGGGAACGTAGCTTCGAAATGAGCCAAGTGGCAGAAAGGGCTTCACACGTTTGCATGGCATCCAATGCTTGTTTGCACAATATCACAGACCCAATTCCAGACCCGTCAACCAAAACCCACCATAGACCCAACAGAAACCCAACCAGACAACCTATTCTCGGCCATACCTACTATTGCCAGTCAGTCGGTGGCAGATCCCGTCTCGTACCCGAATAACGCAAAGTCTAGAAAAATGAGCCAAGTGTTGACAGGCCTAGACCTTCCGCGGACATCAGGCTTTCCGCAAATGAACATGAACCGGCACATTCTCTGAATATACAAACGCGAACCGACGTGCTGACTTAATATGCATGATCGTGGGCGCCTGGTGGGGCCACTTTTGTTTCAGACAAGTGATGTTTGCCATTTCTTTCTCCAGCATGCCATTTCTCTCTCCAGGGAGCAGTCAGCTCACCTACTGAACAGCGGAGAAGTCCAGGGCATCCGTGCTGGAGGTTGGCTTTCCTTCGCCTGCATATTCGAATATTCGACAATCTCGCTTCCCACTGGAGACGTGTTCAGTCAAGACATCCATGAGAGAGGGAGGGAGGGGGACGAAAGCTCAGCAAGCTGCAGATGCCAGCCCTTCAACTCTAAAGTTCGAAACGGCTACCCCGAAGATCCAAGGGGGGACTGAGGTCAGATCCCAACCCTCAGAGCCGAAACCCTGACGGAAACAGCCCCGACCCCGAAAGCCTGAAACCTAAACCCCATGCCCTTCAAAACCCTAAATCCCTGAACGACCACCCGGAGCCCGAAAGGGAGTTCAAGGCGTACTTAGGTCGACCCACGGGCCGAGCATCATGGATCCGGCCAGGGAGAAGCCCAATGTTGGACGGCATTCTTGGGATTCCACTAAAATGCTGTCGATCGAATGTGCATGCAAGCGCCGGGATGGCTGATGATGTCGGGTATTGCGACATCAGCCTGCCTTCGATGAGGGGGCGAGAGTGCCGTAACCAGGGACATTGAAGCCTGCAGCGGCCGTCGACGAAACAATTCCGCGAATAACGGACTCGACAGTCAAAGACATTGCATTCGCATATTTTGCAGTCGCTTGAGTCTACTGAGACTTGATGCAGGAATCGCAACCTGTGTGTTTCAGTACTTTTGGCATCTTTGGGCACTCCATCGGACGTTAAGCGCATGGCTCATGGAAGGCAAGCCCCCTCCGCCAAAGAGGTTCGGTGGCGTCAGGCCTGCACCAGAAAAAGCTACTACACCCCTACTACAATGTTTGCGAACCTTCTGCTGAATCTGTGTATGGCTGTGTTTGCCTCTCCTCATGCATGCGCTGCGGGGATGTTGTCAAGACAGGCCCTTGAATACCCTTTTCAGCGCGATGGCAAATGAGTCAAGCACCGTGAACAACATTCAGGTAGTTACTTTAACAGAGTGATACTTAATGTGGAACCTTTTTGCTTAGTCTGTTGGCTCTTTCGGGGGAGGTGGCATCTGCAGCTTGGCTTCATGGCTTCTGCCTAGGCTTCTTGGCTTTTGGGCTTCTACGCCGGGCATGGGTTCGTGGACTACTACGACGAGGACTGCTACTACGACAAGGACACACGCGTGTATTTGGTCGTGGGATACTGTGGGTACTGCTGTTGCAGAGCAACCCCCTTGACCACCAGCGAGTTTGGATGTTGAGCGCTCAAAAGCGCTCTCAAGTCATTCTGTATTTGCAAGAACGAAAACTTTCCACTAACATATACAGGACGTGGTGTCACTTCTGTCACTTGTAGTATTCGTAACTATCGACCCCAACCCCCACCCCCCCGCCTCACCCCCCGCCTCCCAAAAGACTTATAACATAACACGATGCAAGTAGCAGTACCCCCCAGACCCAAGACAAATCCTGAAATACTGTGCGCAGCCCCGAGTCCGCTGTACGAATCTGCAGCCCAGCACAGCCCAGCCTTTGACCATGCCATGCTGATCGGGCCTTTGCCTGCCAAGGTGTGACATTGGGTCAATCATTACAAGTAATTGGGTTGCATCTAGGTGCCGCGGATTGCCAGAAAAAACACAACCAGCATGAAAAAAACAACGAGCACAGGACAACACCAACACATCCGCACACCAACCAAGAAGCATGTAATCAACCAACACACACACACACCCACACGCACACGCACACGCACACGCGCACGCACACGCACACGCACACGCACACGCACACGCACACCCACACACGCACAGCACTAGAAGATCACGCGCAAGCAACGCCTTCACAAAAAGACACGAACCAGACAAAAGAATTCGACGCCATGCAAGAAAGCACGTGAGCAAGTATATGCACATGCGCAGCTGTTTCTTCTGCACGCCCACGGCCCAGAAGGGAGACAGCACGTGTAGTACTTAGTACTTGTACCCCGCCCAATCGGAAGAGGACGGCTTGCCAGTGTGCAAAAGGCTCCAAGGCATGCCAAGGGGCGGTGCTTGGGGTTGCCCGGGATAGCGGCGATGTACAGGAGATTGGGGCGACGGCCAGCCAGCCACATCAGCTGCAGGCCGGCTTTCGGCTGATGGAAGGAAATGGGCCGGAGAAGCCGACGATGTTGAACTGCAACAGGATGCAACAGGCCATGCATACTATGTACGATTTCACGCTTACATATCATCACTCGCCTGCGTTTCATCATGAATGTTTGGCAAAGCCGTGCTCAACAAACGTGCGGATAAAAAAGGACTAGTGGTGCAGCACGCGATAATTAGGCTTCGTAAATGTGCAAACTCAGCTTCACACCCCCGGTGCCTCGGCAAAGGTGGGGGCGGCGGTGGCAAATGCAAATCATGCCTGTCGTGCCTGTAAGGGGACGCCTCGGGTTGTGCACCAAGATATGCGCAAGAGCTGCAAGAGTCGCAAGAGTCCGCACTGAGGAATTGTTTGCTTGCTGAGGCGCAGCCGATGGTTGGCTTCTGAAACTGTCAGCACTGGCATGACCGGCATGGTCATTCCTCAGCTCCGAGTCATAGCTCTCGGCATGTCTTGGCGCTGGACCACCTTCTGCAAAGGCTTGTCATAGTGAATGTGATGGGTGAGGACCCCAAAGCTGAGCACGTGTGCACCATACTGACCACCCCCAGTGACATCCATTCACTGACGGATGTTGGGCAAATGCCCGCTCATCATCCAAGAGGCGTGATAGCATGATGGTATCCTGTATCGACTCGAGGTTGTGGAGCGTAGCTTGTTCCATGAACCTCACCAGTGCATTAAGACTCGAATCGGAGGGGAATGGTGCGCCGTCCGGGGGCGATCCTGGATACTGCCTGCAGACCAGGATAAGGACTGGACTGTTTAAGAAAGCGTGCCGTGCTTTGGGCTATGGAGCGCAAGCTGGCGTCGCCTACTGCTACCGCAGTATGTATACCACAAGACTTTCCTTCTTGCTAGGGGACCCTCAGGAAGCCCCTGTTTGCATGGAGGGGATACATCGAGTTCGTTCACTTTGCTTAAGACGTTTGGGGCTCTTCAAGACGAGGGGAATCCTTGCATCTGGGAGCACTGCGTGCTTCGACGACTTTAAAAACCTTCCTAGTCCCTGTTCCTAGCCACCCTGGCTTGCCCTCGGGAAATTTCGGAATTTAGGGGCGCCGGACCTTTGTTCGATTTGACCAGGGCTGAGCCGACATCCAGGTCGATTGCTACTGCGCCTTGGTAACAAGCTGAGGCGGACACTCGGAAGGAGCCCTCGCGACCCTCGACGTTGTGGTGTACGAGCTCTGACGCGCATCTTTGTGGCGTTCTGGCCTCGTGCTTAGAATCCAAGGGGTACTCACAGTTTAAACGGACCTCAACGTCGCAACGTGCAAGAA
>CAJNDS010002454.1:45000-47500 GCA_905221605.1 Symbiodinium natans
TTCAAAAAGATAAACGAAAGCACGGGGTAACCGGTAACCCCACTCGAGGTGTTCGACTCTCTCTGGTGTCTTCTCTGCCCACACGAGAAAACCACCTTTTCCCGACGTCTCCTTCTTTTTATCCTTACACGAAAGGAGGCTGCGCGGCTGGGAGTTCCCACTCGGTACCCCCCCCACTGCCCCACTCTGTTTTCTCAGGTTCTATCGCTGCTAGAGCGGGGGGCCTTTTTGCTTTTGCTTGTCTAACTATGTATGTACCGCCCACCGACCGATTTTCTTGTATGGGCACTCTGCGCTCTCAGCGGGTGCATCCGAGTGCGATGCGCCGTGCTGCTTGGTGGTCTGATCTTGCCCGTCGACTCCGGGCATTGACATTTGCCTGGCTGCCCAAAGCAATGAGAACCTGTGTCTGAAAGGCAAATCGGCATAAGACTGGACGAGTGTAAAAGAAGCAATGCTCTTACCTTCTTGACTGGCATTCCTGAGGGTGCCAAGCGCCAGAGACCCCACAAAAACCCCAACACCTCTCCGTCTTAAAACTTGCCGAGGTGGCCCCTACCCTTGGCTTGGTTTGCTTTGAGTACCAACCCGAGTCGTTCTAGCTGCATGCCGCTAGGAATAAAAGATGACGAAGAGCGACAACAAACATGCCAGCGCGACATTTCCATGGCAGTCTGCCCATGACCGGCAGCTGCATAGCAGAAAGCTATCGACGACGATCGCGACATGGCCGGTCTCGTCGGCAACCTTCATGACTGTGATGACAATGGTGCTTTCTGAACTTTTTGCGACAAATGCACAGCACTGTAAACCCGGCGAGTCTTACTGCACACCGACCTTCCTTTTCTCGGATTTTCGATTTCCATGACCTTGCAAGGTACAGTGTAACAGAAGCCGGCGGTGTCAAGCGCGAAACCCTATGAACTTCAACAAGGCGGCTAAGGGTCAGGCTGGCTGAAATCTCGGACGAGCCTTGACAGATCGAGCCTTCTCTTCCTGCATAAAAGCCAACTATATGCGTCAGTGTCGCGTGACATCACTGACATCAGATGGGATGCCCTATCAACGTGGCCTGCCAAACATCGCGATTGTGGCTTGCGAGGTTCATCTTTGCTGAGTGCGCCTGACGGACCGACAACGACATTCGGATTTGGGGGTGCAGTAACGCTGTGTACTGACTGAGACAGTGTGACAAATTGGGCACCATACCAGACAGCGAATAGTTGAACATCAGTACTCACCTTGAGGCCGCAGAAGTCGCTTAACTTCAAGCCACTTACCAGCGAACCATCGATCGTGCCACTCACATCGATCAACGTGGTCGCGTGATCGCAGTCCTTGACAATCGACAACCCGTGGCTATCTTGCACTCTCCGCAAGGGTGAAGCACGCAACTGGTCAGAGTGCACCGCTGCGAGAGCCATCACTGAGGATCGGGCCATGACAGCCGTCACAGCAACGTCTGCAGGAACGCCGAGCAAGACCTCAAGGCATTCATGCGCTTATCAAAACAAACGTCGAAGATGGCAACCTTTCAGATATTTGTGCCGTGGCTTCTCATGCAGAAATTACAAGAACATGGATGAAGCCCCTTATTCAGGATTGTCCTAATTCACAAGAACATATGGAAAGAATGGCATTGAATGGGAACATGGCAAGAGTATTGTGAGCAAGCAAGGGAAAATGAGTGATACAAGTGGGAGAAACAAAAAGGAAAAGAAGACGGAACCATCTGAAATCAAAAACCTTCGAACAGTAGCAACCATGGATGTGGCCGTGTGCCAAAACCGTGCCAAAGCCCCAGTTGTCCAATCACTCGACTGACGCTGACCTCTGAAAGGCCCCTCTTGCAAAGTCTTGGCAAACAGACATGTGACCTGGTACTTGACATTATGGGGACTGATCCCAAGTCCAGTAACCTGTCCCACACATACAGGAACCTTCGTGTAAAGCACCTTTTGCGAACCGCTTCAACTCCTTCAGATCATACATTCTTGCTCAACCACGCTTAGGCCAACGCCATCCATCGGGTTCGTACTGGTTTTGAGGGTTTAGACGGGGAAAGGGGAGTGGCGGTACTTGCGTCCATTCGTACGAACATGGACATGACGGCGTGGTTTTCGCTTAAAACCATGTACGTGTCTCGCGTATTCTGCATTAGCAGGACTGAAGAAGAGGTTTACAGGGATGCGCGTGGGCGGTGTCCCAGCTGGCAAAAGACCCCAGCCAACGCGCCTGAACAAAAGACGACTTGTTTTCAGCTGTGTCTCAGAGTCTCATGCCACTTTCCCCGCTCCTGCCAACCCTTGCGTTCACAATGGCAGGAGTTACCTTTGTAGCCCTCTACCCGGACCAAAACCAAAGATCAATTGGGTACGTCCGGCGAGGAACTTACACTTTTTCTCAAACCAACATTCCCCCTGAGATATATAGCGAAGGTGTCTTTTGTCGCCCATTGAACTCGCTTGAACCTCCGCACTGAGCTCGCAGCATCATGGAG
>CAJNDS010002454.1:52500-88142 GCA_905221605.1 Symbiodinium natans
AAAGGAATCATACTTCAACCCGAGCCAAGCTTGCTGGTCATGGAATGTCTGATAAGTTACTTAGCGCCGCTGTTCAGAACTCTTTGCAGCAGCTGCCGCTGTTCATTGACCTGCACGGTAGACACAGAGCAAGGACGAAGCGCGACCCTTGACACCTGAACCCAGGAGCCACATCTGGACCTCCGGGTCAGAGTTTCTTTGCTCTTCATCCAGCTGCTGGAACAGGTCGCTAAAGAGTACAAATTGTCTTCTGGCCTGAGGGATCACAGCACAGCAGCACACGCTCTTGAACATACACGATGGGCCGCATGTCCACCCTAGTTACCTAGTTCACATTCGCATGCATTGGTGGCCTCTGTCAGATCGCCATGGTTGAACAATGTAATCGCAAAGTTCAAGTGAAACATGTGATCGGAATCCATCTCGATTGCCTGCACTTCGAACATATGCAGCAACCCCACTGCGCAGCAGCACTGACTGCAACATGCCCTCACATGTAGCAACCACGGAGCACATGAGTAGGGCGCACCTTCTCATATGCACTGCATGCATTTGAGAAATCGTCTAAGCGGGAGAGCGTGATGGCTAGGTACCTTCATCTGCTTGGTGGAAATGCGAGAACTGGCCTTTGCTGTGAGTGCGCTCAGAATGCACTCTGAGCGCGCTCTGAGTGCACTGCATGTATGAGGATGGGAAGTCAGGCTTCAAGTTGATGCTTGCGGAGAAGAAGTGGAATGCCTGAGCCGTCATGTGAAGTGCAAGAAGTGGTAAGTAGTATGTAAGTTGTAGAAGAATGCCCCTGCGTGGACCCCACACCTTGGCATAACTAGTTCATGACAGATGCAAGCGAGGCACAGAAGCAAACTGGCCTGTGTTCAGGTGCACCAGGCCTCAAAGTTCTTGCAGTGGTGCCATGTACAAAGTCTCGAGATCTTGCAAGTGCTAAGATTTGCGGGCCAGACCCAGGTTGTAGGAGATGATCCACTCGAAGGGGTCCAAGTACAGAGCGCGCTTCAAGCCTCTTGTTTCGGGCACGGGAGTGTCCACGAACGAACAGCGAGGCTCCCTGAGGCAGCTGCAGGCAATAGCTGCCACGTACTTCGTCTTTCCGAAGAAGCACATGCCAATACTCAGCAGCCAACGAACGTCAAATTCTCCACTACGCGATTCCCCAACAAGAAGATGTACATGGGGATGGAGTCGCTCTATTTGGGCTAATGCATGCTGCCACTAAGTGATAAAAGGACCATGATGTGGCTGTAGTGCCTACCAAGCTAGCCATCACAATCCTGCTGCTTGCTTCGACATCTTCGCAGGTCTTTCCCACTTGCTAACCACCCCGAGAACCAAGAGTCTTCTGGAAGAACGATTTGCAAAGTTAACTTGGGCGAAAACAACGGCCCTGCTCCCACGAAACGTCGTCCAGCTTGCCATCGGAGCAGGCTATGTAAAACTGTAGCTAAACTTGACTCTTGCACCTGAGAGCAGCACTTGTTCCAGAGTTGAGCAGAATTCGGCGTATGAACCGCTGCTACCCGATACTTGATGAGCGCGACGTCCATGTCTGAATGGTCCTCACGCATTCAAACTGAGTGAACCGAGAACTAGTGCGCAGAGATACAGCGCCTTGCTCACAGCTGGAACGAATCACGGCTTCGGGAGCACCATCCTGTATGATTGAACCCGCTGCCAGAATCGTCTTGGCGTTCTTGGGATCATGGGTCAGCGCATTGCCCAAGTAGTCCTTATGCCATATGCAGACGCAGTTTCAATTTGCACGGCGATCGTGAAGAGCGCTGCTGCAACCAGGACAAGGGCAAAAGCTTTGAAGTTCTCACCCATCCTGGACCGAACCGCGCATCCACACGCAAAAAACTAGAAGAAAACGCGAAAAACCGTTCAAGAGCTGACTCTCGCCGCGCTCCTTAAGTAGAGGATGCCCAGCGTGGTCAGTAGCTCTGCATGCTCGGGGGAAAACTCCAGAGCCTGCAGGGCATCCACAATTGCATCCATAAGATATTCCGCCAGTATCATCACACAGTGCATCTCTCAAATTTAGTTTTGGAGAGATATACACATACACTTTTATGTATGTGTACAACAGACTTCAATGCATCATTGTATATGTACCTCCATATACACACTATCAATGCGTTTTGGGTGTGTCCGTCTGTCTGTGCGTGTCATCTTGTGGACATGTACATCAGGTTCAACATGCCCAAGGATCCGGCAGACGGACAGAACATACTGCGCACACACACACACACAGACAAAACACACACAACACACCACACACCACTCACAACACACGCGCACACTCCACGCCCGCGCCCGCGCCCGCGCCCACGCCCACGCAACAAGTGCAGGAACACAACTTGACTGGGCGACGTGGCTACAGTTTTTACAGGGCGCCCAGGGATCTCTGTACCTAACTCGGGAAAAGCCGAAGAGCCAGTGGATTCAAGGCCCAGCAACCAGTTCTGCGTTTGTCCGGATCATGCGAGGCTCTTGCAATATTTACAGTCTGCTTACCCACCTACCCTTCAGGAAAGCATGCTTCTGAGACCTGCCCCTTAAACAATGCGTTACAGGCTCAAAACAAGGCCACAGCACGCTTCTTGCCTCACACCTTCACACCCAATGCACAAACATAGGGCGGGCAAGAATCAGCGAACCTCAGTGTAGACATCAATGGCAGACTTGTAGTCCTCTTGCAAGGCGTACACCTGCTTTGCACATTCGTTGAAACAAGTGAGCTCAACTTGCGAGCAATTAGTTGGTGACGAGTACTTCGAAGAGTCCCTGCCTTTCCCAGTTGCATGAAGGTGACATCATGCCGCTGGATGGCATTGGCCTGAAGAAGGAGCATTGGTTTTGTGATTCCAGCGAAATAAGCTTAAAAGGATTTAAGACGTGTTCGTTTAGACAGAGCGGGGAGAATCATGACAGTAAGGATACAAAAACTCATTCACATACATAATTACTTACAAAGACAGGATGCAGATGGCAGGGGTCAGCCTAAAGATAAGAAGATCGAGAAGCCCTGCCTTGGTGAAGCATTCGATGGAGCTGTCATACTGCCGAAGATACATGTGGCAGAGACCTCTCATGCATAGGCGTCACAGCTTTGACCCAGCTCTAACTGTCTAACCGCTGTCCAACATACCGGTCACAGATATGGCTGTGACAACTTACCCTGACGGCTGGGAACGCCACCCTTGTTGTGCCAGATTTCCCAATCTTCAGGAGAAATCTTCTGTGCTTCGTCGTAAACCTGCCGGCAGGAAGACTCCAAGCCAAATCTCTCAAGCACTAGCATGCTACTCTGCGGTTTCTCACCACTCATGTGGTGTGGATTCAAAAAACATGGCTTAGATGCTTTCCGCATGAGCCCCAGCCTCGATAGCTCCGCGATGTTTGCCGAGCAAGTAGAGGCTCCGACCCATCTGCGATGAGAGCATCCGTGCCAGCCCCTTCTTGTTGAAAGAAACTGTCACGAGTTGGCCTGCTTTAGATTGTACACGTTCAGCGGGCTGATGCAGGTGGCTGCCTGAAATAGTTGCAAAGACTCCTGCACCTGGCGCAGTCGCTGACAACTGCACAAGTTCCAAAACACGACCGCACAACAACGATCATGCACATACAATCACATGCCTGCATGAGTGTTTGCATGCATGCATACATGCATGCACGACGCAAAGCACACCCACACTCACAAGTGACAACTCCTGTTCAAGACATTTCAAGGGTGTCGCCGCCTGCCCCTCCTGTCGCTTTATCAGCGCCTTGACATAGATGGCATATTCGCACCTCGGCCATTCGACGAAGCAAAGCGGGTTGTATTGCTACCAATGTATGCTTTGCGCTGAACAAGCGTTCGATCTGGCCCGCTTCTCTTCACTCCAGAGGGCCGCTTCGTGATGCCCCTGACTAACAGAAGGCTACTGAAAGCCCAGGGGGTCCCGAGCTGTTTCGCTCGACTTAACAGTTCGACGCGTTTGTCACGATTGCATATCTGCTTGTGTACCATCTTTAAATCTGCATCCGGCGTTTGTATCTCCTTGTGCTGGCACCGGTCACGCGCAGTTCAACTTCAACTTCATTCATGTGTGCAGGGTCTGACCCTGTCTACGCATGTCACATTGTCGGAAACTGAGGCAGCAGCATGCCATTCGACTCTCGCAGCTGCTCTTCGATTACCTCCATGCATTCTTTGAACTCCTGCATGGAAGTGTGGTCAACGTAGGCTCCAGGTAGCATCAAAGCCCAAACCCCAGAGGTACCCAGAACTCACCAAAGCCTGAAATCTGACCTGAGCGACACCTGAGATTGGTCGAGTCGAATAGGCAGAGTCATGGCTGGCATAGCCCGAAAGCACATGCAGCAACACGCGTTGAAAACGGCAGTGGTACTAGAGTCCTGCCGAACGTATAGCAGGTTGATCAACCAATTCTTCTTTTCTCTGCCAGCCTGTCCACAATAGGAAGGGACACTCGGCAAACAGAATGCATCCGGGGCAGGGGAATGGCATCCTGCATCTGGAATACCACAACAATGATTCTTGACAAGGCTGGCATGAGAATCATGCATGGCATGCCTTTACAGAAGCGGCAGCATTGGCAGCCATTGCGTGGCGCTGGCAAGCTTGCAGAAGCTTATCAAAATCTGCACAGTTTTCCTCTATCGGCAAAGACCCTATGAGTGTCGTGATGCTGCTTAGAAAACGAAACAGACAGGGTGGAAAAAAAACATACTAGCCTTTGCAATCATGTGCCTAACGTCGCAACGATTCTAGGAGGGCTTTGATGCGATGTCTAGAAATACTGGTTTTAGGTCCCTCATGGTATCTCAACCCAGAAAACCCAGAAACAAGGCCAAAACAAAAGTACGCAATGCAGAATGATGATTATAAGGAGGAAAACACAAAACCAACTTGTACGTGACTAACTGCAACAATACGAACTCTAAACAGAGAGATAAGAATAGAAACACACACACACATTTGCAGCACTGAGGAGCTGTTCAAAGTACAACGGCCAAAATATGGAAGCTGCTGCAAGTTGGTGTGGCTCTGATCAATTGGCCAGCTTCAAAAATAAGCTTGAAATTTTCCAAAGAAGTTGGCACTTAATGTTAACCTCGCTTTAAAAAAAAAAAACCCTCAATTGAGAAACCCCAAGCCCGGAACTCAATTATAAACACCCCCCCCCCCCCCAATTAAGGAACCCCGGCCCGGGGCCCGATTCTTTCTTCGGTGGCCCTTTTGGGTAAGTCAGGGCTTGGGGCCCCCCCACCCTACAATAGGGGGTCGGGGCGGAAACAAAATCAATTGAGACTGGGGGCGGGGGTGGGGGGTGGGGGGGGAGTTATTTTTAGGAGGTCAACATTATGCAAATGAACCCACACTAGTCGCTAGTTGTTTATATACCACCAAATAATTGAGCCGACTTGCCGTTGTTTCAACAAAACTGGCTAGATAAGCTCAGGAATCAACTTGGCCTAGCCGGCGCGAGTACCAAAATCATGACACTGCAGTTGAAATCCTTTGCGGTCTTGGAACTGCATCATACACGGTTTTTCGCATTTGGAATCTGCCTTTTTCTATCTTAAAGAAACCAGTTGTATGTTCATCGAGCCGCTAAGCGCACCTTTCATGCATTTTGCAATGAAACGTCTGCTACAAAGGTTCCGCTCTTGGGACACATTCAGACTGTTTCAGCTTCATCTTGAGTCTTGAGCACTTTGTTCGCCTCACATGAGCTTTCAACCGGCGCCGGTGACAAAACTAATGTCTGCCAGCATGAAAAAAGGCAACATGTTTATTTCAACGTGACCTAAATGGGTTACATTAAATTACTTAGAGCCGCTTTGGAGCCAATCTCAAACAGTTAATGGTACTTGAAACTTAGTTGAAGCAAGCCGACATTCCTCATAAGTTGTAAAAACCTTTAACGTCCCCTGTCAATGTGGTTTGCATGCTTTCCGCACCCCATGCATCACCCGCAAAGTCCAGCATTCCCAACACCACCGCTGGCCAGCGTGCCCAGCAAGTGCATGCACTTCGTAAACTGATAGAAGGCAGTAGCCAATACTGAATGGTAAAGACCATTTGTTGTCGCGGGTTTGTCCACACAAACATCCGCATGCTGCAACCCTCGTCCCACAACGGACCCAAGCGCCAGCAAACCCCCTCAATCTTCCAAAATCCCCGGCACCATCCCTGCACCCTCCTGGACTCACGCACCGCCTAGAAGAAAAACCTTCTGCACCCTCTCCTGTTGCCCTACTTGGGTACGGCCCTGAAGGTGCCCTGCATGTCCAAAGTATCTGAAGTGAGATCCCCGAACAGGCCTTAACACCCTAACCCATGACTAAGGCTATCTGCTTCAGAAGTTACTTTCCTAAATCGCCCTCGCGTCACCCAGCGCTCGCCCCGAGGATTTCCAGGGCTGAGACCGGGGCCTTTGATCTAAAAATGTGCGAGGAACAGGCTGTGGCGAAGTCCTAACATGCTCGAGCCCTCAGGCCATGAAGCTGCACATGCACAAGTTTTGAATGCGCGCGTCTTGCATTTTCCCACGAGGCTTGCTGCTTAGGTTGGCTGACAAGGGCTGCAGTCCTTGGGCAATCTCGACGGCAAGTGCTACGCATGGAAGCTCTAGCCTCACTCGGCAGTCCCAAAGGCCATCCGGAAGGGAAAGTCTCCTGCACACACTGCGCCTGCGGAAAGATGTAGGCAACTTGTAATCACGAGGCATGAGATGGCTTGAGCAACGTGACGCTGTCGAGCCGACTCACTGGAAGATGAAGCAAGTCGGGCATCACGAAGCTGAACCATGACGCCTTACCGCCTTTTTCCAGATGGGGGCGTCGGTCTCGTCCTCGATCACCGGCGAGAGCGGTTGGCATGGTCAACGGCCACCTTGCTTCTGCGATTTCTGCGACGTGCTTGTCGCCTGTCGTCTCCTCGTCAGGCCACTGCGCACACAAATCACCGTGTCCCCACCTGTCCTCTCATGAGAGCCTCCCCTCAAGCCGTTTCACCGTCACCGCCACCACCCACCACCACCATCACAACCGCTCAGATGCCTCCCGAAGCACCCCAGCCTCGCTACAAAGCACTCCGAACCTTAAAACTTTGCCTCCACCCTGGGAGACTCCTCTCCATCCCTCGGGCTTTCCAACCAGCCGCCCACCTTCCAGCCCGCAGCCTTCGCTCCCCCCACTTAAGAAGTGAGTTTGAGCCATGCACACACGCATCATGACTGCGTGCTTGCACATCACCCATTGGGGAGTCTAACATGGGTCAGGGCAGAACAGTCTACAGTTGCCCGGAGGCCCTGTTGGACCTCCTGCCCAGGCCGGCCTAGCTCCCCTCACCCAAGGCCCTCACACAAACTGAGGGTACGAGTCATGTATTGCATGTGCAATCAGCAGAATGTGCCATACCGGATACATTATTCAAAACACATGTCAGTTGATTGCGTGTGTTTGGGATGCTTTTGGGCTTTCTTGCGCATAGTGCAGAATTATCAGTTGTCGACACACATATTGAGATCCTTCATGATCTCTCAAGCATTGTGCCCCGACCCGCCCTGAGCTATTCCTACCGCCTGTGAGCATCCCTCAAGCACCGCTCACTATCGTCTGTTGTCTGCAACATTCAACATAAGACTAGCCTCTTATCAGCTCACCACTGTCAACGCAATCCGCCGTGTCGGAGAGTACCAGCTGAAGCAGTCCTGTCAGCACGCTGCGCGGTTGCCATTGCAGAGCCTCTCGGCGGCTGAAGCCGCGAAGATGTGTCCTGGAGGGCGTTTGATTTCCCTCATTGCCTCTTCTACCTAGTTCTGCGATGCTCTGTGTATGCGCACTGAGCGCATTGTTCATGACAAAAAAACACCTCAAGATCTGATATCAGGGCCTGCTACCAAAAGGCCAGTCCTCGGGGCGTAAATGATGCCCAGTGTCCTTGGCATTCTTGGCCTTGTCGTGCTTCCTTGAAGATGACCTTGACTGAACTCCCTCAACTTTCCGCCTTGCCGCCTCTTGGGCCTTTTGCATCCGTTGTCTTCCCACATCTGCGGAAGTTTGCCCTGATGGCATCTGACTTGGAGTCCGCGGCCAATCAGTTAAGCTAATCTCCCAGGCAACTGGTGGTGGTTTTGAAGCCAAGTGAGCAGACGTACTAGGTGGGCTGGGTGAGTTCAGTTCACTCTCCGACTCATCAAATGCCGCTTCCGCGACATCCCGCTCCACAATGCTGCTTCTGCTTATCATCTGATCGTTCAGCATCAAGCTGCTGCCTTCCGTCCGACCCACTGCAGCTGAGTAAACCTGTTCATCATCTGACCTTGCGGCGATGTCGCTCTCGCCACACCACAGCTCCCCGTCATCTCGCTCGCCACCAAGCTGAGGCTGTTCTCCACGAAGTAGAGCCGCGGTGGACGCCAAGGCTTGCACGTCCTCTATACCATATCCTTCACGCAGGGCCGCTCTTCTTGCACCCATGGGTCGAACCCACGATGCCTGTTGGCCTTGGAGTGCGTTGTAGACCTGATCTACGTTGAGGGGCCGCTGGTAACTGGACCGGTCCTGGCCATGCCACGCTTGCGGGTCCACTTGATCAGGCTCGGGCCTCACATTGTCCGCTGGCTTTGCAGCTGACTGGCGGGCCTGGGACATCCGTGTCTCAACTTCGTCCTCCGTATACGACGTCTCAGGGGGATCAAGCCGATCTGTGTTGCAAGCCACAGACATCATCGGAGAGTCAGCAAGCTTTGGTGCGCCTGGCGCTGCATGTGTAGGTTGGAGAGCCTGTTGCGGGATAGGCGTAGAGCTTGCTGGAACATGGACAGGCATAGCCGACATGGCCTGAAGCGTTTCCTGTTCCCTGCCTGCCAATGCCTCTGTCATGTCTTGCACCGCACTTCGAACCACCTCGGAGCTTTTGGCCATAATCGCTGCAGCTGTCTCTTTGGCAGCTTCCGTGCTTTGCTTGACAATGGCTGCTGTTGCCTCTTGCGTTTCCTTTGCTGCCTGGGCAGCAGCAGCCATGACAGCTGTCAATGCAGCCTCATGCTTCTCTAATGCCTCCAGGCGCTCGAGAACCGTGTCTTCGAGTGCTTTCAGTTTTTCTCGGTCTTTCTCCTTAGAGTCGTCTGATCCTGCGAGTCCACCCTTCATGAAATGCTGAAGTTGTTGCATTTGCTGCATCTGCAACATCTGTTGCGTTTGCTGCAGCTGCATGGCCAGATTCTGCTGGACTGGATCAGTCATCGCAGGCATCGCAGGAGGCACTGCGGGAGGTGGCGCTGCAAGCATCATAGGCTGCTGCACCATGCTCTGAGCAGCCTGGCATGGGGCAATCGCCTGAGGCTGCATTTGCACGGGTGCTGGCAGCACAGGTGCTGGAGATGCTGGCAGCACCGCTGCGCTTGCTTCCACTGCTGCGGCGACCGGCAATTGGCCCATCTGGCGTTCTTCAGGTGATGCGCGTGAGCCGCATGGGCCTTGGTGAAGGAGTTCGGCTTCACGGCTGTTCAACACACGTCTGTCGCCCGCTACCTCTGCATGACGCGAACTGAGTTCCGCCCTTCGTCTCCGAAGCTGCGCCTCTGCTGCTGCGATGTCTGCACTACGGTGCTGAATGTCCTGCTCAGCTTCTGAAACTTCCTTTTCAAGCTTACTCAGCTCTTCTTGCATGCGAACCAGTTCCTCTTCTTTTCTCTGTAGCATGGGCTCACTGTTGTCCAAGTCATCTCGGCGTTGTTTTACTCGTTTGGCTTCGGCCTTCAACGCATTCTCGCATCGTCGCAAGTGTTGCGCATCTGCATCAAGCTGTGCTTCCCTGCACCGGATCAACTCCTCATCTGCCACAACGTCCTTCTCCTGGACCTGGACCCGTCTCTGAAAAACAGCCAACTCGGCCTGTCGGGTTTCAATCTGCTGCCGTTTGGACATGCTCGTGGCTTTACGCCACTCCAAATCTCTTTCTGCTGCTGCATAGCTTTCCTGCACGAAATTGATGTCATCCAGAGTCTCATTGATCAATGCCTCCCTGGCTTGAAGCTGCCATTCCCCAAAGATCTTTGATTCTACAGCATGGGCCTGATTGCACTGACTGCTGAGCGGTGACGGCGGTGACACGTCAGCAAGGCCCTCAATACTGTCACCCCACTGCCTCAACATTCCTGCATCAAACTCAGGCTTCTCGTTCTGCAGAATGCTCGCATTGAAGAACTCCCTGGCCTTGTGCTCCCAGTCTTGTTCGTGCACATTTGCTTGGCTGCCCCAGGATGGAATCGGAATCGCAGGAGAACGCAGGCAGGGCCTTGAGCAATGGCCGTTGCCGGGGCTCGCCGTGTCAGTGTGTCCATCGCAAGAATCTGCGGGCAGAACGGCTTTGCTTGCTTGCCATAGAGGGGGCGGACGCTGAGGCGGAGGCGGCAGATTCAAAGGCAGAGCCTCCAAGGCCAAGTTCACCTCCCCGAAATCAGCGATGGCGCTGCCATTCTGGACGAAGGGGTTTGAAACCGGCTGGTGTGTGAGATTGCCCGTCTCTCCTGACAAATGCTGCGGACCCTTGAATGCGTCTTCTAAGGCAGGAGGAACTTGTGGTGGTGGTGGCAAATCCCATGGCAGATCGAGAGCTGGAGTGGCTCCGAAGCTCAATCTGCCCTGCATCGGGAGCAACTCACCATGCTCACCATGCTTGACATTTTGGCGGTAGACATGTGCACAACGCTCACATTTTCAAGAGTAGGGCTCTGTGCGGCTTCATAGGGCTTCACATGGGGGCTGACGAGTCCGATTAGGATCTAAGGGACAAAGCCTAGTGCGACCCAGGTGTGTGCGGTTCAAACTGATGGCGGCTGCAAACAGCAACATGAGGCCATGATAACGCATGTCTCGTCAGAAAGCACGTTGGTGTTGTACGCTGCCATACCTTTAACAGCTTCGACAAATGCCTTTTGAACTCCAGCCTTGAAGTGTTGACATGACTTGACATGTGTCTTTGCCATTGCCTATCAAACTTGCTCATGGGTGCTGCCTCTTTCAACCTGCATTCGGTCCGCACATGCGGAAAGACACTTGGGGGTGATACTTGTTGGTTGCCACTAACTCGTTGATGATGAGATTTCAGCGAGTCTGCGGACGCTTGGTCTCATAGGCTGAGGCTCTGATCCCTTTCGGGTTCAGGCTCAGCCATGGATTGCGAATTCAGTCGGCCTGTGACCTGCCTAACTTGTGCTCCACCATCAAGCGGGACATACAGGGCGCTGCGCTCTACAATTACCCGGCGGTCATGGCCAAACACAATGTGACTTGAGATCTGCCTCTTGTTCAGCAGGATCTCGTCTCTGGGGCAGCAGAGCATCTCACATGCTCACTGCCATCTTGGTTGCCTCATGATCTTCAAGAGCGCGAATCTCCATGAGTTCGAAGAGCCTGCACGATTGATCGGCCCTTCACAGCCCAAACTGGAGATGAGAGCTTCGCACGGCTCTGGCAGCTCTGACCACACGTGCTGGCCTTTGAAACGGCTGCGTCTCATTTGCGAACTGCTGGAGGATCGCTGCGTTTGCCTCATGGAAGCTGTGCTTTTGCGCTTACGGTAACCTAAACAAGATGGAGATGCCTCTTCTCAAACATATGCACGCACCAGTAGCATCTCATCACATGCCGTATTCTGCTGCACTGAAGGAACATGAAGGTACTTACACATCTGCAAGTCTTTTGCGCACCTCCGCTTGCTTCTGCTGAACCAGCTTGAGCTGAGTGATGGTTGCCTGCACTGCATGCGCTGCTTGTGCTATAGCAGTTCAGAAGTTACCTGGCCTGGTTTTGGAGCTCAACTCTCCGGGCCAGCCCTCTTGCAGCCCTGATCACCTCCTCGACCTGCCGTGAGCATCCGTGAGCATCACATCTTCAGTTCAACAGTGCGCTGTGGTGCCCAGAAACTCACTACCACCAGCATATCCCACCTGCTGAATCGCAACCAGCTTCTCTGCCTCCTTGATGATGATTTGCTCCTGTTGCAATCGCAGAGAAGTCAGGTGCTGCTGACGCGCCAAAGTTGAGCCAAGCGCAGGCCCATGTCCTGACGTTCCGCTTTGCCCACCTCCACCTGCTACGGGACGGATGGTTCAAGTCGTATTCCACACAGTTCAGGGTTTGCGTAGTCGTGCTTTGCCACAAGCTTCTGGAGTAGATGTGCGATTTGTTTCAGCTTCTGCAGGAGGACCCTTGTCGACTTGCCTCCTGCATTTGCTCTTGTGTATTCTCGATCTCATCGTCATACTCATCAGGCAAATCTACCTGCCAGGCAGTGAGCAGTTCGAACAGGAACAGACACCAACGATCTTCACTCCCACCACATTCCCGCCTCTCTCAGCTGAAGACCTGTAATCTCCATTCTGAGTCCAAGCTCTGGCTTGTCAAAGTTTGATGCCAGCACCTAACGACACAGCCGTGATTTCAGCCACTCGGACCTGTCATCTCCGCACAAGACTTCTGAGCCACCTCCAGCATCTTCGCCGTAATTGTGGTGCGCTCCGTGAAGTATCTGGCATGCAGAAACGTCAGAATAGCAAACTGCCGAAAAGAACCCAAAATTTATTCGGGTGAGATTTCGCCGGTTGGACTGATCAGCCGCGAACAATGAGCAGGACTCAATGATGGCTGCGCGGGCGAAGCGAACAAACTCATCCTGGAACATCCACTCATGGTTGGCTGTTGCATTGAGGAATGGCGCATGTGATCTGGCTGCCACAGACCTCACCTGGTCTGTAAACACTTTCACTCGCGCTTTATTTTTTTTCAATGGGCTGGTTTCCGGAACACGTGCCCACCGCACCCCCCTGATGAAATCTCGCGATGAAGGGCCGTCTGGGCCCCGGCAATTTTGTCCCTATACAATCGTCATCAAACTGGATGGCGTGGATTGATTTCAACAGTTTCATTCCTCGCCTATGCTAAAATGACTTCAAGCGCTCATTCAGCACGTCTGGCAGAGATGAAATATCCAAATCAATGTTGCGGGAACCTTCTTCACACAATGCAACGGAATGAACCGGTGATTCTTCCGGGAATAATGGTTGAGATGTGTCGCCCAGGTTTACCACGTCCTTATCTCCATCCATTTGTTTTCCTTCGCCGGGGTCCATCGCTTGCATCGAGCTGATTGCAGCGTGGCTCGCCCCCCAAGCTGCGGTTCACACCCGTGGCTCGAGATGGCAATGCCAAGTCTCTGTCTTCACTTCTTGGTTCATACGGTCCGGAGGCGCGGCTTAAGCTACGACATTCTTGCTGCCGTCTACCTGCCCCGTGCTCCAGACGTTCTCCTTTCTTTCGAAGCCATGGAGACCGAGGTCTCTGCCTAGTTGCGCGCCACTCTCCCCCCCAGCTTCTTCTTCTTCTTCTTCTTCTTCTTCTTCTTCTTCTTCTTCTTCTTC
Organism: Symbiodinium natans; assembly: GCA_905221605.1. Taxonomy (NCBI): domain Eukaryota; class Dinophyceae; order Suessiales; family Symbiodiniaceae; genus Symbiodinium; species Symbiodinium natans. The sequence goes on from CAJNDS010002454.1 coordinate 65,958, forward strand.
TTCTTCTTCTTCTTCTTCTTCTTCTTCTTCTTCTTCTTCTTCTTCTTCTTCTTCTTCTTCTTCTTCTTCTTCTTCTTCTTCTTCTTCTTCTTCCTATGCTTCTTATTTGTCTTAATTTTCTTCTTTTCTTAGTATTATTCTTCTTTGTCTTCTTTCTTCTTCTTATTATTAGTCTCATCTTCTTATTATTCTTCTTCTTCTTATTCTTATTATTCTTCTGCTTCTCTTCTGCTTCTTCTTCTTCTTCGTCTTCTTCTCCTTTTCTTCTTCTGCTTCTCTTCTGCTTCTTCTGCTCCTGTCCGTCTCTAAGTCTCTGTCAGAACCCAGACCGTCATGAAAGCAACAGAAATGACGGTCCCTGTACATGGTCTCTCCGAGGATGTTGTAAAGGTCCTTCAGCGCTTCTGACCTGCAAGTCTGCGGGTGCACAGCGATGGATGTTGGCCTTCCAAAGATTTTCGCTTCGTGTTGACACCGCTGCGCTGCCTCAGCCTCCACTGAAATGACACCGACACCAGCATCTCCAACCTCAGAGGTGATCTACGACCTGCAAACTTTCTGCTTCCAAACATTAGATGGGCTGTCAGCCAGTCTGCGTACGAAGAAAAAAAAGGTGCGTGCACAAACGCCAAAAAACAGGCAAACCAACCAAAACCACACGCACACACCCACACACACCGCAACAACAAAACGAGCGCTTACATACACCCTTGCCACTGTGCGCTTCAACTGCTGTTCCTGTTTCACATAGGGAAGCTGTGCTCGTGCGCGTGGTCGGGTAGCAGCTGCTCCCTTCCAAGGTGTCACCGAATTCCAATCAAAGTGCAATATCTACAGACGACATGGGCGGGTACACAATACGAGCGTCAGTCATGCCAACCGGTGCTGCAACAAGCAAACAAGCGGCACCGACATGGCAGACAAATGCCCTGCACAGACTCCAATTTGCTGAATTGCACACGATGTCACCTGCGATAAGCTTCTTTCACTTGCTGCGCCTCAAGCCCCAACAGCTTGCTAGATGTCGACTGAGCACCATACCCATCTGCTGAGCGGGCACGAATAGGTCCACGCAACATCGGCTCAAAAAGCTCAGGCACAGATGCTCCAGCAACTCCTACAGGCACAGCAACTCCATGTCAATTTGGAGCCTCTGACCATGGGCTTCGGCTTCGTAACAAGTCGGCCTCGTCCATCTTGAATGAAGTACATGGTGTTAAAGGTCGCAGGAAACCTCAAATAAACAAGAGTCCGCTGTCGACTTCTGCCGCAACGAGCAATATCTTTGGGTACTCATGGCTGCATGATTGAATCGCTGCGTGTGTTGCAGGCACATTTCAGAATCTTAGCACTGCACTCGATGAGGTAGTTCCCGAGGCCGACCCACTTAAGGCCAGGGGCTGTGATCACCTCCAGGGAAATCAGGGTGTGCATAGTAATCCGGGTGTAAAGATGTGTAAAGCAAGCTATCATACGCAATAAGATTGACGACCACCATAAGTCCATGCCTCGTCAAGGATGTTCTGTGTCATCCACTGCAGTTGCACAGAGTGCCTTCCTTGCTCCATCGCCTTGATGGACATCGGCCTCAGCTAGCTGACAAGCTCTCATGGTCATATCACAACTTTACCAGCACGAACTAGAATTAACTAGAACCCTGTCCTGAGCCACGGGCACTGCAACACAAGTGAAAATCACCAGAGACAAGCAGGTGCAAAGCCCGCATACCGGCACAACTCGAACTTCTTCGATGCCTTGTGCTGCTCGCAAGACTCGCAAGACTCGCAAGACTCGCAAGACTTGCAAAAGCCAAACGATGCGACTCACGGGTACCAGCTCAGCACAAGCTCAGCTGCACGCCCATGCCGCCAAATCGTGGTGCAAATTAACAACTAGCAAAGCTAGTCTGAGCCCACGTGTGGCAGGAAGTTCTGTGTAAAGCAGCATCGATCTGCATGGCCAGTGCTCACTCAAGGTTACAAAGCCAAGAGGCGAACATTGAGCAAACTGAGCACAAAGAAAGGTGCGAAAGATGTGCCGCTGTCCAATTTAGACTTCTGATTGCTAAGCGCCTTTGGAAATTGCGCGAAGTTGATGGAACAATGGCACTCCGAATAGTGCGAACTGCTGCACAGAATTACTCCGCCAAAGGTTCCAAGATGTTCCAAGTTCTTCACCATGCTGAGTTGATTCGGAGAAGCTTCAACAGAGTTTGACGGAACATTCATGTTGCTTTTCGGCCTGTCCTCCCCGAGATCTCGGAACACCTTCTCACATGCCCGAGCATGACAGCTCGGGGCAAGAGCGAAAGCAAACCGGCGATGTTTTTTGGCAAACGAATGGAGCGTAGATCGAGGGAGCAAAGCCACCCCGCACCGCCAGCACATCCAGAACAGCTTGTGGTGCCACGACCTTGGCATACGCTCTCCACGGCTTCATGATGCCACTTGGATTGGATGTTCGCTTGTTCTCTTGCAAGCCGAGAAGTTTCCGAAGGTCCGCACGTAGTCTCCTCTTACCACTACATCCAGTTCACTTGATCTCACCGAGCTTGAGGAGGAGGACGCAACTCGCTGCATGCAGGCCTTCGTGAGACATGCGATTGTCAAGAGATCTCCAGAGAATCGTATTTTCGGTGTCTTGAGGTTTTTCCACTTTTTTGGGGAACCCATACATAGAATACTTGCGGCATCATGTTTAAGACAGCTTCTGGGCGCCCCGTTTGAGGGGGCCTCTTGGCGCCTTGCTTTCTTGGCCCTCGCATCTTCTTAGGGTGGCTGCTGGCTTCTTGGGGCCGCTCGTCTCTGGCGTGCCTTCGTCCTCTAAATGAGAGCCTTCCAAAGCCTCTTGCGGGCCTCTTGGCGTCCTCTTAGGCTGTTTCCCAAGGATTCAAAAGCCCCTTGCGGGCGTCTTCTGGTGTGTTCTTGTACTTCCAAGGGCTGCTGAGGGAGTGGAGGAACAACATGGATGCTCTTGAAGCGACCACCATCATAGACAGAATCTCGTTTCACTTCTCTCAGCAGCCACGTCTGGACCCTGGGAAGTATTCTATCTATCGTCTTGGAAACCTGGGAGATAATTTTGGAAACGGCGTTTTTCGGTTGATGCCAAAATGGCTATATGTATGTGAACCATGGGAAGGTCCGTTGCCCGTTGGCATGCACGGAAAGGCGCCTGAGCCATGAAACGACGCCATGTCTGCAGCCTCTCATAACCTGAGAGACAGAGGCTACAAGTAGCATGTCACGAGTCGGCAACAGTATCTCCAACTCGTTCGAACAAGGATCCGACTCAGAATGGCTCATGCAAGGCAAGCTCCGGTCATGCCCGACTAGAATCTCAGGAAGGTACCGAAGAGCAGGGCCTTCTGTATGTGCTCAGCATTGAGGACCTTCTTGACGGCCTGCTTCTCAACACGCGAAGCTTCATTCGTGCCCAAGACGTCCTCAAACCATGTCGGCTGCGCAACGGCATCCAGGAAGCTGACTCCAAGCGCCTGGAGGTCCGCGACGAAACTGCCTGATGAATCAGGGAAGCTCACAGAACGGCAAAGTGCGACGCCGTCACATCTCCGTTGGCCGGCCTTTGAAATGCCCATCCCTTTCAAGGAGGGAAATCCAACGATATCTCAAGTCACCTCCAGGGTCACCTCCAGACCCAGCCAAGAAGGAGCCGATCTCGCCAAGGTCATCGACAACTGAGTGGCCACTGCACTGGCACTGACTTTATTCGCCTCTTCCGGCCAAAAGGCGTCTAGAACAGGCAGACCAGCTCTGCTGTAGTATTTGCTCAACCCACTTGGAGGAGCGACAATCCGATGTGGGGGTTTCCAGGCTGTGAGCCCCTCTCACAGAGACCGCCAAAAAGCATAAAAACGTCAAAACTCCGCAAACTGGGACCTGGACCCAGAATGGAAATTTGCCCTGAGAACGCCCGTGGGACCATCCGTCTAAACCCCTCCGACCGTGGTGCTGCACGACATGACACATGACCTTCGTCCGCCAACAAGAGGGTTCTGAGTCGGAGCCAGCACCACCTTCGCCGCAAGTAGTCCCGTCCGAGTTGTCCGGCTCGGAAGCCGAGGCAAGGCGCGCAAGCGTTTACAAGCAAGCAACTTTCTGAAGGATCGTAATTGCAGTGTACTTCAGCTTAGCAACCTTCGAAACTCACAAGGATGTTGAAGAAGAAACTCTCAGCAGGTGATTCGTCAATGTTACAGACATGCAATCCACGCATGTAAACAACAGAAACTGCTTGGCCGCAGTATGAAGCACGCCGATGCCACATGCAAGCAACGAAAAGGCAAATTTGGTTGTGATGCCGTCAGGAATCCTAGGAAGAACAGGTGCATCAGTTTTTCTTGCTTAGCTACAGCTGATATGGCTGGTGCTGCATCTTTTCAGAGCCTCCAACTTTAAGTTGCCCGCAACTATGAGATAGGCTAGGTCGAAAACACACAACTTGCGAATTTTCAAAGCGACGCAAGAACAGCCTGGTCTCTGCAAACATCTCATGACAGCAAACCGAGACCGGCCTAGCAGAACCCAGGACTCTGTGAACACGTTGGGAAAGAAGGGCAGATCCTCGAACAGCCACGTGGAAACACAAACCAGAGAGGCAACACCTCAGAGTCGTGGGTCCTGCTCTTGGCACACCTGGTTCAGGTCACTGCACATCCTTGCAACGGTCTCAAGTTGCGTCAAGGAGCATCACTCACTGTCTTCAAGCTTTAGGTTGCCATCCATCACTCGTTTTGGGGATTGTTTCTCAACACTTATTGTAGCACACAGCACACGCAACATGACCGTGTATTGTACTGCATGCCCCACCAGCCCATCGAAGTTGAATTACCGCTTCGGGCCGTTCCCAGCAACTCCGCCTGTTGACCAACTTGCATGCACCAGCGAGTCCTCAAAAAGTTGTGGGAGTGCGGAGTGGCATTCTCATCCAACCTGCCATGGCATTGCTGATGCAGTGTGTTTCATTGCGTTGCCCTTCTGATTCTGCATATCTCATGTGTCATTGCAGCTCGACATGGCTGATGCGAAACCAACTGAAGCTGTCGACTGTCGTCTGAAAAAGATCCCAGCAACACCTTGAGAAAAACCCCTTTGATGTCAGCCGTTTCACATGCAGATGCTTACTGGAATTACGGGGCACGCGCGTCTGGCCTCAAACAACGCTGGCCTTAAAGTCCTTGCTCGCCCTGTAAACGCTTGCTACTAGCCATTCTTTTCGAGTGAACCAACCGGCAAGGGCCTAATAATGCTGGCGAGCCTTGTGGGATACGGTTTCACAGTCGAGGACTTATGCGCTAGGGTGCAGGGCACACAAAGATGTGTGCGCAAACATGGTAATCCCTTCATCTGTAAAAAGAGCCCCCACCCACAAAGCTCGAGGCTTCAGGGCTAGAGCTTAGGCTTAGGCCTCTCTCCCTCCTGCCCAGCTTCAGGGGAATCTGAGCCTAGGTCTACCCGAGTGCAAGATGCAGAGGTGATCAGAGGATAAGGGCAGCAAGCCAAGCAACTTCCGCCAACGCCCTCCATCTCATCACGCCTCGTCCAGCTCGAATCATGCCACACGTGCACCATCTCATGCAGCAGCACTGATGCCATCCTGCATCATGCTTTGCAGACATACAGTATTCTGCTTGCCTCACTTCTGCTATGAGGGAGCAGGCGAGATCACGGCAAGTTCACAACAGGCTTTGCATTAAGGCACTTAAGTTGCAGTCAAGCATGGAGCCAGCAAACCGTCGAAGATCGGCCGAGCTCTTGGGACTTAAGTACAATTTACTGATGCAAGTCGAAGCAACTTTGTGAGAACGCGAGAACGTAACGCAAAAAAAGATACAGCAAGTAATAGCGCAACAGGTTTGGTCCGCCAGCTGCAAATTATGGCAAGAAGATGTCTGGCAAATCGCCCTCACGAAGCTTCCACCGTCACCTGCAGCCTGCACAGTGGCCTTCTGCAGTGTTGCAACTAAGTATCCTGGGGTGTTTAGCCACAATCCGAACCTAGCTCAACTTGAAGAGATACACAAGTTTCGAACTTTGCCCTAAACGGTTTGGACTAGCCGAAACGAAGAATCAGAAACTTATCGCCGAACTTCTAAGCCTAAAATGAAATGACGAAGTGCAAGATTTCCCGCCACATGCCTAGTCGAAATGCAGCCAGACTGGACAAGTCTTCCCGAACCCAAAGGGTTTGGACTTGGGAGCGCAAAGAGCCGATTCCGAGATTTCTCACCGATCACAAGGACGACAGGGGTTCGCAGCTCAACTCAGGTTTACATCCGGATTGATTGTCAAATGTGTCAAATTTCACAACAAGACGACATGTTGAAGCCTGACCCGTCCTTGACAGAGTCCATGATCTGCAGCTTGGCCATATGAATTCGATCCACAACCTGTCACATCGCATGCGGCATACAGCTCCCAGCTGCATTGTCCGCTGCCGGCAGGTCCCCGACGTTGCCACTGTGAAGTCACCGTTCAATTCCCAACGCACCGCAGCCTCAGAGATATGGGGCACTTCTGGGCACAACTTGACCGGTGCCGAGCCTCTGCCCCCTCAGCTGCATCTTGAAAGCCTGGCAGAACAGCGGAAGTTCAGCGGCTGCCATGCCCCTTCCTCACTGCTCAAACCCCAGATGCGCCTGGAACTGAATGACGAAAACGAATGTCATCCACCTTGGGTTTGGCGTGCTTAAACCCCGTCACAATGTAAGCACTGGATCGAGCATTCCAGGAACATGAGGTATTGTGGCCACACGTGGCCACTCGCACAAAGCAAAGCGAACTGTACTGAACTTCTAACTTGGCCCCACTTGCCTTGGTAACCTTGGTAAGGGTCTAGCATGCAACTGGCCGCGGAAGAGCAATGCGTTCAAGCACGTGAAGCTTTGCCAAACCTGAACCGAAAACCATCCTTCTTGTTGCGGGGTCTCCACACTACAGCGGCAGGTCCAGCACCAAATAAAGGCTGTGGCAAAATGCTTCCTGTCCGGCTCGGAAAGATCCTTTCAAGCGTGAGCATTTTGGAACATAGTAAGTCAACTCATTGCACGGCAAGGCAGCGCCCTTCTCCTGCATGCAAAGCTGCGGGCGCTCCATCAGAATGGAGGGAACCAAGGCAACCTGCGTTCAATGCTTTCATTGTTTTCTTCGAGACAGGAGTGGAACCGAGTCTAGCTTGGATATTGCTGGAATGCGCAGTTATCTGTAGAGGCCTCTGCCGGACTGCATGAAAAGGATGCTTCTGGATCTCCGTGAATGGCTATCCACTCAAGCCTAGGTAATCAAGTGAATCGCGTGGCAGCGACGAAACTGCTGTCGGGATGCGGCTGTCATCTGCCGTCATGTTTGTAACCCCCTGCGAGATTGGAATGAAAAACGCTGGAGGACTGCTTGGCTTCAATACAAACCATGCGAAACCTGTCACAGTTGCCAAGTGTTATCCATGTGGGCCAACGGCTCCCGGCCAACATGGACTTCGGACTTTAGGTTCAACCTTCTTTGCGAGCAGTGTCGGCCACTTGAATGAGCTTCTGTATCCTGTTTGGTGCGAGGAGGAAACACCAAGGACTCCCACCCAAAGATGATGTACAGATCTTGGGCAACAACACTGCCCTCTTTCCTGCACCACCCCGCCCCACGCCCTCCCGAAAGCAAGGAGTTGTGTGGGGCTAGGCACGTGCTGGGGGAGTGGGGGGAGGGGGGGGTAATGGGGTGGCTAGCAAAAAAAGGGCCGTGATTGGGGCTGGTGGGGGCGGGGGGGGGGAACCGGCCGCCGCTCCATTTATGCCTTCCTGGTCATCCGAACAACCATTGATACAGCACTGGAGGCACACAAAAAGATTCCTAGACTCCTAGGTTCACAATAAGCTACATTCCAGCATCGTTCATGCCTTGTGAGCGCGTGGAAGTGTAAGTCTGGGACCGGGAGGCCTCAAATGCTGCTTCCAATGCAGGCCAGCACGAAAGCCTCTGCAGATCACTGCAGTGCCCAGTCATTCAGACAGCTGATGTTGTGCTGAGTACGAAAACACAAGGATCTTCAAGTTCATCTCCCGTACCAGGAAAGGCACCTATCTGTCCGGAGAAGGCAAAGATCCCGCCTCAGCAAATGACCACTTGTCCTACACAGGGTGCATTGAGTCCATCGAGATGGACATGGGGCTGACTGTAATGTTGCAGCACATTCGTGGTCCAGGCATTTAACACAAAACCCTCAGTTGCGGACCAAGTCATCCTGCGAAGTGCACGGCCTCTAGGTGCACAGGCCCGGTAAAAAACACGCCGAGCTGCCTGCAGAAACAGCCGACGATAAAAGCTGCTGCCACCCAGGGCGAGCACGTGCAACTTTGTCAGATGGTATTTGGGAGAAGTCAGCAAACAAACGTCAACCATTGTCTAAGCATGGATTGTTTTCTGAGTGACTGCATGGTCTTGTCATGTCCCGCGTGCCCTGGCAGCAAGCAGAAGTGCTCCGATGCAGCTAAGTCGGAGCAGGAGGTGCGGATCCTCGGGAGCACTGAGAATCGACTGAGCACACCAGTGCGTTCAGCGGCGGAATGGCCTTGCTTGCGGAATGCCACGGCTGACCATCTTCCGAAGCTGGATAGTCCTGCAGTAGGAAGACAAGCAGAAGCTGTCAGAAGACGGCCCACTGTGATAATCGCGACAGCGACTCATGCAGGCGTGCCATTTACGTAAGAGTATCTGTCCATATCCGCCCAGCATCCATCACCTGTCGCGACGCAACTTCAATGAACATGTCGCCACACGTTCGATGCTTGGCAGCTATTCGTGGAAAGCACCGGCAGAATCTGGCAATCTGTGATCGCATGTCGCCGTATGCCATATCTTGCTTCAGGATGCATGTCCTTCCTAGCCGAAAACGATGAAGCTCTGCCTGCTGCGGCGAGGTACAGACCAGAGCATCCAGGATCTCTCCAGGTGATGTCTACAAGTCTGCGTCGCTGCCGCAAGATCCGCAAGATGCTGCAGGACGTCGGACATCATTGCAGCTTCATGGCAGCATTTGCAGCTCATTTACACTGAACACATGCAACGGCTTCAACGCAACGACTAGTAGCAAAGTTATTCCCGGCGCATGGTCGACTCGCTAATCCCTTATCATGGATCGACTGCAGCTCTTTTGAATCGTGTCCTTGTACTTCTTTGTATCATGTTGTATCTCTCTTGCCTGCAACCTGTACATCCAGGTACCAAGGCACGACGGCGCTGATTCTGGTGAACCGTCTGGCACAGCTTCCTCGTTCACGATCTGCTTAGCTGTTCAGTCCAAGATGATCGAACCGGCATTGCACTCGGTTTCCGCGGGGCTGCTCATCGCAGCACTTCAGGACCTTTGCAGCATGTGCGAAGGCTGGGACAATGCTGCCAGGCAGAGGACGCTCCCATGGACCCCAGGACTGAAGAGAATCTCCGATGACGCAACCTCGGGTTCGGCTCCAACTCCGTCTCAAAGATTTCAGGGATGAAGGGCTCATTTCTTCCTGCCATGAAAAACAGCTATGCTCACAGTCAACAGCACTGGCCTTTAACGCGCCGCAGAGAGTGAAGGATGTCAAAATTTCAAGATGTGAAGGGGCTGCAAGGGTCTGAGATCCCGACAATGCCGGGCTCCACAAATTGGTACCTAACCATTCGCTGCTTTAGCCAAAAGCAAGGTGGGTACCGTGTGCAGAGTGAGCTGTCAAAGAAAGGCATGTCTGAGTTCCGTTCGTATCTCTTCATTCTCTTGGATGCTCGTTCTTGATTCCCCACCTTGGGTGACCTGAGACTCACAGCTGCAGCAGGGCAAAGAAGCTGACAGAGTCTTCGCTCAGAGACAGGCGGTTGTCGCAATTACAGATCGACTGCTGACATAGTACGTGCCCTCGTGCGGAAGACAGAAAGATGAGCAGCTCACCTTCCAACACAGCTTTTGGCCGATCTTCGGATCCAAGCATGAATGCAAAGGCAGATTGACAATGCAGTACACTTACCTGCCGGACCGAGCGCCAGAAAGCTCGCTTGTATGGATGACGAAGAAATTTTAACGAAGCACAGACAAACCCTGAACCTTTCAGCAAGCTACAGCGAGAGAAGGATTGTGGACTCGAACACGCTCAGTAGCGGCCTCATTGCCGAAAAGACTCAGCTCGAGCACGAATCTTCCAAGCCACAAAGCCAACAGCCTGGCATGTCATGACACTCAAAGGTGCGAGACTTTGACTGGCACACAGATGCAAAACTACATAAACTTGCCAGTCTTGCACCGACAACACTTTTCCGAAGGCATTGCCTGCATGCTCCCCCTGCTCTTGCGACTCTGCCCAAACATGCTGCTAGGACGAAACGCCGTAGCTTAGCTACAGCGCATGAAGTGAGTCGTAAGCCTTACGCTTGTTGTTTGACGGTACTGTGCAGCGGAACACCCCATGTTGAAGAACGGCTCGACAAGGAGACATCAACTAAGCACATAAGCAGACAGCCAGAACCTTGCAAACCAAACCTTGGCTTTCGTAGAGAAAGTGCTCTGGGAGGCATGCTGGGGAATATGGCGGAGGTGGGCAGGAGCAAGATCTGTCGGTGTGGTTCATAGAACAGTTAAGCACTGAACCCTGCTCACAGACTTTATGCTGTGCTATCACCACGCGTCACAAAATCTTTGCGCGTGAGAATGCCACAGAGCTTGCAGCCACGTCGGACAACAGGCAAGTGCCTCAAACCCATCGTTCGAAACAGCGCATAGGCACGACGGACTGTGGCAGTGTCCTCAATAGTGTAGGCTCCAACATTGATGTACGGCTTCAGGTCCACCTCTGTCTGATTAATTGAAGTTGTGCGAGAAGGCATTGTGTCCTCGGGGCAGCCCGCTTTTTGTAACAGGTCCAGCAATGCAGCACGACTCAGCATTCCGCAGTAATTTTCAGTACCTGGCTCAACAACAGGAAAGGCATTGTGCGACGTTTCTAGGACATCCCCCAGGCGAGTCACACTTTCTACGATGCCGACAGTTGCAACATCCGTGGCCATTACGCTAGACACCAGATCAGGTTCGGCAACTTCAACATCAGCAGGCAGAAACGGGATGTGCTTCAGATGTATATGGATGTCATAAATCCCTTCATTGAACAGGTTTCCCAAGCTGCGCGCAACAATGACGGCAAATAAAATCGGAAGGCTGTACTGCGTGTTTCCGGTCGCCTCAATGAGTATGACAGCCAGGGAGACTGTGATGCGCGCCATACCGGCCAGCGTTGCTCCAGCGCCCACCAATGCATACATTCCTGGTGGTGCAACTTTGCCACTCAGAGATTGCAGACCTTGCCCAACCAGGCGTCCAAGCACAGCACCGACCAGAAGAGAAGGCACAAAAAGTCCGCTTGGAACACCGAGACCATATGTCCAACAGGCCAAAAAGAAGTATAGCAGCCCAAAGAGAGTCAGCAGCCTGGGGTCGTACGTGCGTGGATCGTGGAAAAGGACTTTGATTGCATCCTCACTGGGCGTCACAAATAGCCCGATCCCAGGCTGACTTGCAACCGTCTCTTTACAGACTAGGACAAGGTCATCATGCGAACCATGACCCACATCGGTGACGTAGCACTTCTTTGCGAGCATTGCAGGAACAAAGAACATGGCAGCGATGCAAGCAGCCACACACAGCACCTCTAGAAAGCGAAACCAACCGGCTGCCCCGACCCTGCGCATTCGCCATAATGTCAGCGGAACATTCAGAGCATTGAATGCGGCCCCGATCAGGCCTCCCAGAACCCCCAACGCCACAAAGAACGGCATCTCCCAGATGTGATAGCTTGTGCTTGCGCTTTCAAAGTAATCTCCGAATGTGAGCACTCCAAGCGCGCCGAGTGTGCCAAATCCAATTGAGTCGAAACCTCCCAGAAAGAAGTTCAAGGTCAAGGCAGACGCACAAGAGCTAAGCAGTGCTTGCAAAAGCACTTTAGCATTCCAGAAGGATGATCCTTCTTCCATGGCAAAAAGCATGCCGCCAATTGGAGCACCAAATGCAGCAGCCACTCCTTCAGAGCATCTCTGGGAACACACAGGGAACCACTAAGTTCACTAGCTACACTGAGTACACTGTCAGACGCATCTCGCAACGGAGACTACAGACTATGCGAACTATTGTACCTAGGCCTATTGTAAGCCTAGTGTAAACCTACCGTGAACCTATGGTAAACCTTTTGTAAACCTATTGTAAACCTGTAAACCTATTGTAAACTAGCGCCATTCCCGCATGTATCCAGCGCATCACCTTGTCAAAACCCGGTAGAATGCAACAGGCCTGCTGCACCACCCGCTGTGATCATATCCCGGAGCTCAATGTCTCGAAGATTGCTGGGCCCCACAGGAAGGCATCGTGAGAACAGCGCGCCGAGAATTGCACCGCTGTGAATCATGGGACCCTCTTTGCCACATGGGAGCCCTGCAGAGACACTGAAGAGTACTCCACAGGCCTTGGCGAGTAACGTTCGTGGTTTGACAACAAGCGGCAGATCTATCCCATTCAACCGACATTTCACCTCAGGAATGCCGCTGCCAGCTGCCAAGGGCGACACAAAGCAGACAAGAGCTCCAGCTACAGAAGCAAAGGTAGTGCAGAGCAATACATGAATGACCATCAGAAGCGACTGTGGTGTCCCTTGTTTCACCAAATCTTCCATTGCACCGAATCGAAACCGTGTGAGCAGCTCGATGCCATAGTCAATTCCAGAAGCCACCAAACCTGTAGCAAGTCCTATCATCAAGACTGCAATCCACTTCGCTGTAATCCCACATGCTGTTGGCTTTCCACTTTCCGATGCACTTTCATACAAGTCAAAGTCGATGGATTCCAGAGCGTGCCCTGTCGAACGTGGTATGCGGGGGGCTAGCGCCACGGACTCCGTAGATGCTGGATCAGGCCTTCGCTCGGCTGATCTGAACATGGCAAGTTGCACCCTGGTGCCCTCACTGAGATGCTGAAGCCGCTGTAGCAAAGCATGGAAACACCCCTTCGCCCAAACCGAAAACCACGGGCCCCTCCAAGTTATGTACTCAGGGGTTTTGGGGGGGGTATGCATCTCAGACTCATTCAGACACAGCTCGCTCGGTTGTTGATTGTTTTTGCCGCCCCTTGGCACATCTGTGTCTGCTGCTCTGCGAACCTACAGCCACTCTGCAGAGTGGAATTACAGAACTGGAAACTCTAGCAGTAATCGTCAAACGAGTACAAGAGAGGACATAACGGTATCAGAAATGAGTGTGATTGTGCAATTGGGATTGCCCCAGTTGGGGTGTGGGCTTTTTCGGGGGTCGGTTATACATTGTTCCTTGCGGGTTAAAGAGAAACACCTTCGGGATGCCTTGAGAAAATTCTGTTGGTTCTGTTGAACCTAGTGTGTGCCAGGCGCGAACAAGACATGGTTGGCAGGACAGAGAGGCATGTCAAGCTTCCATGCTCTTGCTACTGGTATTAGTATCACGTTTACTATTTTGACTATGAGAATTACTATGATGAGTACTACTGCTTTTCGCCACTGCTATTACGATTACCATTGCTATTCCGAAGGAGAGGTCCTGGAAATGTACATACTGGGGGGGGGGGCCTGGCCCACGTATGAACCCTAAAGAGGGTTAACCTCTCCCACCCCCCGGTATATACACTCTTGGTCGTGGTCCTCTGGGCGTGCGACTCGTAAATTACAGGCAGCAACTGCGCCCGCAACAAGTACATATCAAGACTACCACCTGACTAAAACCACGACCAGAGCGAGTTTTTCGTGCAGTAAGCGTCATGCCTTGGCGCGGTTTGCCAACTACATTGAATTTGTTTTCGTGGAACTTCTCTTGCCTTCGCCGAACTCTGAACACCGCATGGCCTTCGTCTTCTGGACTGCGGCGGATGTCCGTACCCTGCTTCTGCAGCCAAGGCTTCAAGCGACCACCTCGATTGCTGCAAGGGCATAGTGCCACATGAAATCATGTGCATGACAAGCATGTTCCCTCTGTACATGAAAGCTCATCTGCTAGAGCGCTTGCCTTGCAGACGTCCACGTCCTCTTGCACGGGCCTTGCTGCCTACACAAAGAACAACTTGAGACAGCGACGGGCTCAAGGCACGATTCTGCAAAGAGATCCGGAAGAGGTAGTACCCTGCCAAGCACCGCAACTCATGGTAATTCACGTCATTTACGACCATGTTCTGTTGCTTTCAGGGCCCGCAGTCAGCACCCTTGCATCGATTGAGGCTCCCAGAGGTTCCACTATCTTGAAAAAGGCCACCTGAACCTGTAGGGACCTGCAGCCCAACTAACTTTGCTGCCCCGCGGTCCAGGTTTGATGCGTGAGCCGGAGCCTAGCCGATGCCCCCCCCAAACCTCGCCATGGCAGTATTGACTAAAGTCACCTTCGAAAGATGCCTCCCCCAAGTCGCCGCTTATATCCCAGTTTGTCTCTCCATGCCGGGTGGATCGTCTAGGACTTCTATCACGAGCATTGCCCTTGGGCTCTCGAGTCGCGGATGCTCATACGTGTAGTGCAGTGTGTCACAAAGCAGGCAAGACAACTCAACTCAGCCCATGCGTGAGCCACCTGCGCGCAGGGGCTGGGATGAAGTGGCACCTCAATGAGACAATGTGGTTTGGCGGCAAGGGATATCAAGGGAGACATGCTGAGTCCATCCCACCTTCTCCTTGCAGTTCCATTGCTCCGGCTTGCTGTCCACTGCTCCCTTGTCCGCATTGACACGAGTAATACTACTAAGAGATTTTGGATCAGGCTAGAAAGATGTAAGCGGACTCGGACCAAGCCATAGCATTGCCTCCAACCAGTCGAGGAGGTTCCTGTGAGAAGTCAGTGTCTGGGAATGAGTAGCCGCCACATGCCGCCACAAGAGGAGCTGTTAGCGCGGCCGAGGCTCCGCTTCGCTCGATGCCGTCTCTCGACGCACACACAGAGCTGATGCTCGAGGAACCCTGGCCCCGTGCACCACACATCCCATCTTCAGACATGCGTCATCTGCCCTAGCCATCTGCCTCCGCAAGTGTATCCCCTTAGCTTTCTCAGCTCCCGCTTCGACTCCAGGCAGATTGATGGGCAGGTTGATTGCCGAGTCACATCCTTGTGGAAACCAGGAGCTGCAAAGCACCTCGCAGTTCTACGTCGCTCCCTGCTGACATCTGCTGACAATGAGTCTGGGTGGGCGAAGCGCATCCACCGAACCAAACAAGAAAGAATCTAATGCGTCACGGACCAAAGTCAATTTCAAGCCTTGCTAAGCAGGTAGGCATGCACTGCATGCACCTCGTATGACCTCAAGAAGTCGACAGTTGCACAAGCTCTTCTCAAAACACAGAGAAGCGGCAGTACAGCGCGTATGGGCCTGGAGATGCCATCTCGGCGAGTGTCATCTTCTGAATACTTCTGTGCTCTCGAAAAAGAGTAGTGTAGTAGCAGTAGTCCAGACAACACCAGCTTCAGGGTTTCAATGCTCATGATATTGGCAGTGCTTGACGGTGACCACGGCGTTCGCCCATGATATCAGTTCGTTGCTATCGATTGATTGACTCTGGACGCTCTCTAGACTGTAGATCCTAGAGCCCCGTGCAGCACAAGCTATTGTGGTGCGTCATGCTGCTCCACAATTGATGCTGAGTATGCAAGGAACATCATGTTCGCACGACATTTCATGTCTTTTTGCACTAGTGTGCTCGGTCTTGCAACGCGGCAGTTCCACAGCACATGAGGAACTTGCAGAGCTGAGAAGAACACTCACTTGACCTGCCGAGGCGAAGTTGCAACACATTGTTTAGAGGTGCTTGAGATTGGACGTGGGTGCCGCGAAACTGGCACCCTAAACTGAACAAACTGATAGAATTGTTTGCCCAAGGGCTCTTGTGCAGTTCTGGGGCTGCAGCCGCGGTGTCTTTGTACGACTACACAAGCAGCAGCGAGAACATCAAGATGCGAACATGACATTTTTTGTGAAGGGGGGGGAGGGGGATCCAAAAGAGTACCGATTTTAGTATTCCTTTAAGAAGAATTCGAGGGCTTTTGGGATACACTAGTATGTACGGGGTACCCCCTTTTCATGAAAGAAACATGCAGAATTTGCCAAGCCTCCTCCTTGTCCTTCTTTGCATCCTCCTTCTTTTCTTTCTCCTTTCCGTTCACAGCCGAAGGTGTGGACATTTAGTGTAACCAAGATATACTTCTGATAACGATTGGCTGTGGAATCTGGAAGGCCTTCGGCTCTGCAGCCTTTTCCTGCCATGGTAACAACACCAAGAACTCCACAGCCTAAGTGGTGTCCACATGGTCCGCCTTTTGCTTCTTGTTCCTCATTTTGTTGTTGATCAGGTTGTGGAGCGCCACGGTCGATCGAAGCATGCTACCCAGGTACAAGGCCAGCCTGGATGCGTTGAGCATACTGTGCCTCTCGCCATGGCTCCGCAGGCAACGAGTCACAAATCTGAGGCCAGCACATCATATCGTTTGTTTCAGTCGCAAGAGACCTGACTAGTTCTTCTGAGTCCTGGCATCTGGAAGACAATGTGTAAAACCGCCTTCAATCTTTAACTTTAACTGCCCTTGAACAGTGTCACGTATGTTAACATTTTAACTTGATAGCCACGGGCACAAACGAAAGCTCCGTGATGCAGGCCCTTTTTTTTCTTCCCCGGGCTGGTCGGCCATGCACGACCAGCTTGCCAAGACTCCGAGAGGCGTTCAGAACAAGCAGATGTAGGCTTTAGGCGACCCCCGGCAGTGCCGCCAAGCACGCCGCCCGGCGAGCATCAGCAGCATCAGCCCGGTCCCGTTTCTCCTCAGAAAGGCACAAAAACGAGACCACGCCGAGGACACCCGAAAAATGCTCCAAAAAACCGTTTTGGGCAACCGCCCTGGGGCCGAAATTGGGTGGGGGACGCCGAGCCGGAGCGATTTTTTCACCAACCCCCCCCCCCCCCCAACACCCCTCCGTGGCTCCGCCCCAGCCCTGACGGGGTATTGAACGACAGCTCCACGGGGGAGCTTTCGTGATTTGCAGCCGCAAGCCCTTGGCAACTTGCCTGGTCGGGCATCAGGTTGAAGATCTCCTGTAACTGGTATATGATCTCCTGCAGCCGACGGAAACTGAGTCATGCTGCTGTTCGTTCGAAGAGAGTCCCCGGAGGTACAAAATAAAAACAACTGCCCCGCCTGGTTCATTGGCAGCTTGCCAGCTACCACTTGGCTCAAGTACTGCGAGATTTCGCGAAGTCGCATCGCCAAGCCCTGTCAGCCATCACGCAGCCATTGGTGTCCTTATGGCCTCTGCATCCTCAACACTTTCGGCACGGACCAGCGGCCTTTAGAGCACCGATCTTGTCACCGACGCGCACAGCCAGAGTAGATGCCGATCTTGGCAGCGACGTGGCCACCACAATGCAAGAAGAAAAAGGTAGCAGGCTCCAAGGCACACTATACGCAAAGCAAAGACCAAGCCCTCCACGCATTCTTGATGTCACGAAGAAGGTGCTCGACACCAACTTCTTCGGCCTGACAACGCTCGATCATGGCGCCTGTGTAGCAGATATTCAACATGACAGCGAGAGACTGTGGCCTCAAAAGCTCCGACTGTGGAGTGGACATGCAGGAACGTCCGTTTGAAAACCTCCCAGGTTGCAGATTGTTGCTACACCTTCTTCTACTCAGACGCCAAAAGGCTACTCAGAACAGGCACCTCATCCGAGGTCTGCTCTTGAACAGAGTAGTATGCTTCCATGGGCAGCTCCAGATCCTGGCCCACGCTGCAAATCACTGCAGTTGAGTTGCACAAGATGCTTGATGTCTTGCCTTTGGCTGCACATCCATGACCACAAGCACCGGTTCAGGGCAGTACCTGGTAGCCCACATTAGGATGCTTCCTGGCTAAACGCAGCAAGCTCAGGCAGCAAGCGCACCGTCGATACAGCTCATGGATGCTGAGGTCAGAGGGCTTGATCTTTGGTCCTGTGGAATACCACCCCACAATTCGCTCTTTGGTGTTCACCTGGCACAGGCTAACTTTCTTGCAGGTTCACCGACGCTCACAGATGCTACGTACAATCCGGGACCGTACAATTGCGACGTGGCCTTCTTGAACATGGCAAACATGGCTTCGTGATAGTTGTGGTCGAGAAACCACACCTACAAACCGAGAGCAACAAGTTTTTAAACAGACAAAAAAACAAAGCAGAATGAATGCGCACACAAGACCCACAAGACGGGGCGTTTGCGAAGCTAAGGCAAGCCTGTGGATCCCGCGGATCTTCCTCGAAGGGCACAGCAAAGCAGTTGGTGATGTGTAGGCTGTAGTCCGACACCTGTCCAACATGTCTTGCATCTGCCAAGCTCTTGGCGAGAAGACAGACTGAGTCGTGGCACGTCCCGCAATGTCTGTACCAATATTCTGGAAGCTCTGTCAGTCTTCTGTGAAGGTGGGTTAAGAACGAAAACGAGAACGAAGAGAGGCGAGCGCAGGGGACGGGAGCAGCCTTACGGGCAGGTGCGGCCAAGCAAACCGTGAAGCGAGAAGTGCGGGTACAGCCTCACCCAGCAGCGTTCCAACCACTCGCTTGGTCGTACCTTTTGCGACCTTGTCATTGCGGAGGGCCAGATGACAAAGCAACATGAAAATCCACATTACATGCAACTGCTTGCCACAGACCTCGTCACACAACCAACAGTTGCATGCCACGCTAAATCCAGACATCTTCACTGAGGTCAAGTGTCTTCTAAGCTCTTGCCGAGAGATGCTGGTTCCGGCGAATCCACTGTTCCATGCTGGTTAAAACAAAGGGGTCCCGCTTTGCAAGGTCAAGTTCCCCGGCTTTCAAGATCTCCAGTTGTCTTTGTTTCTCGGCCCGCGCTTAAAGTTCTTCCGGAGTGTGAAGGCCAGGAATTTTTTGGGGAGGGTAAAGCCCTAGTAGTCCATGCTGCAGTCCAGCAGACGCACCTACCGAATCGGGTCAAGCAACTCGGTTGTAGTGGTCTACCACGCCAAGCAAGACGATGGGGTGGACCACCACGTCACGTCTGTCCTGCATGTGTACTCTGCGTCTGGATGATGATTCCACATCGTCATGAGTCATCGAGACTTGCCGACCCATGAAGTTGAAAAAAATGCCTTCTTGGCTTCTTTCGGCTTATCGCCATCTTTCTTTTCATCCTTCTCCTTATCGTCCTTTTCATCCTCCCGAAGCAACATGCAGTCAAATTTAAGTACACCAAGGCTAGCTCTTTTCTTCTTCTCCTTCTTCTTCTGCACACTTCAGGGCCCGCTATAGGAGAGGGAGGGAGGGAGGGAGAGAGAGAGAGAGAGTGAGAGACAAAACCAGGCCGCGACGCTTTCCATCCCTCTGGTGAAGCACAGAAAGGCCATGAAAATTTATCCTTGCTGTTCTTCTTGTCTTCCGCCATGTAGGCGCACACTGTGCGAAGGCTATTTGGAGAGACTTCTGCAAACTGTGGTCCGCAACAGCGCACGGAGAGCAGCATTGTAAGATGACTCATGCAAAATCACTGGACTATCAACTGCAAACTACAGTCACAAGATCACGAAGGAAGCATGCCTCGCATGTCTCCATGCATGCATCATGCAACGTCAACTTTGCAGGCAGCGCGCATGACTGGTCAGGGTCTTTGAGTCCTTGAGCTTACAGTACACTCTTTGTATACCGAGCAATGTCTACTTTATCTGAGTCTCACTCGCCACCTGGCTGACCACCAATGCCTTTCATCAAGCCCTTCGCCTCGACTAGAGCTCCAACCTCGTCATCAAACGACGTCTGCCTCAAATCAAAGTTCTTGAGCAAGAAGTCACAATCAGAGTGCAGCGTTCCCGCTGCTGATATCAAGGCTTTCGTGGCGGAGTCGATATTCGTCTGATCTGTGCTGGCATCTGCCATCTCGCCCTGAGCTCGGATGCAGAGTGCTCACAGACTCAAAGCTGCTCACATCCTAGAACGCACTGCAGTCATGTCCTGCAACGTCCTGCAACCGCATCTATGCGCGCCTGAGCCTTCGTGATGGCTGCCTTCTTTCCTTCAACCTAAACACAGCAGTCCACTTTTGCCGCACTCTCTCTTTTTCTCTCGCTCTCTCTTTCTTTCTTTCTTTCTTTCTTTCTTTCTGGAGGCGTGGGGGCGAGC
Source organism: Symbiodinium natans (assembly GCA_905221605.1). Lineage (NCBI taxonomy): Eukaryota > Dinophyceae > Suessiales > Symbiodiniaceae > Symbiodinium > Symbiodinium natans. Next base: position 86,146 of record CAJNDS010002454.1, read on the forward strand.
CCCCGCGCGTCATCGCCCGCCCCTGTATTTGGGGCTGCTCGGTGAACTGGTGGAGGTGTCCGTGTCGCTCTCTCTCGCTCTCTACCCATCCTACACAACTTTGGTTCGCAATCTTATTCCGCCCTGCACCCTGAGCGAAGGAACACTGGTGTTGCGTTGCAGAAACCAATGCATTGCATTTTGTCACATACAAGCTTGGCGTCGGCAAGAAGGCTGAGATTACACTGATTACACATTCCGACTACAAGGGTAGCCTCCCTCATGTCTGACGTCAACATGAAAGCTGTCTCAGCAGATCTGGAAACGATGCTGAGGCCTCCTTTTTCTTCGATGCAACATTGACGGTAGTTTCCTTGGCAAGCTTTTCATAATCTGCTTGCGCCGTGTTCTCATCTTTGATGGCCTGCTTCTCAGCCGCCTGCCCATGGCAACGCCATGGGATCGACATGTGAAACTGACAATCTTGTGGAGGTGCAACTCTTCAACGACATGTCCATGACCCTTGCCTCAGCTTGCTGGCTAATGTGAAGCAACATCGCCATGACACCTTTAGACCCTGCATTCTTCTTGTAGGCATCAAAGCCTTTCGGTGCAGATGGGTCCAGTCCATCAGAAACACCAGCCTGTAGGCTTGTCTCCTTGCAGCATGAGTGAGCTTACAAATGGCTTACAATGTCAGGTTTTGCAGCCCACGGAGTCCTCTGAAGCGGCGGACAGCTCCAGGAGCGAAGCTTTATCGTAGTAGTCTGACAACACTTTCATGGCACCCTTCAGAAGCTTCTGCGTCTCGCGTTGGTCATTCACGCCGGTCTGGAAAGCCTTGTTCTGCTCTTCTCGCTCTTGAGCCGCCTTGGCCAGTTCTGTGTTGAGCGTGTCAATCTCTGACACAATCTCGTCTTTCTCCACAGCTGCTTTCTTTATCTTCTCCTGTAGCGTTTCCAGCAGAATGTCCACGTCTTCCTTTTTGCGCTCCTGCTTGGCTTGCTGAAGCTTGTTGTCGGCGATTTGCTCTTTGCAAAAATCCTTCTTCTTCATTTCGCTGCCTTTTTTCTTCTTTAATTCTGATATCCTTAACATGCTGACGAGCAGAATGAGTGCAAAACATGAAAACAACAGGTCACCTAACACTCTTCGGAATCTTCAATCACTGGCAGAATCAACTTAGCATGACTAAGGACTGGCTGAGAAGCATGTCATCGATCGCCTTGGAAACCTCTCCCAAGCTGTCCACCCTCGCCCGGAGGGCCAGTGCGGATAGCCGTGGATCATTGAACCGCCGCGTAACTCGCAACAAGTTGGACATGGCACCCTCTGGCGCGTGAGCGTGCTGGCTTTGCTGGAGGAAGCTTACCCCCTTCGCTTCCAGCTTGTCACGGCCATCGGTCAACACCTGTGTGGCCTGCCCTATTGCCTTGACCTCTTCTCTGCGGGTCTTCTGCCTGGCCGGGGGGGTGTCAAATCGTTTCTACCCAGTTGAGCAAAGTGATTGACTTCTTTCCCTCCTGCAGGCACATCTTCAGGTCTTCCCCCTCTCACACACGACTGTCTTTGTCTCAGTTGCGCGTGGACTAATCAGGCATGCAAAGCAAAACAGAAAGAGAGGAAGCACACGCGGGAAACAGCCGCTGAGTAGAGTGCAGGGTTTTGTGGGCTTTAGGTTAAAGCAAAAACGGGCAGGCATCCGCTACTGCAAGGTCGTAAACTTGACATAGCAAGAGATCCTCAAAGTGAGGAAGCACGGAATGTTGCAGCACAGTGTTGTGTCCATGAGAAAGCTACGGCTGTGTGTGTGTGTGTGTGTGTGTGTCTGTGTGTGTGTGTGTGTGTGTGTGTGTGTGTGTGTGTGTGTGTGTGTGTGTGTGTGTGTGTGTGTGTGTGTGTGTGTGTGTGTGTGTGTGTGTGTGTGTGTGTGTGTGTGTGTGTGTGTGTGTGTGTGTGTGTCTGTGTATGTGTGTGTGTGTGTGTGTGTGTGTGTGTGTGTGTGTGTGTGTGTGTGT
>CAJNDS010002454.1:88242-165742 GCA_905221605.1 Symbiodinium natans
AACATGAAAAATGAAAAACAAATATATATATATATATATGTATTTGTATATGTATATGTATATGTACATACAAACATACATACATACATACATGTATATATATATATATATGTATGTATGTATGTATGTATGTATGTATATGCAGACAAATAAGACCCAAACCCTGAACCCTGCACTCCTAAACCCCCTAAGCCCCCCAAACCCCCTAAACCTTCTAAGCCCCTAAACCCTCAACCCGGAAAGAGTGAACTGCGGGCCCGTAAACCCGGGGTCCTGGCCAGTCAGTTGAGGGTTCTCTGGGGCAGGGGCAGTGGAGTGGAGATGGTTGTGTTTTGGGGTTGAGGAGAGTCAGGGCTGTAGCTTAGGGTTTCAGGTTTAGGGTTTAGGGCTTTAAGGGTTCAGGAATCAGGGTTCACGGCTTCGCGACTTGGGGTTGAGACGGACGTAGAGATCGAGAGTTTCTGGTTCGGGGCTGAGCCCGTGTGGGAGTGCCAAGTGGCGCGGCACCGGGTGGCTAGAGAGTTGGTCTGACATTTTGTTCCTGGTTTCAGACACTAGGGGTCTAGGGTTTAAGGGTTTAGGGCTTAAAGTTTAGGGTTCAGGGTTCAGGGTTTAGGGCAAGCCTGAGGCCCTCATGCCTAGGCCCGACACCCTTTCAGGAAGCATGTCGAAGCTTCTCTCAGTATACGGGGCAAGCTGCCTTGTGTATTGCTGTGAATCTTCGGCCACGTGTTGCTCCATGTTGCGGGGGCGTCTGCGGATTCCGGGCAGACCCTTGATACCCTAAACCCTCAACCCGAAAAACTGGTAGCTAAATGAATATACCACAAGAAGAGACAGACCGAAAAAGAAGCTAAAAGCACTAAACCCTGAAAATAAAACTAAACCCCAAACCCAACCCTAAAGTTGACCCTAAACCCTAAACCCCAAACCCTAAAACCTGAACCGCAAACCCTAAACCCTAAACCCCAAACCCTAAACCCTAAAATTACCCCTAGACCCTGAACCCTAAACCCAAAGACTAACCCTAAACCCTAAATCCTAAAAACCCTAAACCCCAAACCCTAAACCCTCAACCCCAAGCCCTAAACCCTAAACCCCAAACCCCAAACCCTAAACCCCAAACCCTAAACCCTACACCCCATAATTAAACCCGAAACCCGAAACCTTAAACCCTAAACCCTACACCCCAAAACCTCAACCCTAAACCCCAAACCCTAAACCCCAAACCCTAAACCCCAAACCCTAAACCCCAAACCCTAAACCCTAAACCCCAAAACCGCAACCCTAAACCCCAACTAAACCCCAAACCCTAAACCCTAAACCCTAAACCCCAAACCCTAAACCCCAAACCCTAGACCCTAAACCCCAAACCCTAAACCCCAAACCCTGAACCCCAAACCCAAAACCCTAAACCCTAAACCCTAAACCCTAAACCCCAAATCCCCCCATCTGGCCAGCTGAGGAGCTGCTACTTCGGCGGCTTTGACCGCGGCTGCCCTTGCTACCTCAAGACGGTTCAGGGTTGAGGGTTGAGGGTTTAGGGTTCAGGGTTCAGGGTTTCGGGTTTTGGGTTTTTAGGGCTTTTGAACCTTGCCCGGGTTTAGGGTTTAGGGTTTAGGGTTTAGGGTTAGGGTTTTTAAGGCGTTTTGGGGCTTTTTTAGGTTGATTCTTTGCTTTTTGTGCTAGGGTGTATAGGTTTTTGCTGCTTTTTTTTAAAGGTTTGTAGGCTTGTTTTTTTGTCAAAGGTTTGTTAGGTTTTTTTGTTGCTTTTTTAGAGTTTGTAGGCTGTTGTTTAGTCTGTTTAGAGTCTGCAGGTGTTTGTTCAGGGTGTTTAGAATTTCCCCCCCCCCGCCCCTGAAACCCTAAACCCCAAGCCCTAGACCCTGTGTTCCAACTCCCAAACTCAATGCAACTCTTAGTACCCCAGCTGGCCCTGCAGGTCTTCGGCGCAGGAACACTTCAGGCGGTTCAGGGTTTAGGGGCAGCGAGTCCCCTTGCAGCGCCCGCCCAACACTGCACACCCCCAAACCCGATTTGCCTAAGGAATCCCCACACCCTCAACGATCCTAGGGTTGAAGCCACAAGCTCCGAATCCCGCCGAAACCCCACAATCCTCAAGCACCCTATGAAGCACCAAACCACCACCCCCAAAAAAGAAAAACAAGCACCACGAAACTGCTCTGCCACCCCAACGAATAAAGGTGACTTATATACCCTACTGTTCTGGTCAAAGGGTAGTTGGGGGGGGGGGGTGCTGGTAAAACCCCCAAACCCCTAAACCCCAAACCCTGATTCCAGTGCAAGTGGCTTTTGGTTTTCGAAGATTTCGAAGTCCGCGAGCTGCGCGTGACCATGGAGTCGCGTTGCTGGGCCTGGCAGCGGGGCGCTGGTTGGGAAGCTTCTATACCCAGATAGAACCCTGTGGAGGGGCTACCCTAAACCCTAAACCCAAAAACGCTATACGACCTATGTGAAGGAATAAGGGCGTGGGAGGCCTTGAGGTGTACAGGGCTGAGGGCTTATGGCCTCAAAGTTGAAGGCAAAGGTTTGGGTTCTTAAGGTCTGGGTTTAGGGTTTAGGGTTTAGGGTAGGAGGTTTTGGGTCATGCACTCCCCCCATCTGAGTGAATCTGGCTTTTTGTCTAGAAGAAATGGACCGGAAAAGCATGTTGGAGAGGCGGGCAACTATTGTTTCAATTGGTACTCATCTTCTTGAGGGGCCCGACTCAAAAACTCCCCAAGCCCCCTCCGAACCTAGACCCGACAACCCAAACCCAACAAAGAAAGGGACCCTAAACCCTAAACCCTAAACCCCTGAACCCTAAACCCCTAATTAACCCTAAACCCTAAACCCCTAAACCCTAAACCCTAAACCCTAAACCCTAAACCCTAAACCCTAAACCCTAAACCCAGCAAAGAAGCCACCCGGAGCCTCGGCCTGGGGGCGCGGATCTTCCGCGCCCCGCAAGTCCGCGAGCCGCGCCTGCTCCTCCAGCTCCCTGGTGTGGAGTGTGGGGGTTTTGGGAGGTTTAGGGTTTAGGGTTTAGGGTTTAGGGTTTAGGGTTTAGGGTTTAGGGTTTAGGGTTTAGGGTTTAGGGTTTAGGGTTTAGGGTTTAGGGGTTTAGGGTTTGGGGGTTTCGGGGTTTAGGGGCTTATGGGGTTTCGGGGTTTAAGGTGTTTAGGGGGGTTTAGAGGTTGTAGGGGGTATAGGGGCCAGGGGTTTAGGGATTAGGGATTTAGGCCTCACGCGAAAGCACACAACCGTAAAACCCACTCGGCACCAAAACTCCAAAGCCGCTGCTAAGCTGGTCTACATGAAGGAAGGCCCTATCTGGTTGCAATTGAGATCAATATCGGCATGTGCTTGGAGAACCCATATGCTTGGTAACCCAGCGAAACCCTTTTGCCCTTTATTTGGTTCTAGGTTCCCTTGAACCAACCCCAAACACGGTTCCCTTATAAAAGTGGTATGGTTACTGGGCCAGCAAGTATGAGGCCAGCTGGGGTGATTTTCAATAGGACTCACTGAGTCACCCGGCTCTTGCTTCCTCGAGGGCGCCAAAGCTTGGAGCAGTTCGTCAGGGGACTGCGCCTAGGCCCCCCAGCGTGGCAGGGTTTAGGGACCAGGGTTTCGGGTTTAGGGTTTAGGGTTTAGGGTTTAGGGTTTAGGGTTTAGGGTTTAGGCTTCATTCATTCCTTATGTACCCCATGAGATCATAGTTTGTTCGGTGTAACGCTTCGGGAGGATGCTTTCAGCAGTGGGGAACTCTATCACACTGGCCCAAAGGTTTGAGGCTTTAAGGGGTCCTAGGGTGTAGTTGAGGGTCCCCTAATTCTCTAACCCCAGTCGACAGGTGGAGGGTTTTTAGGGGTCGAGGGCCCTACAAACCTAGGTTCTTTTTGGTAGGGTTAGGGCTTGGGACAACGACACCTCAGGCCTATACAGCCCCCACCCCAGCCCCCCCACCCCCACCCTCACGAGCGCACCGAAATACCCCCCAAATACCCCAAATGCACCCAAATACCCCCAAATACCTTAAACCCATTCAATGCCCAGCATGTGCACCTTGGCCACTGCCTTCAGCAGCTCCTCCGAAGTGAGCGCAATCCGCCTCGCAGTTCTGGTCGTTCTGGGTTGCAGGGTTTAGGGTTGAGGGTTTAGGGTTATAGGGTTTAGGGTTTCGGGGTAAGGTTCATCGGGCTTAGGGTTATAGGGCTAGGAAGCCAGGGTTTAGGGTTTCGGGGTTCTGGGTAAAGGTCTTAGGGGGTTGATATTACAGCCCTCGAATTTCAAGGCTGTCGAGGACCTTGTGTGCACTTGCGGACAGGTGTCGAGCGTGCTTAATCCTGGGGTTTAGGGTTTAGGGTTTGGGGTTTACCGTAGGTATGATGGTCTCACCTGGAGGAAAGGTGTGCGGATGAAGCCAAAACCCTAACCTGTTCAGGGTTGAGGCTTTCGAATTTAAGAGCCAGCACAACCTTGCGCGGGCTACCCCCGCCCCCCCTAGGTCCCCCATAATTCAGGCTATTCAGGGATCTTTTAGCCTGATTAGGTTATTTAAGGGGGGAGCCTAGGGGGGTAGTATAATAGAGGGGGTAGTAGGAAACCCACGATACCTAGAGTTCTCATCTTGCTGGCCCCTGCATGCTCGTTCATACTCCTCCAGGTTACTGGTTTCTTGAGTAGGGAATAAGGGAACTAACTGGGTACCCGGGAATGTAGGAGGGATATAAGGTGCCCAACTACCTCATTCCCTACCAAAGAAAGGCAAGCCAAAATCTCATCCAGAATTCTTGCCTGGGGGGATGGCTTCCTTTGAATTCAAGTTAGCTCCACTGTCACGTCTGCCCTCTGGGACCCGTTGCCAGTCGAAGTACATACAAGAAATTTGGGCACGAGGACCCTTAACCCTAAACCCTAAACCCGAAACCCGAAACCCCAAGCCCTAAGCCCAAAACCCTAAACCCCAAGCCCTATAGACCCTAGACTGTGCAACCGCAGAAAGAAGCTGGGTTCGGCGCTGGTCCACGTGGGCGCAAGGCTGCATGTAAGTCATCATTGCCTCTTCAGAGGTGGCAAGCCGACTAAACCCTAAACCCTAAACCCTAAACCCTAAACCCTAAACCCTAAACCCTAAACCCTAAACCCTAAACCCTAAACCCTAAACCCTAAACCCTAAACCCTAAACCCTAAACCCTAACCCTAAACCCTAAACCCTAAACCCTGCTCTGCAATCACCACAAGATCGGCCTTCCACAGCGCCTCCCGATCTTCGGGCGACACGCCTGGAGGGAGTCGGATGTTTCCCACGGGAGTTTAGATGGGTTTAGGGTTTAGGGTTTAGGGTTTAGGGTTTAGGGTTTAGGGTTTAGGGTTTAGGGTTTAGGGTTTAGGGTCGAGGGTCGAAAGGGAGCTTGGAAGGGTTTAGGTTCGGGATGAGATGGAAGTAGGGCTGCACCCCAGCAACCCTTCACAACAGGAGTCTAATCTCAACAGCTTCGGCTTTACAACGCCGCTTAGCAAAACTTCTGCAAAGGCGCCTCTTAAGGGGTCTAAGGGGAATTTCATGCGTCATTCATTCACTTTGTTCACTCACTCTTTTACTTTCATTATTTTCGCGCCCGTGACATTACTCTGTTAGGGCGTGTGAACAATAACAATATTCTGATAAACCCCCGTGCCTTGAACATACGTTTTTTTATTGGTCCGGTCATATAGTATGAAGATAAGAGCCCATACAGTTTTCAAAAAAGAAATGAGGGGCAAAGTTGGGCTTTTATTCGTTCGCGTAATCGCTTACTCACTCCGTGCCGTCGTTCGGGCACTCATACGATTATACAAAGAAATCGCATGAATACAGTGAATGCACGCACGCATACCATTAATGAACGAAGTACGTGCATGAATTGTATGAGAACGAAGTCATTAACCGTGTAAACGAGAACGCACTTCTAATTAATGTCGCATTCAATGACAGATGTCTTTCATCACGCGATGGAAGTGGGTTCGTTCCGTTCAATCATTCACGCATTTATTTTTTGCGCAAGTTTAGAATTAAATTACGGGCTTATGTTCACCTCCCTCATCAACTCCTAGAAGGGACCTTAATCTTTCTCCCGTATATATCCCCTGTCCTTATATAGTCCCTCTGTACTTATAATAAGGGTCCCTCCTTTAGTCCCTTGAACCTCGACCCTAAATCTGAAAAAGTATGGGGGTCGTTTTTGTGCACTAAGGCTGTCGGGCTTCCCTAGCCTCCATGAACCCCCTCCCTTAAGAACCCTAAATCCTCAAAGCTAAGCCCCAGACCCCAAACCCCAAACCCCAACCCCAAACCCCAAACCCCAAACCCCAAACCCCAAACCCCAAACCCCAAACCCCAAACCCCAAACCCCAAACCCCCAACCCCCAACCCCAACCCAAAACCCTAAACCCTATAAGTAAATCTCAAGAGACCATGGCGGCCCCGTCCTGTGGCAGCTTCCAGGGACCAACGGAATGCGGCGCCCTCACAGCGCATGCAGATTTGTGGTTGAAGTGCTACAAGGCCGGTTTGGGGTTTAGGGTTTAGGGTTTAGGGTTTAGGCTTTAGGGTTTAGGGGTTAGAGGTTAGAGTTTAGGGTTTAGGGTTTATGCCCTAGGGGGTTTGATATTGAGAGGTTTGCTTTCATGACGGAAAGGTTTAGGTTTCAGGGAGGAGGGGTTGGGTATGTAGGGTGCGGTGTGTTAAGGCCTCAGGATATTAAATAAACGTTAAGTTGAGGGTGTAGTGAGTTTCGGGCTGGGGCTTCCATGAGGAAGAAGACCACAAGTCTGCACCTCCTTATGCTGCAAAAAAACCTAAACTCCAAAACCCTAAACACTAAGCACATGTGCATTCCTGCTGACGGGAATGCTGATACCAGGTCTTACCAGGGCCGCTAGGTCCAGGCTTCCTGGGCATCCGACATGCAAAATGTAACCCTAAACCCTAAACCCTAAACCCTAAGACCATGAAACTTATCAGAGGCAAAGAGCTGGCTGTGCACTTGACTTGAGGTGCGGACAGCCAAGCCGACCAAAGATTGCGCCACGGCCTCCAGCCTCCAAGCTAAAGGTTTAGGGTTTAGGGTTTAGGGTTTGGGGTTTAGGGTTTAGGGTTTAGGTTTTAGGGTTCAGTGTAGGGTTTAGGGTTTAGGGTTGAGGGTTGAGGGTTTAGGGTTTAGGGTTTGGGGTTTGGGGTTTAGGGTTTGGGGTTTCGGGCTTGGGGTTTGGGTTTAGGGCAACACTGCAAAGCCCACTCCCTGCTGGGGCTTGCTATCATCGACACTTTGCTGCTATTGGGAACCGCCCCAGCAGGCCTCATTTTCCCATTGGTTGCCCAGTAACCTAGGATGAAAAAGGGTGCCCTTTTTTGCTCAAAGGAGTTGATAAGGGAACCTAAACCTACCAAAAAGGGGAATAAGGGTACTACTGGGCATCCTAGTTTTGGAGCTGGTTACTTAATAAGGGAACCTGAAACCAAATCAAGGGCAAAAGGTTACCACGGGGCTGCCAAGCATATAGGTTCTCCAAACACATGCTAAATCTCAATTGCAACCAGATAGTGAGCCTTCCTTCAAGTAGACCATAAAGCTCGGCATCCCGCCATCTAGGGTTAAGGGTTTAGGGTTTAGGGCGCTTACCTGTCTAGAAAAAAATGATGAGGGGGAAGAGAGCAGTAGAAAGTAGTGCTCAGAGTTTGAGGGCTTAGGTTTCCAAGTAGCTTTGGAAAGAAGTTTTTTTGTGCATATTTTTGCATAAGGGGGGTTACAAGGAGACAGATCAGATTCCAAATTCCTTGATTCCTGTTAAGGGGCTGTAATCACCCAGAGTGAGCCGAGACACTGTTTCAGCACGGAACATGCCTTCAACAAATATACACATATATATGAATAATATGTGTATATATATACACATGCATATACACATGTATTGATTTATATATGCATACATATACATATACATATACATATACATATACATATACATATACATATACATATACATATACATATACATATACATATACATATACATATACATATACATATACATACATATATATCTATATATATATATATATGAGTCCTTACTATGATGGTGTGTTCTTTGTGTAAGGGGCATTGGGCTCTTTGGGTGCAGCCAAGCAATTCGAAAAAAGCTGCGCTTCTAGGCCGCCATCCTAAGCCGCTCCCTAAGTAACATGACGACCAATCTGGGTTTAGGGTTTAGGGTTAGGGTTTGAGGTTCAACCTCTGAGATAACCTGGCACTTTAAACTCTGAACCCCGACACTTTCAACCCCAGCCCAAAGCAAAAAGGAGAACCCTGCCCAAGCTCTAACCCTCTAAGCCCCTGAACCCCTAACGCCTAAACCCGAAACGCTGAGCCCTAAACCCGGTTTAGGGTTTACGGTTTAGGGTGTAGGGTTTAGGGTTTAGGGACAACCATCCCTGCTTAGCCCCCCGACTGCCGAGACAGCACGTCGCAACGGCGGCAGCCAGCTGTGCGTCGCCCACGATCCGCCTGCATGCTGCAAGGGCTGGGTTTAGGGTTTTAGGGTTTAGGGTTTAGGGTTTAGGGGTTAGGGGTGAGGGGTTAGGGGTTTAGGGTTGAGGGTTTACAGTAGGGTTTAGGGTTTAGGGTTTAGGGTTGAGGGTTTAGGGTTTAGGGTTTAGGGATGGATGGGTAGGTCTGCTATGCGCTCCCCAAAAATCCCTGCAGGTACGTAGGTGGGACTAGTGGAGCCTCCAGGATGGTTGCTATCTGATCATAGCCCTAAACCCTAAACCCTAAACCCTAAACCCCAAACCCTAAACTTAGGGTTTGGGGTTTGGGGTTTAGGGTTGGGGTGTATAGGTGTTAAGGGGTATAAGAAGGGACCCCTAGAAGGGACCCTTGATCTTATTCCCCTACATATAACCACCATATATACCTCATACAGTCTAAGTAGCCCCAAAATAACCCCAAAAAAACCCTCAGGTCCCTAAGAAGGGTCCATCCTTTAGTCCAAAACCCTTATAGCCCTGACCTATCAACCCTCATCCCTCGCACTCCCAAGCTCTGCACTCAACTTTGGGGTTCAGGGTTTAGGGTTTAGGGTTTAGGGGATAGGGGTTTTGGGTTTAGGTTTAGACTTACAACCCTGTTTATTTTCACTACCCATGAACCTCCAAGTGTTCCCAGCAAAAGCCTAACCCTAAACCCTAACTAAACCTTGTTGAAGCCCCATAACCTCATAACACCATAACCCCCTAAACCCTAAACCCCCTAAACCCCACACCCCATAGACCCCTCAACCCCTAGACCCTAAACCCCCTAAACACTAAACCCCGAAACCCTCCCGGCCTTGAGATGTGTGGAGGCCACGGACTTCGGGGCCTCGAGGAGTTTGAGGGTTCAAGGGGGGGGGTGGGGGGGGGTGGGGCGGGCCTTTGGGGGCCCATAAGTAGAAGATGTTAAGGATTAGGGCTTAGGGTTTAGGGTTTCGGGTTGAGAGTTTAGGGTGAAATGAAAACCAAACCCTTGACCCTGAAACCTAGCCAAAAGTTCTCAAACACCCTATATACCCTAAACCCCAACCCCAAACCCGGCACTCCACACCCTAAACCCCAAACCCTAAACCCCAAACCCTAAACCCTAAACCCTAAACCCTAAACCCTAAACCCTAAACCCTAAAGCCCCTACAACCTTAACCGCGCCTGGCTCCGGAGATCTGCCTCCAGTGCGTGGATCGCCTCGGAGACGCTGAGGGAGTCGTCCTCCCGGACTCTCTCTGAGACCCTAAGGGTTGAGGGTTTAGGGTTTAGGGTTTAGGGTTTAGGGTTTAGGGTTTGGGGTTTGGGGTTTGGGGTTTGGGGCTTGGGGTTGGGGGTTTGGGGCTTGGGGCTTGGGGTTTGGGCTTGGGGGGTTTGGGGTTTAGGAGTTTGGGGGGGGAGTTTGGGAGTTTGGGGGTTAGAGGATTGGTGGTTGCGGTTTGGGGGGGTGAGGAGTTTGGGGGATTAGGGCCTAAACCCTAAACCCTAAACCCTAAACCCTAAACCCTAAACCCGACAGCTCCTGGAGGCTTCCCAGGAGGCTACCCAGGAGGTTGCCGCCTTCGATGTCGTTGTAGCCGTAGTCCTTTGGTTTAGGGTTTAGGGTTTAGGATTTGGGGTTTAGGGTTTAGGGTTTAGGATTTGGGGTTTAGGGTTTAGGGTTTAGAACTTAGGGTTTCGGGTTTAGGGTTCAGGGTTTAGGGCTAGGGTCCATAAAGTTATGGGACCTGGCGTAATTTCTCACTTCTGCAAGGGGGGCAGTCAAGATCCAAAACGCTGCGGTGTGTGGCTTGGGGTTTAGGGTTGAGGGTTTAGGGGCTCCCAACTGCGCAAGGACATCTCAACTCAGACGCGAAATGGGTCAACTTTTTAATTTAATACATATTTAAGCTTTAAACGCTATACCCCAAGCCCTAAACCCTAAACCCCAAACCCTAAACCCTAAACCCTACTCATAAGCACCCGTGAACCTTCAAGTAGGCGAGTCTTAGGGTGACTTCCAGCGCCCTCAGAACACACCCAGGAAATAGCCCTACTTTGGAGTAGACCCTGGAAAAGAGTATATACTTTTTTGGTATAAGTAGCTGCAATAAGAACCCAGAACCAAACAACAAGTATTTAAAGTATAGTACTCCTAAACCCTAAACCCTAAACCCTAAACCCTAAACCCTGAACCCCAAACCCTAAACCCTAAACCCTAAACCCTCCCTACCGTAAAAGTATAGTACACCAAAATCCAGGTGATAGATTCCCTTCTGGGGCTTGGGCAAACCGAACTTTTCGATCCTCTGGCTTCAGCCTCGGTGTGTTTAGGGTTTAGGGTTTGGGGTTTGGGGTTAGGGTTTGGGGTTTGGGGCTTTGGGATGACACCGGGCGTTGGGTTTAAGAGCGGTTGTGACATGCGTGCTTATAGTGCCCGCTGCAAAAAAAAAGCCACCCTAAACCCTAAACCCTACCCCCTACACCCTAAACCCTAAACCCTAAACCCTAAACCCTCCGTCTTCTCACCTCCCTGGCTCGACGATACGTTAGTCACAGCCTTCTTTTCGGCACGTCAGGGCTATAAGTACCCGCCCTGCTTCCTAGTTGTCCAGTAACGTGGGGGGGAATTACAAGGGTTTAGGGTTTAGGGTTTAGGGTTTAGGGTTTAGGGTTTAGGACTACCCAAAAAAGTCAAAGGTTACCTACTCTACTACTAGGACTTATAGGTACCCATGAACCAAGTCAGAACCCTTCCCCCTACTGCCTGAATCCCTAATGATTTCAAGCCTCCAAGCCCTTCTGTCAGCAGGGGTGACACACACAACATTGGCCCAAAATTAAGGGAGCCCGTAACCCTAAACCCTAAACCCTAAACCCTAGAACCGTACACAGCGGAAGGGCCCATACCTTCAGAACACGCTAAAGCAAGGCAAGGAAACGATTTGAAGGGATCACAACCCTACTTAGACAAGTAGGCTGCCCCCCCCCCCCCACCAACTCCCAACCACTAGCAACAATTCATAAGCGGATGTCATACCAAAACCCTAAACCCTAAACCAAAATCGCACAGAATTAGTAATACGAATCGCAATAATAGCAACGGCCGGGCTTGTCTTACTTTGTTTCATGTGCTTCCCGAACGCACACTACGTTCTCGTTGGAAGCGGATAGCGGCTCCGTCTGGCACGAAGTACAGCTCAGGGCTTACTTAGTAGCCCAGGAACCATGTTATCATAAGGGCACCCTTCCTTTGGGTTGGCTACTTTATAAGGAACCTTGAACCCCCCAAAAAAAGGGAAAAGGGTACCACTGGGCTACCAAGCTTAGGGATGCTAGTGGGGGCTTGGGATGACTTTGGACAGCACAGCAGGAATTAGTAGTTTAGGGGCCTGAATAAGTAGAATAAGGTTTTGGGGGTTATTATAATATGTATAATTATACAGGGACCCTAAGGGAAGACTACTAGTAATTATTCCGACCCCCATACAAATCTAGAAACAAGATATCGTTTTGTGCCCGTCCCCCACTACGTACAACTTTGCATCTACCAGAATCCTGAACGTCCGGAACCAGACATAAACACGGGGTGGAACACAGGCTCTAACCCTTACGCCCACTTCCCCTACTGTGGAGTAGACCCTGGAGAAAAATTGTACTTTTTAGGCAGAAGTAGCTGTAACAGGAACCCAGAACCAACAAAAAGTATTAAAGTATAGTACTCCAAAACCCAGCTTCCCCCCATGGACTGTTACGTCCAGGTAGCGACTTCGGCAGTGGCGTGACAGCGGGGGGAGGGCGAGATGGAGGCGGCGGCGGCGCCAGAACGATCTGATGAGTCACCGTACGATGCCAATAAAGCTGGGTTTAGGGTTTAGGGTTTGCCGAGAAACCTTGGGAAGGGAGTGTTGGGGGAGGGGGGGACCCTTATGAAGTAATTAACCTACACTAAACCCCTGAAAACCCTCAACCCTGAACCCAAAGGCCTAAACGCAGGCCCAAGGATAAGACAAACACCTACAGGCGTTAGCAAAAGCTAGTAGCTCAATTCTGAACTATCTAAGGGTAATTTCATGGGCCCTTAGCGCGGTCCCTTACCTTCTTTATAGGGTTTTCTGATGTATGGGCCTTTATTTGTACAGGGTATATAGGGGGTATATAAGGCGTACCCGTACCCGTTTAAGGGGCCATACTAAGGGACCATGAAACTACCCCAAGAAACTATGTTCTGCCAAGCTCATGGGAAGCCTGCTTTGCACCGACAGCTGACGACCCTCTCCCCACAGCCACGACCCATGAGCATCGCATACCCCGGCAGCCCAAGACCGTTATAACAAAAAACTGTGCCCCTCTAGACCCAGAAGCCCGACAAACCCTATACTCCAAACATCCTCAAACTACAGCCCACCTTCTACGATCCCTAAACCCTAAACCCTAAACCCTAAACCCTAAACCCTAAACCCTAAACCCTAAACCCTAAACCCTAAACCCTAAACCTTGGGCAGCCCCCCTAAAGCCCTATATTTCCTATTAACCCACAGCGCTCGATGTAAGCACCAGACAAGGATTTCCCTTCAACCCGCCGAAAAACATTCCTACACATGGTTCTCTTAAACCCAATAACTTGGGATGTTCCCCCTTATCCTATCAGTCCTTAATAGGGATTCTAGTACCCCTATTAGACTCCCTGACGCAAAAAAACCCTAAACCCTAAACCCTAAACCCTAAACCCTAAACCCCAACTTAGACCACAATCTGGGCTCCAGGGCAGCCGGAGCGCGACTCCGCCGCGGGGCGGCGGCAAGCGCCGCCATCGTAAGCCCAGCTTGTTTCTTAGTCAGAGGGCTCTAAACCCAGCTTTCTTTGCAAGAGGGCGGTTTAGGGTTTAGGGTTTAAGGTTTAGGGCTCTGGGCAACAAATTTCACGGGTTGCTTCATATGGTGGCGTTCTTCTTTAGTTTGCCCTCCGCCTGCGAACCTACTCCTAACTCAGGTTTAGAGCTTTACGGGCAGTAGGGACTTTAGGGTTTAAAAAAGGGTTTAGGGTTTAGGGTTTAGGGTTTAGGGTTTAGGGTTTAGGGTGTAGGGTTCTTTTAAGGGTTTGGGGACTCTGGGGGTTTCGGGCAAGGGGTGTAGCTTGCCGACGATTTTGCCAGCTGGAGCCGTGCGAGCTGATCTGAGGTGTATAACATGGGGGATACTTGAAGGTCCAAACCCTAAACCCTAAACACTAAACCCTAAACCCTAAAGCCTAAACCCTAAACCCTAAACCCCCCAAGGGTAGTTGCAAGGGCAGCAGGCAAAAGGCAACCCACGACAGCTACAGCCAGTTACTTGGAGGCTCATGGGTACGGTTTAGCAGGGTTCGTTGAACCCCTAAATTCGTTTAGAACCATGGCTCCCTTACATAGAAGCCCACTTCTAGGTGGCTCTGAACCTCCAAGTAATTGCTAAAGTATCCACGCGTGCAATGTGTTTAGGCCTTAGCAGCTCGGATCACATATCTATGCTGCTCCGGTAGTACTGTCCACGGGCCATACAACTCTCAGGTTTTCATGTAGATTGAGTCCCTGAATCGCGGAAGTCGACAAAGCTTGGCTGCATATGCGAAGGTGCCATGAGTCGCAAGGTAAGGGACCAACTGCAACCTGAAAGGTTCATGCATCCTCCAGGGTAAAGGTACATCACACAGTCTACGGTTCATGTAGTCACCACGCATGATACTCAAGACCCTTCCTTTGGCAATAAGGCCGGCCAGACGCAGCAAGGCCTAATGAAAGTCTGCACCCTGGGCCTAACGGTCTAATTAATGTGGGTAGTATATGAAGTACGGTTGATATTTCCTGTACCCCCAAAAGGACACCCAATGTATACACTCACCGATATTATAAAAAGGGACCTTATACACACTCACCCAAAAACAGAAATATCTTAGGTTTAGGATTTAGGCTTTAGGGTTCAGGGTTTAGGTACCCATTGCGTGCCATCGAAACCACATAAACCCTTAAACCCTAAGCCTCTCGCGCTTCTGGCCTCCTCATCCACATCCTTAGAAGCCAGCTGCAGCGCAATCGTCACAGCCTGCCCAAAGGCGTCCCTAACCCTAAACCCTAAACCGTAAACCCTAAACCCAATTTACTACTATAAGGGGCACCCCAGATGCCTGAGTCCAAAAACTGTTAGCTAGACCCAAGAGTAACTTCGGAATAAAGCACCAATTTGGTGTTTAAAGGGGCGTATAAGGGAACCTAAAACCTAAAAAATGGAATAAGGCCTTACTCTGGATCCTGATTAGTTCTAAGGACACCCTAAACTCTAAACCCTGGACCCTAGGGGTCACGTAGGGGCTACCCAGGTATATAGGGACTTTACAAGGTATATATTGGGGGTGATATAGGGGAATAAGGTTAAGGGTCCCTGCCCCTTCACGGCCTTCCCTTTTTCACTGAGCCCTTAGACCCTAAATTCCAAAACCCGAAAACCCAATCCCAAAAGCTCGGAAATCGGGCAGCAAGACCCTATGCGTGACCTTCAAGCCTCAAGCCAACAGCCAAAACCCAATCAACGCTAGGCTAGACCCTAAACCCTAAACCCTAAACCCTAAACCCTAAACCCCAAACCCTAAACCCTAAACGCCCCAAAAACCCCAAGACAGGAACCTTCAACCTTAAGGACGCTTCAGTGGCTGGAAAGCCTGCGACGCCTGCCCTGAGCTGAGCTGTAGCTGCTTCTCGAATGGGTTATATAAGGATAATTAGGCTAGGGTTTAGGGTTTAGGGTTTAGGGTTTAGGGTTTAGGGTTTAGGGTTTAGGGTTTAGGGTTTAGGGTTTAGGGTTTAGGGTTTAGGGTTTAGGGTTTAGGGTTTAGGGTTTAGGGTTTAGGGTTTACTAAGCCTAATTATGGCTATTTAAGGGGGGGAACCTAGGGGGGGTAGTATAGAGGGGGAACCCATGACTTCTCGAATGGGCTTTTGGGTTTAGAGCCTTTAGGGTTCTTAGGGCTTAGAGAGTTTTAGGGTTTGGAGTTTTCAGGGTTCTTTTTGGGGTTAGAATCTGTAGGGTTCTTAGAGCTTAGAGTTTTAGGGTTTAGAGTTGTTTTAAAACAACCCGAGGTTTAGAACCTTTGGGGTTCTTAGAGCTTAGAGTTTTAGGGTTTAGAGTTTTTAGGGTTTAGGGGCTTCTTAGAGCTTAGAGTTTTTGGGGTTTGGAGCCTTTAGGGTTTAGTGTTTCCTGGTAGCCCAGTAGCCATAATATAATAAGGGTACCTTTTTGGGGGTTTGTTACTTGATAAGGGAACCTTGTACCAGAAAAAGGGACAAAGGGTACCGCTGGACTACCAAGGGCTTTACAGTTAAGCGTCTTGAGGGTTTAGCGTGTTCAATACAGGGGTCGGAAAGCTACTAATAGTACGCCCTCATGATCCCTTTATAGATATACTTCACTAACCCCCCCCTCCAAACCCTGTAACAACTATAATGACTATGAAGACCACTACATTAGGCTTTCAAGATAGGGCGGATGGTCAGAATTTGGAACCTCGCGGACCTAAACCCCCCCCCCCTCCTAAAACACAACCTAAAGTCCTAAACCCGATAAACCCCAGGACCCTCTAAACCCTTAAACCGTCAGACTCCTAGGACCCTGAGCCCTAAACACTAAACCCCAGACCACGGAAACACCCTAAGACCTTATGAATTGGGATGCTCTCCCTTATACTAACAGTCCTTAGTTGGAAGTATAGTACCCCCTATTGTAATCCCTATTCAGGACGGCTGTACAAGGGGGAACATCCCAAGTACCCTACACCCTACACCCTAAGAAGCTAAACCCTAAACCCGAAACCCTAAACCCTACACCCTACACCCTACACCCTAAACCCTAAACCCTAAACCCTAAGACCCCAAGACCCTAAGACCCTAGACCCTAAACCCTAAACTCTAAACCCTAGACCCTAGACCCTAAGACCCTAAGACCCTAAGACCCTAAGACCCTAAGACCCTAAGACCCTAAGACCCTAAGACCCTAAGACCCTAAGACCCTAAGACCCTAAACCCTAAACCCCAAACCCTAAGACCCTAAACCCCAAACCCTAAGACCCTAAACCCTAAGACCCTAAACCCTAAACCCTAAACCCTAAAAACCCTCAAGCGGGACCTCTTTGCTTCGAGTGGGTGCGATTCGAGGGAGACCGTCCTGGGGGAGACGAAGGATGCTAGCAGACGTGGCGAGTATAAGCCTTGTAGGGTTTAGGGTTTAGGGCTAGGGTTTAGGGTTTAGGGTTTAGGGTTTAGGGTTTAGGGTTTAGGGTTTAGGGTTTAGGGTTTAGGGTTTAGGGTTTAGGGTTTAGGGTTTAGGGTTTAGGGTTTAGGGTTTTGGTTTAGGGTTTAGGGTTTAGGGCTTAGGGTTTAGGGTTTAGGGTTTAAGTTTCGGGTTTAGGGGCTCAGGGCGAATTTTACCGGATTTCGGGCTTAAAGCTTGGGCACTAGATGACCTGCAAACCGACATGTTCAAGAGTGGGACAAGAATGGGAGGAGTATGATTTGGGCTCTGAGGTTCCAGTTCAGGGCCATCACAGTGTTCCGCCCTAAACCGTAAACCGTAAACCGTAAACCCTAAACCCTAAACCCTAAACCCTAAACCCTAAGCTAAGTCAACCCATTCCTCCCCTGTTTGAAAGGCACAACGCACACTTCCACAGGCTCCCGAGTGACACCTTAACCAAGACATTTGCACTTTGGCTTTGAAGGCTGCTTGAATGGCTCGGAATCCTCTTCTCCCCAGTCAAACTCAAAAGCCCGGAGCCCTAACCCTAAACCCTAGCCCTAAACCCTAAACCCTAAGCCCTAAACCCCAAACCCTAAACCCTAAACCCCAAAAACCGAAGCCCTTGTAGACATCTAAGGAAGAGCCGAGGCCGCCACGGCCAGCGTCAGGCGAACTTGCTCATCCGCGTCGCGGGCCATGTCCTGCGAATACGCAGAATGCCAGTCCCAACCCTAAACCCTAAACCCTAAACACTAGACCCTAGACCCTAAACCCTAAACCCTAACCCTAAACCCTGGAAACACTCGTCCTGGGTCATGGGTCATGATAAGCCTTATCCATGTTGAATACGCTAGTGCTGCATATGTGTGCTTTTGGGCCGATATGACATGAGCCGTTCAGTTAAAACAACAGGTTCGAGCGGCATGCTGCAACGAAACTGTCGACAACACCTAAACCCTAAACCCTAAACCCTAAACCCTAAACCCTAAACCCTAAACCCTAACCCCAAACCCTAAACCCTAAACCCTAAACCCTAAAACCTTAACCCTTCGCAAGAAACTGGAGATGTAAAGCGCTCACGGCCAACACCTACTTCTGAGAGTGGCGCAGGCCCGAAACATGCCTACATACTAGAATCTAGGATGGCCCTTAAAACCTTCGACAACTATTCCTGAATACCTACACATTAGTAGGATGGCCCTTAAAACACTCTGAAAAATATTCCTGGATAATCACTTCTCACTTTTACTAAACGCACCCCCCCCCCCCCCCCCAATTATAAAAACACTTTCCAGAAAATCCTCCCGAAACCGAACCCGCCTGTTAAACGCTGTTCCGGCTTAGGGGGGGGGGGGGGGGTTCAGGGGCTCCCAAAACCTGCCAGCCAACCAACATCCTGAAGCTCCCTGCCCTCCCTTCCTAGACCCCAAACCCCTCTGGACCCTAAACGTGACATTTGGACAAAAACAACTCCCCCTAACAGTAAAAACACATTTCAGTTTCCTATTACGGGGGGGGGGGGGGGCCCTGTTTTATATTGGGGGGAAGGGATTATGATCCTCTTAAAACCAATCAGGGAAAATTCGGATCAGGGCTCCAAGACGCCCCGACGGAGCAGAACGAGAGGCGACACTGAGCCGAGCTGACTCTCAACGCAGCTTGGAATGAACCATATATAGTTATAGATGTATATATATATATATATATGCAGTACAAAAGATGTGACATTAATAACATATATATATATATATAATAATTATTAATAATAATCATAATACTAATAATAATAACAAGATGATAACAATAATGATGATACTACTAAGAATATAATAATCAGAATCATAATAGTAATGATGATAACAATAATAATGACAATAATAAACAGTAATATAGCTACAACTATAATTATAATTTTAATCTTAATTATATATATAATAAAAATAACAATATACACCTACATTCTGCTGCCTAAGGAGAGTCCCATTCATGGAGTCCTGACACAGAACTTTCCCGAATCCGCAGAGAGCCCCTAGGCCCCGAAGCCCTGAACCCTTAACCGCCTGAAGCCTAAACCCCTTCAACCCCAAGCCCTATACACCCTGAACCCTTGGGTTTAGGGTTTAGGGTTTAGGGTTTAGGGTTTAGGGTTTAGGGTTTAGGGTTTAGGGTTTAGGGTTTAGGGTTTAGGGTTACCCTGAACCCAAAGGTCCTTCACCTTTCGCAGCCCTTTCTTATGGCCGCCGACGACCTTCTCAGGCAGCTGGAGGTGCACCCTGAAGCCCCTTAAACCCACTAGGGTTTAGGGTTCTAGGGTTCTAGGGTTCTAGGGTTCCAGGGTTCTAGGGTTCTAGGGTTTCTGATGTAGGAGTTAAGGTTTGGCGCCCTATGACGTTCCATGTACCTAGGGTACATGTGCCCAGCTCACCTGTTTCGCGCTCCGACAGAACGACGTGGAGACTTGTGTCTAACTGAGGTATATGGACCCCGCGGGCTCTGATGTCCCTGAACCCTAAACCCGAAAACATGAACTTCTGCAATATTGGGATTACGACTCATTTTTATTTTTAGTTTTGTTTTTGTTTTTGTTGGGGGGGGGGGGGGGGGGGCTCTTCAGCAAATAGTAGTCAAACCGTCAAACCCTAAACCCTCAAAGTTAAAGAAGGTGGGCCAGTCGGGGCTTAAGACCATCCGACTTGGGAACTGCGATGAAGACTGCAAACAACTCTCTCAGAGCCGGGGTTGAGGGTTTAGGGTTTAGGGTTTAGGGTTTAGGGTTTGCGGATGTAAGGCTCAGAAACCCCTAAACACCCTGAACGCGAAGATTGTTTGCATTGCTTATCCCGAAGTGCAGTCGACGGGTAAACACTAAACCCCAAAGCCCTAAACCCTAAACCCCAAACCCCAAACCCTAAACCCTGAACCCTTAACTCTGAACCCTAAACCCTAAACCCCAAACCCTGAACCCTAAACCCTCCTTGCTTTGCTTGTGAAGTTCCCAGCCTCGCAAACGCTGGCTACGGCGACGAGCGCCTTGCGCCGAACGCTCCTTTAGATGCAGCTTGGGGTTTAGGGTTTAGGGTTTAGGGTTTGGGGTTTGCGGTTTAGGGTTTAGGGTCTAGGGTCTAGGGTTTAGGGTTTAGGGTTTGGGGTTTAGGGTTTGGGGTGTAGGGTTTAGGGTTTAGGGTTGGGATTCAGGATTGAAGGGTTGAGATCCAGGGTGTAGGATTTGGGACACTCAAAACACAAGATCAAGAGCTTCGGCAATCCTCGTATGCCCTGGCTTAGGGTTTGGGGCTTTTAGGGTATTAACGTGTAGGGTTTGGTAAGTGCTTTCCGTGCTTAAGGCAAATATAAGGGTCCTAAACTCCAAACCCTGATCTAGACCCAAGAGTAACCTTGGAATGAAAAGGGCACCCTCTTTTGGTTTTAAAGGGACGTATAAGGTAACCGAAAGCCATAAACAAAGGGAGTAAGGGCCTACTCTGGGTCCTAGTGACACACTGAAAGGTCCTCCAAAGTCTCTGAATTGGGAGCTTTTGTCCGGGTACTTTTCAAGCCCTAAACCCTAAACCCTAAACCCTAAACCCTAAACCCTAAACCCTAAACCCTGAACCCTGAACCCTAAACCCTAAACCCCGGCATGAGTGCCCGGCCAGTGCTTGTTTTGAAGGTGCGGTGCTATGGCCTGGGAGGCCGCAACAGCTACGGCCCAGGAGGACAAGACTAAAGCATCACATCTGCCCAACATATTTGGGGTTAGTCTAGCGTGTAGGGTCTAGGGTTGAGGGCTTATGGTTTAGGGTTTTGGGGGTTAGTCAGTCGGGTTTAGGGCTTAGGGTTTAGGGTTTCAGGACTGGGATACACCCTTACAAGGAAGTTATAAGTACCAGAACAGGAGAGGGTGTCTCTGGGACCTCTAGGAAGCACATGAAACCTAAACCCGAAACCCTCGACGTTTAGGGTTTAGGGTTTAGGGTTTAGGGTTTAAGGTTACCCCGAGGCTTCTCAGAAGAGGTTACAGGGTTTGAACTTCGGGTTAGAGTCTACAAACTCCAAACCGTAAACCCTGGGGTTCAGGGTTCAGCCCGCCGTCTGTAAAGTGTCAGCTGTGCAGGGCAGGAGGATCAATGCTGACACTTGGGCTTAGGGTCTTTGGGTGTTGTTCTGAAGGTTTCATTGGGTAAAAGTGTGCCATAAAACGGGAGGGCTTAGGGGTTGGTTTAGGGATGACAAATGCCAGCACAGAAACACGAGATAACACAAGTATCATTGAGGGTTCAAGGTCGAGGAGTTTGAGTTTGAGGTTTGGGGCTCAAAGGTACCCTAAACCCTAAACCCTAAACCCTAAACCCTAAACTCTAAATCCTAAACCCAAAGGTGCTGCAACTGCCCTTCACTATGCCCGCTAAGCACCTGCTACTAGTTCAATAATTCAAGGGTTTAGGGTTTGGGGTTTAGGGTTTAGGGTTCAGGGAATTCAAGGCTGCTGGGCGGTCTGGGTGGGGCTTTCAGGCACATAGGGGCCTTCACATTTTCATGGAATTCTGTTGGAGCCAGTGACTGTTGGACCCCTTTTATGACCTAGGGCTTAGGGCGAGTCGCCCTGAACACTGAAATGGCATTTAGGGTTTGGGTTTAGGGTTTAGGGTTTAGGGTTTAGGGTTTAGGGTTTAGGGTTTAGGGTTTAGGGTTTAGGGTTTAGGGTTTAGGGTTTAGGGTTAGGTTTAGGGTTTAGGGTTTAGGGTTTAGGGTTTAGGGTTTAGGGTTTAGGGTTTAGGGTTTAGGGTTTAGGGTTTAGGGTTTAGGGTTTAGGGTTTAGGGTTTAGGGTTTAGGGTTTAGGGTTTAGGGTTTAGGGTTTAGGGCTCAGGGTTTAGGGTTTAAGGGTTCAGCTGGAGAAGCCTCCAGTGCGAGGTCGAGCTTTCTGATGAGGTCTCGATGCTCGTCGCCCTCCCTGAGTGGGTACATATATATATACAGAAAAATAAACAAATAAATAAAGAAAGAAAGAAAGAAAGAAATATGTATATATGTATATATATATATATTAGGGGAAGGAGATTCAGGGTCCCCAGAACTCCGTCTACTCCTTAACTGAGCGAAGCCCCTGCGCACAACTCTGCTGAAGGGGGAGGGCGGGCGAGTTGTCTGATGGCGTCAATTGAACTACACCCACCGCTTGAGGTTTCGGCGGTCAAACATCCTCTCGCAGGTCAGCAGTCAAATTCGAGGAGGAAATTCGGTAACCCAAAGCCCAAAGCCCAAAACCCAAACCCTAAACCAAACACCCAAACGCAAAACCTGATCAACGGTTTCTTGCGAAGGGCACTGCCATTCTGGGGAAGGATCCGGCTCCGGCCCCCTCTCATGAAAGAATAAGGTCTGACCTAGTTCAAATATTTGGGGGCTACCCCTTGCTACATGCAATTGTGAAGCCAACAAAACCGAGAAACCCGTTAAACCCTCTACTAGACTCCGCAATAAACACTAGAAGCCCTATACATCCAAATAGGGGTTTCCGAAATTATGGGTACCTTACCGGGGTCCTAGAATCTTACTATTTGGGGGTCTATATTGGGGGTCCCTTAAACCCGAACCCCTAAACCCCTAAACCCCAAACCCCTAAACCCCTAAACCCCTAAACCCCTAAACCCTTAAACCCCTAAACCCCTAACCCTAAACCCTAAACCCTAAAGCCTAAACCCTAAACCCTAAACCCTAAACCCTAAACCCAAAACCCAAACAGAGAGCAGAGGCCGCAGGGACCCCGAGCTGCGGTGCAACCAGGGCCGTCAGCGCAGCCGTCGCGCCGCGCCGCTGCCCCCACTCGGGCCTCGGCTGTCTGCTCTTTGCTTGGTTTAGGGTTTAGGGTTTAGGGTTTAGGGTTTAGGGTTTAGGGTTTAGGGTTTAGGGTTTAGGGTTTAGGGTTTAGGGTTTAGGGTTTAGGGTTTAGGGTTTAGGGTTTAGGTTTTAGGGTTTAGGGTTTAGGGTTTAGGGTTTGGGGTTTAGGGTTTCGGGTTTAGGAGTTTGGAGTTTAGGGTTTAGGGTGTTGAGCTTGCTTGGGGGTACCCCCCCCCCCCCTCCGCATGCTTCGAGTCTTCTAGGCGCCTGTAAGCCCAAACCCTGAACCCTGAACCCAAAACCCGAACGGTGGCATTTAGGGTTTGGGTTTAGGGTTTAGGGTTTAGGGTTTAGGGTTTAGGGTTTAGGGTTTAGGGTTTAGGGTTTAGGGTTTAGGGTTTAGGGTTTAGGGTTTAGGGTTTAGGGTTTAGGGTTTAGGGTTTAGGGTTTAAGACGGAGATGTTCACTTCCTTGAGCAGGACACGCGATACCCTCCCCTAAACCCTGAACCCTTATTAACCCCCAAACCCTCAACCCTAAACCCCCCTCAACCCTGAACGCCAAACAGGTACAGCCAGTCTTTCCTGCACGCCGACTCACCAAGATATGCAGCAGCGTGCTGGTCTGTGGCTGAAGCCGAAACTTTCCATGGACGACTTGCTCCAGACCAAGATTGCTCTGCACCCGAATTTCGCAAGAACGAGGATGAAGGGAACATAACTTTACGATCTGAACCGTAAACCCTTTGTGGTTAGGGCTTAGGGTTTTGGGGTTGAGGGGCTTAGGGCTTGAAACCTGAAGCCCTGCACCCCAAACTCCAAAGCTCCTTCTAGGGCTTGGGGTCTAGCCTGTCATCGGGTGTCGGTAGGGTGTATGGGTCGGCCATCTGAAAAAAATCGAGAAACAAAAGCTACAGCTGCCCTGATGCGGGCTCTGGAGGTATGAGGTGCTGGGGGTGTAGAAGAACACTCTTTTAGGCTTTGAGGGGCTTAGGTTTTCGTACTGTTAGGTTGAGGCCTTGGGGCTTTAGCAAAAGGTGCTGAGCAAGTCTGGTGAGAAGAGGCTTAGGGATTTATATAGTTTAACCTTAGGCTCAAAATTAGACCAAAAACCTTACATAAGAAGGCCTTTAGGGCCCAAAAAACCCAGAACAAGAGTCCTAGAGCCTTAGGGTGAGAGTCTACGAATACCGCCGCGCGGTAGCACGCGGTAACTGCGGATGCCATGAGCAAGGTCTGGAATATGTGAGACTGGTCCCGCGCCAGCTTCTTTTTTTGAGCTGCCGGGTTGATGCCAGTCGTGGCGGGCACAATCGCGTTGGAGACAGACATCCGGCAAAAGACATCGGCCAAATGGCCGAAATTCGGCGTGGTATTCTGCTGTATAATGCGTAAGGATGTATATGTGTTGATACTGCAAAGATAGACGAATAGTACTTCCAAAAAGCCGGGTGCAGCAAGAGTGCCGCGGCCGCGCAAGTGGGGCCAACTTTTTCAAACGAGGAAGACACTGGCAAGGCGTACTGATGACTGACAAGCTTAAACTCGACTATTTACCAACATCATGACATGTGGGGCACAACTGCACCGGTGCCAACCAGCTTTTTCATGTTGGCAAACAGCCACTTCCCAATACTCTATGGACATACTGCCACTCACCTGCTTTGCGCGATAAGACCTCAGTCGACCCAGGGAAAGCTCAAGCAGCTCATGTCGTCACTGAGCCAGTGCTGCAACACGAGTCCCGACACCCTAAACTCTGAGACGCTGGGTCCAATACCCTGAATACCCAAGGACGATGATATCTGTTAACTTGAACCATGTTCGCATCTCCCGTATGGGGAATGATCCCAATTTAGGGGATGTTGAAGTCTCTGGGCAAGTACATGTGGGAGCTAAGGGACCCTTCATTCATATATACCCCCAAATTCTAGGATCCCCTTATAAACGGACCCCAAGAAAATACCCCCTAATTTCGGAAACCCGAAACCCTGAACCCTGAACCCTGAACCCTAAACCCTAAACCCTATAAACCCTATAAACCCTAAACCCTAAACCCTATGTCGGCGCAGCAGCTGAGAGATTGTGGTTCGGTCGCGTTGCCAACCCCATGAGGAGATGCACGCCAAGAGAGCCTGGCGGGTCTAGGGTTTAGGGTTTAGGGTTTAGGGTCTAGGGTTTAGGGTTTAGGGTTCAGGGTTTAGTGCCCCGTTCCCCCAATCCACGATAAGGCCCAAATAAAGCCCAATTGAAGGGTTCTACACTCCCACTCAAGCAAAAATACCGAAGGCTTGGGGATCAAGGCCACAACTTTAACGGGCTGAGAACCTAGTAAAACCAAAACGAAATTGCCAAAGCCCCCAACCCTAAACTTCGGATTTTTTTGATTCAGGGTCTTGGACCCAGCATTGGCCTAAACCCCAAACCTTCGGTCTAGGGTTTAGGGTTTAGGGTTTAGGGTTTAGGGTTTAGGGTTTAGGGTTTAGGGTTTAGGGTTTAGGTTTTAGGGGATAAGGGATGAGGAATGTGGGATAAGGGATAAGGGATTAGGGTTTCAGCTTTGCCGAAGCAGGCCAGGCGATGGCTGCAGGAGTATGAACGAGGTGGTCAAGGCTCAATCCTGAACCCGAAGCTTTAGGGTTTAGGGTTTAGGGTTTAGGGTTTAGGGTTTATGGTTTAGGGGGTTTACTGTAGGGTGTAGGGTGTAGGGTTTAGGGTGTAGGGTTTAGGGGCTCGAGGGTGAGGAACTGGGGAACCTTTGGGAGATAGAAAGGAGAGCTACGGAGTAGTAGGAACTACTCGATACCCCTCGAGGAACCCCCGACTTGGAAAGACATTGCGACACAGCCCCTCAGCACTAAGCCCTAGAACCCTAAACAACACCAGGGACTCCATTTACCTGGTGCAGGGTTTTGGGGGGTGTAGGTTGTAGGGTCTAGGCTGTAGGGAAAGACACAGTAGTGAAGGCGCACGCACTCTAGGCTTCACAAATCCTGAAACCGTCCACCGATCCTCGGTCCGAACATCTCAAAGGGACCTAAGATTTAGAAACGTTTGGGGTTTAGGGTTTAGGGTTCAGGGTTTAGGGTTGCTCCCCAACCTCAGAAGAGCTCAGAGTCACAGTGTCCAGTTCCTCCTGCTACAGCACCCGATGTGGGGGGAATGCTGCACTCAGAAGCCTTCAATTAGGGTTGGGGCTTAGGGCTTAGGGTATATGTTTGGGATACCGGAATTCAAAAACAAAAACAGGTACTACAAAGGGCCATTCTGGCACAAAGCGCTGGAATCTGGCGGCTCCGAGGCGTGAATCCGCCCTGAGGATGAGGACTCTACTTTAAGGTGTAACTCGTGGAACTCTAAACCATAGAGCCTAAACCACAAACCCACGAGATGGGTTTCCTTCCCCCCTTTTCAAAAATCAAAACAAAAATGGCCCTTAAAAACCTCTGAAAGATATTCCTGAATATGATCCTCCTTAAACCCAGCAAGGAAAAAGTGTCCCAAGCGCCTCCTAGCAACCAATCTCTACAGCGGCACTGACGCCTCGATTTATCTACGTAACTTCTACCCAGAGTTTAATAAGGCCTGGGATGCCTTGCAACTGAACCCAAAACCTTCAACCAGCCCAGCAACGCTAAACCCTAAACCCTAAACCCTAAACCCCAGCAGAGGGTGTAGGGTTGGGGGGGGGGGGGGGGAACAGGATGACACGGAGCTGCGCGTGTGCTGGGGCTCTACGGGCTTCGAGGGCTTTGGGAAAGGCGAGTTTAGGGGTCTTCGGGGTTTAGGGTTTAGGGTTTAGGGTTCAGGGTTTGGGGTTTAGGGTTTAGGGTTTAGGGTTTAGGGTTTAGGGTTTAGGGTTTAGGGCTTAGGGCTTAGGGTCCCGAAGAGCTCGAGGAAGATCCGGAGCCGGAGGCGCCAGAAGAAGAGGAGCCTTGGGAAAGAAGAGAGCTTCCCACCTTTTTAAAGTTCAGGGTTTAGGGGGCTTAGGGGGTTTAGGGTTTGTAGGGTTTCTAGGGTTTCTAGGGTTTTTAGGGTTTTTAGGGTTTTTTGGGGTTTAGGGTTTTAGGGCTTTATGGTTTTGGGCTTTACTGTGTCAGGGATAAGTAGCCGTTTCGTATGTTCCGGTTTATAAGGGCTTCGGGTTTCACAATAAGTTTGGGCTTGACACCCTGCTGAGAACTTGCGTTGTCAAGTGCCGCACCCCACACCCGAGACCCTGGGAGAGCCCAATAGATCGTAGTCGACTGCCGGACTTTGGGGGTGTACCAGCCGAAGTCCACATCCGAAAACCCCATAGTCCCTATTCCCAAAAACCCCTAA
This sequence comes from Symbiodinium natans, assembly GCA_905221605.1. Lineage (NCBI taxonomy): Eukaryota > Dinophyceae > Suessiales > Symbiodiniaceae > Symbiodinium > Symbiodinium natans. Next base: position 115,207 of record CAJNDS010002454.1, read on the forward strand.
ATCCTACATCCTAAACCCAAGAAAGCCTGAACCCTATGTCCCTAAACCCTAAACCCTAAACCCTAAACCCTAAACCCTAAACCCTAAACCCTAAACCCTAAACCCCCCCCCCCAAACGCCCAATCCGGATTGGGAGGCTAGGGTTCAGAGTTTTGAGAGGGGCGTTGAAGAGGCTCCGGCCCCATACCTGTGTCGGTTTAGGGTTTAGGGTTTAGGGTTTAGGGTTTAGGGTTTAGGGTTTAGGGTTTAGGGTTTAGGGTTTAGGGTGAACTTTAATACCCTGAAGCCCTAATTAAGCCATAGACCTCTAAATTCAAGGTTTAGGATTTGGGGTTTAGGGAAGAAAGCATGCCAGCACCCCTTGCACATGACTGAAACCCATGCATGTATTCGAACAACTTAGGATGACATAGAGAACGGTATTGGGTGCTGGCCCAACGTCGAGGCTCTTGGGCTTAGAACTACATCAAATGCAAACTGGGGTGTCAACTGCCACCCTGAACACTCCCTCCCCCCCCCCCCACCCCCCAAAACCCCCAACCCCCCAAACACCTTGAACCCCCTAAGCCCTAACCCTAAACCCTAAGCCTGCAACCGACCTGAAACCTCCAAACATAGCTTCCGCCCAGCGACTGGACCCGGATCCACCGGCCGGCGGAGGATTTCCTCCCATGGCTTTGGTGGCCTTCCGCATTCGATTCTGCGGGCTTGGTAGCCCAGTAACCATGATGAGGGGCGCCCCCTTTTTTTGGGGTTGGTTACTTCATAGGAGAACCCATAAATCAAAAAGAAGAAAAAAACGAGTCACCCCCAAGTCCTAAACCCTAGAAACCCTGAACCGCAAAACCCTAAACCCCAACCCCTAAACCCGAAGCCCCACGAAGCAGCGCAGTATGCGCCTGCTCTGTCTGACGGCCGTTGACATATAGGAAGCCCCACACCTCGGATTTTGAGGACAAGGCCATAGGGGTTTAGGGGGGTGTAGGGTGTAGGGTATAGGGGGTTTAGGGTTTAGGGCTGCAGGAAACATAGCACAAACACGGTTGGGGTCTAATGGGGCTTCCGGGATCAGGATTGACGCTTTTGGGGCATGTAAGGCTGAAGAAAAACAGGTTCAGGGGAGCTTGGGGTCTGACATGGATGAACCCTAAGCCCTACAGACCCGAAGTTCTACACCCTCAACTCCATAAACCCTGAACCCACCCCGCAAAAAAAGTAAAAAAGTACAGAAGTTGTTGGTCTAGAAGTGCTAATCTTCCGAATCGAGCAATTGCAGCGATTGTTCTGGGAGGCGCGAGTATAGGGCGTAGGCTGTCGAGCTGAGGCGGGCATTATGAGAATTACCATGGAAATTGCCCCCATGCCCCTAAACCCCAAACCCTAAACCCAAACCCTAAACCCTAAACCCTGAACCCTAAATCCTAAACCCTAAATCCTAAACCCTAAACCCTAAACCCTCACCGAGCACTGGAAAGACGGGTGATCCCCTGCATTTCTTCGGAGTCATGCTCCGAGCATGGCGAGGGATTTTGGGGGGGCTCCGAGGACCTCGAGGGGAGTCCCGAATCTTGGAGTGTAAGATGTGCCGGGTTTAGGGTTTAGGGTTGAGGTTTAGGGTTTAGGGCTTGGGGTTTGGGGTTTGGGGTCTAGGGTTTAGGGCAGACCATCTAAGCCACAACGGCACCCCGAACCAAAATATCCGAAGCCCCCCCATCGACTGTGGCCCCGGGCAGCCAGCAGCAGAAACATGAAGAGGTGCAGCGGCGACATACGGCTGTTCAAGGTCAGCCTTGATTTCAGCCGGAAGGACGGGTGGTTAAGGCTTTGGGTCTAGGGTGTGTGAACACCGTGAAGCAAACGCTAAACCCCGCCAATGAAACCCGAAACCCCTGAACCCCCCCCCTAATGTTGACTTCACATTAATGATTCCCGCCGCAATTGTAAAATCCAGCTGCCGGAACACAATATTGTAACCCGCCACAATTGTAAATCCGACCCGGGAAATCCGTTTTTTACGGGCGTGGTGCTACTACCTAATACTAAAACTAATAGTACGTCCTACCAGGATTTAGGCGAACATTATTGAGGAGGCCCTGGCCGGAGAGATTGATCAATCAAGGGGGGGGGGGGGGTTTATTAATGCGAAGTCAACATTAAACCCTAAATCCAATTTCCTCAACCCAAAAAACTCTCAACAATCAGATTCCGGGGGCCGAGGCCTAACACCCTGAAGCTTCCGAGAAGCTGAAGCGCTCCAGGCCCTCTACTTGAAGGTTTAGGGTTTAGGGTTTAGGGTTTAGGGTTCAGGGTTTAGGGTTTAGGGTTTAGGGTTCAGGGTTTGCTTAGAAGTGGGGGTAGAAGTGCCCTAAGTAAGGTGATGACCTTAGCTACCCTACTTATAACCCCACTTAGGGGTAAGTTCAAGTTTTAAGGTTGACTGGGATTTGCAGGGTTTAGGCTTCGCAGCCCTCAGGGTCCCGGACCGCAGAGCTGAAACCCCATCCCGAGCATAATCAGGGACCCCGAATATGGGGTTTCGAAATACGGGAGCCTTAAAATCGACCCCCACAAATAGTAGGATTCCCTGAGAAGAAGAACCACAGAAGGTACCCCTAATTTTCGGAAACCCAATATAGACCCCCAAATAGTAGGACTCCCTCATAATAAGGACCCCAATCAGGTACCCTTATGTCGTAAACCCTCAGACGATGGAACGATGGACCCAAAGGTGAGGGCAGCTGACCAGAACTAGATGCAGGGGTTAGACTAAAAGGTTTAGGGTTTAGGGTTTAGGGTTCATGGGTACTTGTACGCAAAATCAAGCGGTACATATGGGGGGGGGTTCCGACATGAGGAGTACCTTATTGGGGTCCTCATTATAAGGGAGTCCCACTACTTGGGGGACTATATTAGGGGCCCTTATGTTCGTAAACAGCCATATCTGTAGCCAACAACTGGTTGCAACCTTGTGGTGAGCGTACGCATAGACTTGCTTCTCTACGAGGTACCTCATGAACCCTGAACCCTGAACCCTGAACCCTGAACCCTGAACCCTAAACCCTAAACCCTAAACCCTAAACCCTAAACCCTAAACCCTAAACCCTAAACCCTAAACCCTAAACCCTAAACCCTAAACCCTAAACCTCTTGCAGCTCGGGGAGTCCATGCTGGGATTCACCTGAGCCCAGGCGCGTGTCGCTGGTATCCAGATCGCTGATGGTGTGCTGATTCGAGAGGCCCTCCATGATGCTTTGCAGGTTGGCACCTTGGTATGCTCTTGCTTAGGAACTTTAGGGTTTAGGGTTTAGGGTTTAGGGTTTAGGGCTTAGGGTTTAGGGCTTAGGGCTTAGGGCTTAGGGTTTAGGGTTTAGGGTTTAGGGTTTCGGTTTTGGGGTTTGGGGTTCAGGGTTTAGGCCTAGGGTTTAGGGTTTAGGGTTTAGGGTCCAGGGGCTCTACAAGCGAGACTTTTACGGCCCACAGGGATCATAACAGGAGTCCCGATTCGCCTGAACCCTCAACCGAAGGCTAAAACAGCCAAATACCCCAAACCCTGAACCCTGAACATACCGAACCCTAAACCCTAAACCCTAAACCCTAAACTCTAAACCCTGAACCCTGAACCCTGAACACGATCAGCCCGAGTTTAAGACCACAAGCCTAAACGCTGAACCGAAATCCTGAATAGCCTCGGGATTCGGGCGGCACCCAAAGTGACTCCAGGGCAAAGTGTGGAGGACTCACGAGGGTCTTTCAGAGCTGAGGGCTTAGAGTAACCGCCTTCAAACCTTTAAACCTGGAGTCTTAAACGGCACGAGCTGTGCAGGACTTGGAGAAGATCTTGCAAGGGCTCGAGATGTGTCAAGGTCTGTGTTTAGGGTTTAGGGTATTAACTACCAAACGAGTTTAGTTTGGGTTTAGAAGGACACTTTGACCGGAGATCGGAAGTACTTACTGCGCAGTCCCCAAAAAAAGCCCTGAATCCTAAACCCCAAACCGCAGTACCTACTATATGAGGGTTTCCGAAAGTCCCGATGACAGGTGCCCCCATTTTTTGGGGGCTGTTACCCTAAACCCTAAACCCTAAACCCTAAACCCTAAACCCTAAACCCTAAACCCTAAACCCTAAACCCTAAACCCTAAACCCTAAACCCTAAACCCTAAACCCTGAACCCTGAACCGAGCTGCTCTGGGAGCGGATGAACTCGCAAACCTCGGCCGCTTTACCCCTGCGGTTGGGGCTTCAAGGGCGTAGGGGGTTTAGGGTTTAGGGTTTGGGGTTTAGGGTTTTAGGGTTTAGGGTTTAGGGTTTGGGGTTTAGGGTTTGGGGTTTAGGGTTTAGGGTTTGGGTTTACGGTTTTAGGGTAGGTCATACTTCGATTGGGAAGCAAGGAATGGGGATAAGTGTGCCTTGCACCTAAACCATGAATTCTGGGGTTCCGGCATCTTCCAGGTGTGCGGGGGTTTTCATTAGGACTGGAGGTATAGGCCGTTGAGTTGGGTCAAGAGTTTCAGGTTTTGGGGGTGTGGGTGCAGGGTTTGTGGTCATACGGGGTTGAGGACTTACAGGGTGGGGCCCCCTTACTATACTAACTGTAGTTAAGGGACTTATAACCTAACTTAGGGTCCTTATAACCCAATTTAGGGCCCTTATAACTCTACTTATAACTAGGGGGCCCCACCCTGTAGGGGTTTAGGGCTCAGAAGCTTGAAGACTTCATGGCTTGAGAAGGGCATGCTTTGATGTTCATGGGTACCTACAAGTGCTACAAGTGTGGCTATCAGAGGGGTAACTATGGTTGTATAAACCCTCAACCCTAAAACCCTAAAACCCTAAAACCCTAAAACCCTAAAACCCTAAAACCCTAAAACCCTAAAACCCTAAAACCCTAAACCCCTAAGACCCTAAACCCTAAACCCTACTTGTAAGTCGCCATGAACTTTCAAGTAGAGCCCATCGATGCCAAGATCTCGACACCTCGGCCATCGCCCGACTGAGGCCCGGGCGCAGTCCCAGGGGCTGGACATCTCCTCAGGTTTAGGGTCTATAGGGTTTAGGGTTTGGGGTTTAGGGAGAAGGGTTTAGGGTTTGGGGTTTAGGGTTTAGGGTTTGGGGTTTGGGCTTTAGAGTTTAGGATTTAGCTCTTTAGTGGCTAGCCCGGTAAACATGTTAGAGTTTTGGGGTTGGCTATTCTAGGTTCCCTTATAAGGGAACCTTGAACTCAAAAAAAAGGGTAAAGGGTACCACATGGGGGGGGGGGTGACCATATATATATATATATAGTGGGTACTAGAATCCCTTTGAAAGATTGTTCGTACAAGGGGGAACATCCCAACCCTAAACCCCAGGCCCCAAGCCCCAAACCCGAAACCCTAAACCCTAAACCCTAAACCCTAAACCCTAAACCCTACACAAGGTTCCTGTGTTGTTGCGGAAGGTAGCGCCTCGAGCTCCCTCAGCTCGCGGCAGGCCCGGGTATGGGGTTTAGGGTTTAGGGTTTAGGGTTTAGGGTTTAGGGTTTAGGGTTGAGGGTTGAGGGTTCAGGGTTTAAAGTTTAGGGTTCAGCATCTCATCTTCGAGCTCTCACAAGTCAACCAGCTTTCCAAGCGACGGGAAAATACCCACCCGCCCACAGAAGCCCAGAAAATACAAGGTTCACTCTATCCGTAAGCCTTAGGCTCCCTTAGACCCTAAACCCTAAGCCATTAAAGCATGGGCTACCAAGAGTGTGATCAGCTCGATGGAGGGAGGATGTAGGGCTCAGGATTCAAAGGTTGCTGCCCTAAACCTAAGCGATCCCTACTGCTGCCAGGGAAGAAATTGCCTTAATGCCACATCCAACTCCAACCGAAACTGGGTTGACGCCGTGCGCTGTTCCCGTACTTGAAGGTTTTTAGGTACTTATGTACATAGAAGCAGAGACCAGGGTTCACGGTTGAGGGTTTAGGGGTGCTCATAAAGGGGGTTAGAAGTGCTCCAATTAAGGTTATGACTCATGACCATAGTTACCGCACTTGTAACCGCTACTGAAAAGCAGCCATGAACCTCCAAGCAATTGCCCCTGGGGTATCTGGCATGTCGGCTGGACAGGGGCTGGAGGTAAGGAGGCAGCTTTTGGTGTAAGGGCCCTGGGATTAGCTGTATCGCGGCTTGGGGAGGCGAGGCTTACATGCCCCGAGGCCTTGAGTTTCGGGTTTAGGGTTTGAAGGCAAAAAAAAACCTCTTTAGCCTACTCGCGGCACATCCACAGATGTCGTTCGAAAGAAAGTTTCGTGCTTGGTGCCAGCCTCAGTACGGCGTGATGGTCCGCAGTTCGTCGGCAGTGTAGCGTGTCGCTGGCTCCTTAAGCTTGCCCAGCAGGCGAGCAGAGGGGGCCTCGGCACCCCGGCGGTCGTAGATGTCGAGGATGCTGTTGAAGAATTGCATGTACGTCTGCGCCTCGACGCGCTCGCATCCCATGCGGCAATAGGCCTCGAGCACGTCCTCCCGCATCTTTCGGCTGGCAGCCAGCTTGGCCTCGTGCTTCTTCGGGTCCCCACCACGCTTGGCCATGCGCTTCGCACGAATGTCCTCATCGACATCCAGCACGACGGCAACGTCAAACGGTGGAAGGTCACTCGGCCAGCGGTACACCGGATCGCCCTGGTCCGGCAGCGCAGGAAGCGCCCCGGCCGCGACAGCGTTGACCAGGGCCATGCCACACGTCGAAGCATACCAGCGGTCGACGACGACCGGTCCAGTAGCGGCGGCGGCGGCGATCTGATCGGCGGCGAGGTAGTTGGCGCCACAGTAGAAGGCACGCATCAGGAGCTCCTCGAGCTGCTGGAAGTGTTTTCGGACACGGTCGAGGCTCGGGTCCGGCGTGCAAATGCGGGCGCCGGCCAGTTTTTCAGCGAGGTTGGTGGTGACTGTGGTCTTGCCGACGCCATCGAGCCCCTCCACGATGAAAACCGCGTGGCGTGCCTCCGCTGGCGCGTGGGCGAGGCTCTCGCCGCAGGTGCTGGCCGCCACGCTGGCCACGAAGGTCTCACACTCGTCCGACCACCAAGCTGGGCGCATCCTTTGAACCGCGCGCAGCACCGCCAGCGTCGCAGTGTGGGAGGCGTAGATCGGGTACTTGCCGCCCACCTGCTGCGATTGGGCGAAATTAAGCAAGTCCGTGGATGACAGCGACTGCGTAGCAGAGAAGCACCGGCGCAGCAGGGTACCTCGCGCCATTCATCCGAGTCGTCTGTATACGGGGTCCCAACTAACACGTCATCATCTCCCTAAACCCTAAACCCTAAAACCTAAAACCTAAACCCTAGACCCTAGACCCCAAACCCGAAACCCTAAGCCGATCTGGCTGGCTTGAGCAGTCAACCGCATCATGCACCGAAACCCCGTTCAAGCAGCAAGCTCCCCGGTGGATATATGCCCCTTTTGGGTCCATACTTGGAGGTTCATGGTACTTATTAACCAAGTATCACTGTACTTATAACCCACTCATAAGCCCCTTAATTGCCCTGATATGGTTATAAGTACAGTGATATGTACAGATATAATTGGTTAATAAGTACCATGAACCTCCAAGTAGGTTCTACCCACATAGGGTCCATGAGGTCAGGGTTTTTGGGCAGCATGGTCCTTTCGGGAACCATCCTGGACTTCGACTTGGGATTGCAACTGCCGGCTGGTTCTTAGGGTTTAGGGTTTAGGGTTTAGGGAATGAGGGAGTGAGGGCCTTGCATTAAACCCTTTAAGGGATTAATAGGGATTATATAGGGTACCATCAAACCCTTTAAGGGATTATATAGGGTACCATGAAACCCTTTAGGGGAACATATTGGGTACCTCATTCCCTCACTCCCTCCTAAAACCAATGGGAACTGCAGGATCCTGGGCGCCCGGCAGTCACAGATTAGTATATTGACAGGGATCGCGGTTTGATTGTCAGGCGGGTGAGCAACACTGGGCCGAAATGCCAGCACGGCGAGCTAAGGCCAGGAGAAGCTTCGGCGTCTGATGAGTCGACACCGTGCGTGGGCAGACGCCTTCACATGCACACATGCACACATGCACACAATTCCTAAAACATCCTGAGACGTACCACAGACGTGAATCCTAACATCCTGCTTGACACGCCCTTTGAAGCAGCTCTGCTTCCTTGTCATGCACAGGCAGCCCTCTTGGGGAAGCCTGTCTGCCTTAACTGCTCCTCAATGCGAGGATCAGGCGTATGGTGGCCATGTGGGGTTCCCATAGCCTTCCTACCTAAGTGGACCCGGCGTGTGAGGTTCCGATCTGAATCAACCCTAAACCAAAAACTCCCTAGACCCTAAACCCTAAACCCGGGGCTTATAGGGTTTTAGGGCGTAGGGTGTTTTCCGTGTTTGGGGCTTAGAGTTTGGGGCGTTAGGCTTAGGTTCCCAAATCCTACACCCTGATTAGCAAGCTCTAAACACCAGGGTCCCGCTCAGTGCACGTCCCATTCGGGTCGACGGCCGAATTCATCTGCGTGGACCCTTTGGGTCGCAGCACCGGAAGCTCTTCGAACAGGGTTTCTAAGGTTTAGGGTGTTTTAGTTTAGGCTTAGGGTATTCTCACTAAACGACAAACCCTAACGGGGTTTAGGGTTTCATAGAGTCCCCAAGAGTTGGGAAGCGTGATGTACGATTTTAAAAGATTTGGGACGAAAAGAGATGTAGGGTATTCAATAAGGCTTCAGGATCTTAAGAGGCTGGAGCTCCCCCGCCCCGCCACTCCTGCCGGACAAAACTCGACAGCTTGGGAGGTTCCCCCTTATACTAGCAGTCCTTGATAGGATATTTATGAGGGGGTACTATACTCCCGATTAAGGACTGCTAGTACGAGGTGGAACATCCCAATTCGCCAAGTGGGGTTGACGCGTATGGCTTTGCATGGGTCCAGGGATGAGAGTTTGAGTAGTTGTGTTCAGGCCCTAAACCGTAAACCCTAAACCCGAAACCCAAAACCTTAAACGGGCTTGGGGGGCTTCGGGTGTCAATATAGCCGTATACGAGAGCCCCCGGACGGGAGAGTGAGACAAAGTGCTGACTAGGTTGGCCGATCAATGTTTAGGGTTTAGGGTTTAGGGTTTGGGGTTTGGGGTTTGCGGTTTGGGGTTTAGGGCTAGGGTTTGGGGTTTACGTTTTAAGGTTTCGGGTTAAGAATCGCATACCCAAACATCAACAAAACTCAGTATGAACAACGGCTCCCACGCATACACCTATTAAGCCCTGTTGTCCATGACAAAAAAACACCAGTATCCCTTAACTCGGTAGCCCAGCAACCATATCATGATAACGGTACCCTTTTTTTGCGGTTGGTTGCTCTATCAGGGTACCCATAACCCCAAAAAGGGGGCTTTAGGATTTAGGGTTTAAGGGAACTCTTACCCAAAAAAGAGGGGTAAGAGGGAACCACTGGGCTACCAAGCTAATCCCTCAGGCTCAGAATAAATATATAAGAAGGCCGAGGCCAAAAAACCCTAGAGTAAGAGTAGAGCCTTAGGGTTACCCTACACCCTAAACCCTAAACCCTAAACCCTAAACCCTACAAGTGTACATAAGGGCGTTGAGCCGACTCTGCCAGCTGATCATTAGCAGGCTTGCCCCTCCGCTGACGCTGCCATCCGCAGACGCCTCCTCAATGGAGCTCATAAGGACGCAGGGAGCGGCTCAAAGCTGTTTAGGGTTCAGGGTTCAGGGTTCAGGGTTCAGGGTTTAGGGTTTAGGGTTTAGGGTTTAGGGTTTAGGGACCCTAAGCCCTATAAACCCTAAACCATCTCGGGCTACGTAGGGGCTATCAAAAGCCCCAAGTCCGAAATGCCGCACGTGGCACCTCCAGCCCTGCACCCCCCTCAAGAATCAAGAGGGTACTCCTTCTCCCAACCGCTGAAGCACAAGCTGCTTAGGGTTTAGGGTTAAGGGTTAAGGGTTTAGGGTTTAGGGTTTAGGGTTTAGGGTTTAGGGTTTAGGGTTTAGGGCTTAGGGTTTAGGGTTTAGGGTTTAGCGTTTAGGGTTTAGGGTTAACGAGCAAAAACCCTGATCTTTAGGGTTTATGTGTTAGGCCTTGGGGCTTAGAACTTTTTAACCTCACCCGTTTGAACCCTTCGCAGAATGAACGCTCGGAAGGGGAGCCTACTGTCCCGACAGATCGGAAGGTTCAGGGTTTAGGGTTTAGGGTTTAGGGTTTAGGGTTTAGGGTTTAGGGTTTAGGGTTTAGGGGGTCAGTGCCTAGAAACCTTAGGGAAGCTTAGGGAGCCTTCATCTACTATTTGCTTAAGAACCCCCACACGAAATGAAAGAGAATACTCCCTATATTGCCCAAGGAAGCAAAAAATGGGGGGGGGGGGGGGGGGGGGGGGGGGGGGGGGGGCTTCTTAAGCAAATAGCAGTCATGGGATAAGAAAAAATATGGGGTTTCAACTCGGCCTTAAGGTCTTCTTTAAGGTTTGGCATGAGCAGGTTGGCAGGGTTTGGGGTTTAGGGTTTAGGGTTTAGGGTTTAGGGTTTGGGGTTTGGGGTTTGGGGTTTGGGGTTTGGGGTTTGGGGTTTAGGGTTTAGGGTTTAGGGTTTAGGGTGCAGGAGAGCTTGCGACTTTGAGGCTTTGAGCTACCTCTGAGCCTCTGAGTCGCCCACAAGGCGGAAGCATGGTGCCCAGCCGTACTTTCTCCTGGCTTGAGCTTGGGTTTTGAGGTTATAATAAACATTAGGGCCCCTAGAAGGCTTGAGGGTTCAAGCTAGGGTTTAGGGTTTAGGGTTTAGAGGTTAGGGGTTAGGGGTTCGGGGTTAAGAGTTTAGGGTTTACCCCCCCCCCCCCCCCCCCCCCATCTCAGCAATGGCTACCCCACATAGGTAGCAACGCTGCTTGTTTTCCATTTTCACCGAAGAACCTGCCAAAACACAAGCGAATATAGGGGTCGGAAGAATTTCCAATAGTGGGCCAACTGGGGAAAAAGCATGGGAACCCGGACCAAGAGCCATGTTCGAAATGAGCTCGATCAGTGCGGGCATGATGTCACCCGGAGAGATCATGCGGTCAGTGGGGCTGACCTTGTCTGACGACTGCGCACGAACCAGGATTTCATCCGCGGCTTTCCAACTGTACCCTGATATCACCAACAGAACGCATCCGATGAAGTGCCGCCACCTGTGCGGCAGCCTCCGATCCGACTTCGAGGCGTCAGGGCTGTAGGCAGCTTTCGCCTATGGTCCCTTCGTGATTATACTAGAATAATTAACCCCAAAACCCTATTCTAATGAAACCGCGTGAGCGTCTCGTGCTGGGAAAGTTGATCCCTTGAGGCCCTAAACCCTACAAAGGGTTTCTGCAAGCACTCTCTGCAACGGTTTGGGGCTTAGGGTTTGGGGCTTCGGGCTTAGGGTTTAGGGTTTAGGGTTTGAGGCAAGCGGTCCACCAGGTCACCAGGCTTCAAAGGGGCTGTGGAGCTATAAAGCCTGCGCCCTCTTGGTAGGTAGTCCAGATGGTTTCTCATAGCAAGGCTACCCGTTCTGTTGTTGGCGACCTTATCCTGGACGTAGTCGCTGAGTTCATAAGCCCCCCCAAAAAAGTGTACACTTTCAATTCTATAGGGGATTATAGCATCTCAACAAGTGTAAAGTGTGCTGACTCAGCTACTAAGTGGAACCTGGAATCCCACAAAAAAAGGGCACCACTGGGCAATCATGTTTAGGGGGGGCTTGCTATCATCGACACCTCGCTCCTACGGTCCGGTGTTAGCATAGGTGACTTGAGGGTTCAGGGTTCAGGGCTGAGGGAGCAAGTGAAGCTTCAGACCCCTCAAGGCCCCCCAAAAAATCAAACTCCCCAAGCCCGAATCCTCGGCTTTGGGGTTACGGTCTATTGTTTAGGGTTGAGGGTTTAGGGGCCCAAACCCGACATCCTATCCTGCTCCGAGAAAATCCCAAACCCTAAACACCAAACCCCAAACCCTAAACACTTAACCTCAAACCCAAACCCCGAACCCGAAACCCCAAACCCTAAACCCTGAACCCTAAACCCTAAACCCCAAACCCTAAACCCTAAACACTAAACCCTAAACCCTAAACACTACAGCTTTTTGGAAGCTGGCCAGGGCCACGCAAGACCCCTCGAGGTCCACCACTCCCCACAGCCTTGGACACTTCGTGAGGGTTTAGGGTTTAGGGTTTAGGGTTTTGGGTTTAGGGTTTGGGGTTTGAAATTTAAGTGTTTGATGGGCTTGGGTTTGCATGGTCTGGGTATTTGTACGTGTTAGGGTTTGGGGCTTATGAAGGGGTGATTGGGCCGAGCCCCCCCCCACCCCCCCACCCCAAAAAACAAAAATAACATAATAAGAGAGAGAGTAGTTTTAGGAGAAAAATTGAAATACCCTAGGTAATGCCCAGCAACTGCAGATTGTTGGGGTTTGTAAGGTAAGCCTTAGGGCCTTGCGGGTGGAGAGCACAGGGCAGGCGGGTCAGTCAAGCACCTAGGATCCACAAAAAACCCTAAGCCCTGACCCTAAACCCTAAACCCTAAACCCCAAACTCTAAACCCTAAACCCTAAACCTAAACCCTAAACCCTAGACCCTAAACCCTAAACCCTAAACCCTAAACCACCCTAAACCCGAAAATGGGAGGTACCCTTTTTGGGAGTCCCTTTAAGTGGATCCTATTCTATTTTTGGAAAAAAAGGGGTACCCGTATTTTGGGAAATGCCCATATGTACCCTCCTGACAAGATACTATTAATCATGAGAACAAAAATACGAATATCACCCTAAATTCTAAGCCCTTACTGTAATGCTTGGGACCTTCTTGGTATAACCCTACTTGCCATACCTTAGGGGTGGCTACACCCTAAACCCTAAGCCACAAGCCGCCCCTATAACCCCAAAGACCCTAAACCCTAAACCCTAAACCCTAAACCCTAAACCCTAAATCCTAAACCCTAAACCCTAAACCCTAAAGCCCGACGTCTGTGAGCACCTGAGGCATGCACTGCGACACCTCCGCATCCTCGAGGCCTGTTTCCGAGAGTGGCTTTTGAGCCACGACCTGTTCAGTGAGCATGGTCTAGAAGGCTTCAGCCCTAAACCCTAAACCCTAAACCCTAAACCCTAAACCCTAAACCCTAAACCCTAAACGAGGGGTTCCCTGCCCCTGCAACCCCAGAGGCCCACGGCCAACACCCCCAAAAAGTGGAGGCCAAGAAAGCCCTTTGATCCTAAGCCCACTAAAACCCTAAAGGGTTTAGGGTTTAGGGTTTAGGGCTAGGGTTTAGGGTTTAGGGTTTAGGGTAAAATCCTAAGTCATATGCCGGGCGCTGAGGGGTTTGCAGGGTTTAGGGTTTAGGCGAAATAAAGGGCATACGCCATTCATAACACCTGGTCATTTCGGAATAAATAACAAAGCATGCCACGGTGTAGAGTAAATGCAAAGAACCGAGCCGAACTATACCGGAACAAATCCCGAAACTACCCTAAGCCCTACACCGGAACAGAAGCCGCAGAAGCCCTAAACCCTAAACCCTAAACCCTAAACCCTAAACCCTAAACCCTAAACCCTAAACCCTAAACCCGAAGCCCTAAGCCCTCAGCCCGGACCACGCGCCTTGCCATTGACCAAGACGCGCATGAGACTGGCCGGCGCTCGGGCCAGCACGGCGGTCACCACCTGAAGTTTTCAGGGGCTGAGGGTCTGAGGGTTTACCGGGTGGGGCGCCCTTACTATACCAACTGTAGTTAAGGGACTTATAACCTAAGACGTAGGGTTATAGAGGCACCCAAATAAGGATACAACCATAGTTGCCCGAAACACTGAACCCTAAACCAAAAACCCTACGAAGGGTCATAATCATAGTTTCCCTACTAACCTCACGTACAAGTACCCAGCAAGAAAAGACCTAAACCCGAGGCTGAGGGTTTATGGTTGAGGGTTGTAGGGTTTTTAGGGTTTAAAGGGTTTTGGGGTTTAGGGTTTGGTGCTTTGGAATCCGTGTGGAGGCATTACGAGATGGGGTTGCTGCCTGGGCCTGGAATGAGGGTTTAGTGGGTTGTTCCTGCTGAAGGCCCTTCTTCAGGTTGAGGGCTTAGGGTTCTAAAACAGAATCCTGCTGTGAGGGGAGTCCTAACAAACCTGAACACTAGAGCTTAAAGCCTAAACTTCAGGCTAAGGACAACTTCAGGCAAGGAAACTTCTGAGGGCTACATTTAATAAGAGCAAGATGGCGAAGCCCTAAGCCCTGAGCCCTAAACCCATCCTAAACCCAAATCCTCACAGAGTCCCCAATCATAAGCCACTAGTTGCTTAAGAACCCCCCCCAAAAACAGTTAAAAACAAAAAAGTAATGAAACTGATGAAACATCTTCTTTATAAGGGCAATATAGGGGAATATTATTTTCATTTCAGCACCAGGGGCTCCCGGGTGGAAGTCCTTGCAACCCCCAAGGCCCCCAAAAACCTGCGAACAAACCACGCGCGGGCGGTTTAGGGTTTATGGTTTGGGGTTTAGGGTTTAAGGGGTAAGGGGTTTAGGGTTTAGGGTTTAGGGTTAGGGTTTAGGGTTTAGGGTTATAGGGCTTAGGGGGCCTCGCACCCCTGGATGCTGGGTCGAGCGCGTCTCCTTTCTGCAGCTTCCCCGGGTTCCATGCGCCCTGAAGACCAGGGTTTAGGGTTAGGGTTTAGGGTTTAGGATGTAGGGTTTAGGGTTTAGGGTTTAGGGGCTACTACTTTCCATGACATTCGAAGTCGCACTGGACATATGTTCCTCGCCCAACAGACACAGCAGTCGTGATTTAGTCACAGCTCGTGTGTGTGTTTTTCATGTTAGGTTGTGGTTGTAGGGATGTAGGGAATGGAGTGGCTAACGCTTCAGGGCTTCACCCAAAACATCCTAAACCCGAAGCCCTAAACCCTAAGCCCTAGCCCTCAACCCTGATCAGATGCCACGTCCTACACATCCGCCAACTCTGCATTCAGCAACCGTCTAAGCGCAAAAAGGAGGGGATTCCGAAGTTGTGTTTGGGGTTCAAGGTTTAACATTTAGGGCTTACGGTTTTTGGACGAACTACAAAAGAATGTGACAATATTAAGTATATTAGCAGTATATTTGCGAACGGTCCGGGCGCTTGGAGTTTTAAGGCTTTAATTGGGCCTAGGGCGATTGCGGTGTTGGGATCTCGAAACCAACACTCTGCACCCAACACAGAAAAGGGCACTTGTAGGGCCCCCAAGCTTGAAACACTAAGGACCTACGCGAAGACAGTCCCCACAAAAGGCACACGTCTTTAGGAACCCCCCCCGCCCCACCCCCTGGCTGCCTGGATGAGTTCGCTACGACCTGGCACAGCACACTCGAACTATGAGACTTCAGACCCCCAAGCCCAAACCCTAAGCCCCTGAGATTTGAGGGGGGAGTGGCTCAGGGATTCGGATCCGAGGTTGAAGGTTCAGTTATAGGGTGAACGATCAGGTTCTTCAGCGTTTCACAAGCCTTCCGCCAGACTCTGGCGCTAACCCCGAACCCTAAACCCTAAACCCTAAACCCTAAACCCTACACCCCAAACCCGAAACGCACCTCCCACCTGAACCACTGGGTTTCGGGGGTAGGTCCTCCGTGAAACACTCCTACGCCCCTGTCACGAGAACTTGCTTTTTCTCTCCTCTCAGCTTATTCTATGGGTTCGAGGGCTTCAGAGTAGCTCAGTAACCAAATCTTGTAATGAGGGTGCCATTTTGGGGGGTTGGTTGGTGCATAACCCAAAGGGTCCTAAGTACCTTAGGACCCTTTGGGTAAGGGAACCTTGAACCACAAAACGGGGCAAAACGGTACCCCTGGGCTGCCAAGACAGGGCGTTCCTGGTTTCCGAGCTTAGTGTCTGTCACCGGCTCCCTCCCTCGGCTTTTCAGTCGAGTTGAGGGTTTAGGGTTTAGGGTTTAGGGTTTAGGGTTTAGGGTTTAGGGTTTAGGGTTTAGGGTTTAGGGTAGAGAAAGAGGAAGCCCAAGAGTCGACTCCCCTCAGGGAGTTGCAAGGCTCTGTCTTCCCCCCCTAAGTGCCCCTAAACGATTTGAGGCTAAAACCATCAACACCCTAATCCCTAAACCCTAAACCCTAACCCTAAACCCTAAACCCTAAACCTCAAACCCGAAACCCTAGATCCTAAGCCCTAAACCCAAACCTGGAACCCCAAAGTGCAGACTTCGACCCTAAAACCCCAAGGCCCAAAACTCCGAAGTTCCGACTTTGCTCCTACCCCAAACCTGAGACTTTGACCCGAAAACCGCCCTGGCTGACGAATCCACACGGCCTCCCATGAACCACTTGCCATTGTAGCCGACGACGCAAGTCCTTGAAAACACCCCCCCCCCCCCCCCCCCGCACACACACCTTCCTCAGAGTAGTGGGCTCTTTCTTTCAAACCCCTAAGCCCTAAACCCTTGACCCTAAGCCGCCATTGCCTTGTACATGTCGGTAACAAAGCCCAGGTGTGGGCAGGTTCGGAAAAAGGCAGCGATATGAAGTCAGGAAAAACCCAAACCAGGCTGAGTATGGATGAGAGGCGACCGATCGCTAGGGCACAAGACAAGGACGCACCAAACGACCGATCGGAGAGAGAACCGGGAATCGGCTCAGAGAAGGATTTTCCGGGTCTAGGCTTCAGGGCTCCGGGTTTAGGGTTCAGGGTTTAGGGTTCCGGGTTTAGGGCTTCGGGTTTAGGGCGCAAACCCTCTCCTTGGCATCTCGATCGCACTCTGCGGCAGATTCCGCCTATGGGAGGGCCAGTCGTGCGGAGCCTCGGCATCTGTTTTCGCGGGTGGTGGCTTCAGGGCTGCAACCCTAAACCCGAACCCCAAACCCCAAACCCCAAACCCTGAACAAAAAACCCTAAACCTAGACCCTAAACCCTAAACCCTAAACCCTAAACCCTAAACCCTAAACCCTAAACCCTAAACCCTAAACCCTTAGTTCTAAGATACGTAGGGTGAAGGGTGTCGGGTGTGGGGGCCCTCTGGAGTCTGAAGCCTCAACTTCCTGAAGCCCTAAACCCTAAACCCTAAACCCTAAACCCTAAGCCCTAAACCCTAAACCCTAAACCCTAAACCCTGAACCCTAAACCCTAAACCCTAATCCCTAAACCCTGCACTTCGCACCCTTGCAAGAATCTGGCGACACGCCTGAGCGGTGAAGCCGATCCCCAGACCCTCGTGGTAGGCAAAGTCGGTCTCCTGGTCACTTGGAGAGTAGGGTTTAGGGTTTAGGGTTTAGGGTTTAGGGTTTAGGGGTTAGGGGTTTAGGGTTTAGGAGGGACAGAGTGTCCAGACCCAAGAGAAACCAGGAACAAACAGGGTACCTTATTGGGTGTAGAGGGGCGTATCAGGGAACCTATCTAGATTTGGAGAGTGTTCATGAGGGACTTAATTAGGGGTTTGGGATTTGAAAAAGTTTGAATACATGTAGGGTTTAGGATTTCGGGTTTCGGGTTTGAGGTCCAGGGCTTTCGGGCTAGGGCTTCATGATCTGGGGATGTAAGATTTAGGCTTGCAGCGCACAAGAGAAGAACACCCTTGCTCGCTCATCTTTGCTTTTCTGCTCGCGAGTGCGTCCATGTTACCAGTCAGCGCGCCAGTGCATGCGAATGCCCAGAGCACCCATGCCCACACGATGATTACGCGCATGATGCCAGTCTACTGCTTGCTTAAGAACCCTGCCCCCCCCAAAAAACCTTATATTGCCCTTGTAAGGAAGTGTTTTTTGGTGTTTTTGGGAGGTTCTGAAGCGCTTGACACGAGTGTGAGGGAATGGCCAGAGCCTCCATGCCCAGCCATGCCTGCACGATGACTACGTACAACAGTTTGATCCGAGTTTGCTTCCTGGATGCGACCGCTGGGGTTGTTGAAAAGATACCGTTTTGCTGCGCCCCCCCTGTAGAGGAGCCTGGGTCGTAAAGCACGTCTTTAGCCCCCGACCCTGCTCCCCTGCCCAACACACAACAAACTCTGCACTGGACAACAAGGGCCTTAATCATTAGAACAGGCTGATGATGGGGTCATTATGGTAATAGTTAGACAGGGAACATAATTAGGGAATGCTATTGGAAATTATTCCGACCTTTATCGTATACCGCTAAAGCCCTGACCCTGCAACCCTAAAACCCTAAAACCCCCATGGCCCCTCTCTTGGTCCTCCACTACCAAGTCAAAGGTCACACCTGTGGCAAGCTTCGCATCGGGGCACACCTCAGTATGGGGATTCGCGGGGTCTTGGGGGGCTTATAGGGTTTAGGGTTTAAGGTTTAGGTTTTTTTTTTTTGTGTGCGTTTTTGGGCTACACCCCCCAAAACTGCAAAGCCTAACTGGAAATGAATATGAAAACCCAAAACCCGCCAATCCCTTCGTGGGCAACCTCCAAAGAACAAGATTTTCGGGCTCTCAAACCCTAAACCCTAAAACCTAAACCCTACCTACCCTATAAACTCTCAGAATCCACGTCCCTCTGCGCTGGGCTTTGGGCGTTGCTGCGCGGCACCAGAGGCTCGGAAAGCAGAGCGAGGCCACCACTGGCAGGTGATCTCTCTGTGTTTGTCTTTTGTCTCTCTCGCCCTGTCTCTTGGACAAAGGCTCCAACACGCAGGCATCACAAGTTCCTATTGGTAGTGCTACCTGGTCTTCAGTATCCGACAACCCAATATATGGGTACCTAAACTAAACCCTAAACCCTAGACCCTAAACCCTAGACCCTAGACCCTAAACCCAAAACCCAAAACCCAAAACCCTAAACCCTAAACCCAAAACCCTAAACCCAAAACCCTAAGTATCTACTGGATGGGCCCATGTGTGGCAGCCGTCGCCTGCCGATGGAGCCGAAGGGAAGGTAGACGTTCTTCTCGCCTGCAGCCGCGTTCGCGCTGCTGAACCCCCAAGGGTTTAGGGTTTAGGGTTTTGGGGTTTAGGGCTTAGGGTTTACGGTTAGGGCTTGGGGTCAAAACCTGAACAGTGAACCCTGAATCCCCAAAAGCTGCAAAAACGATAAACCCTAAACTCTCTAAGCGCTCAATCCCCATGAGCAGTGAAAACAAACCCTAAACCCTAAACCCTAAAAGCCCTCAACAGCCTAAAGCCACCCGGAGGAGAGCGAACTATCCCCTACCTAGCCTAGAGTGACGAGAGCTGCTGATACCCTACCCTTCTTTGGGGCACTGCTTTCTTTGAGGGTTCGGGTATAGGCGTTATGGGATTTAGGGTTTTAGGCCTTCATGGGTTGAAAAGTACGATTATCATTCATGCTTACGGACCGAGTCCCTTAGGCCTAAAGCTCTGTAAAGGACTTTGGGCTTGGAGATGCTTTGGGGTGCTTATGGTGTCCTATGCCTTTTGGTGTCTAGGGGCTCAAAGGATTTTCGGTGTAGCACATTTCTCTCTCTCTCTCTCTCTCTCTGTCTCTCTCTCTCTCTCTCTCTTTGTTTTGGTGATGGTAATGGGAGAGAAGCGAACGCGCACTGTCTGCGTGAGCTGTCCCAAACTACCCTCAACCCTAAACAGGGTGCAAGGTTTGGGGAGGTCCTCTGCGCACATGAATGCTCGTCATCGAAAACTGAATTTTAGAGGTTTAGGGGTTTTTGGTTTACGACCTGGGCCCTCATGCAAAGTTCTCCGGTTTTTGGTTGGGGTTTAGGCTTAGGGTTTTGGCCAAGAATGGGGCTTCTCGGGTGATAGGGGCAAGGGGACCCTAAACCCAAGACAGGTTTCGGGGGCGGATTTGGGGAGGTAGTGTAGAAGCTGAGATTCGGATTAACTTGCTGCGGCGGGCCACCAGTTCAACAAATAGGAATCCCCTTATCATCTGGAGGACGCTCTTGTGACCTTCCATCAGGTTATGCTTGGCCTTGTCGTTGGCCGCGCGACATGCCCTAACTAGGAACTCTGCTATGGTTTCAGGGGATGAGGGCTTAGGATTTCGGGATGTAGGAACCTTACCACAACGTAAGGGATTAAGGATTAGGATTTGGGAAAGTTCATAAGGAAATTTAGGGTGAAGGACGAATGGGGCACTGGGATCTCTGCGAAGAGCTTCATATCGCAAGGGCCCGGCGGATGCGACAAGCTGTCTTTCCACGGGGCCCAATCCTCAAGGTACAGCGCACTTAGGGCAATACATGACGGTTCATGGGTTCTTACGAGCAGGGTTGTAATTAGAGTATCCTGATCAAGAATAATAGCCATAGATACCGTACCTATAACTCTACCTATAAGTATTAAGACGTCGAGGCATTGGAAATGCTAGCCGAAGTTAAAATAATTAAAATACGGGAAAAATAGGAAAAAATAGGAAACCAAAATAGCAAATCGAGAATGCCTGGTTTTGGGAATAGGAAATACATAGGAAAAAATAGAAACAGAATAGGGTTGCGAGAAAAACACCCGTTAAACAATTAGTAAAACATCAGTAAAAAAATTAGTAGAAAATTAGTAAAAAATTAATAAAAAATAGCAAAAAAAAGAGTTCCTATTTTTCCTATTTTTCCTATATTTTTGGAACACACACTGAAACTTCCATTCCTATTTTTTTAGTAATTTTTTACTAGTTTTTTTCTAATTTCATTTTTCCTGTTTTCCTATTTTTCCCTATTTTTTCCGTAATTTAAATATTCAAGCTTTTAAAGCATTTCCATATGCCTCGACGTCTTAATATAAGTATCCATGACACATCCAAGTAGGGCTCATGGGGCTTTGCGGGGTTTAGCGGCTGGAGGCTTTACTACGATTTGCTTAAGAACCCCATAAAAAATCCAAAATAATACTCCTATATTGTCTTCATATCCAAGTCCATTTCCCTTATAAGGAAGAATGTTCTAAATGTTTTTTTTTTTTTTTTTTTGGGGGGGGGGGGCTTCTTTGGCGAATAGTAGTGTACAGGGTTCTTAGGAACTGATGAGGCCTGAGGGTCGGTCGTAGGAATCAAAATTGTAGAGCTTAGACAATTAAGCTAAACCCTAAACCTCTAACCCCAAACACCTAGCCCGAGACGCGAAACCCCAAAGCCTGAAACCCCACCCCCAAACCCTAAATCCCCACACCTCTAACGTCCTCAACAAACCTCCGAGTTCCCAACCTTTAAACCCTAAACCCCAACACCCTAAACCCTAAACCCTTAGCTCTAAATCCGAAACCCTAAACCCTAAACACTAAACCCTAAACCCTCAGTCCCCCTGAGTTCCCGACGACACCGCCTTGCTCACGAAGCCCTCGTGGAAGCGAAGAATCGATGGCGCCCAGTTGGCAGCCAGGGTCTTGGAGGGGTTGAAGCGCTAAGTAGGGTTTAGGGGTTTGGGGTTTAGGGTTTGGGGTTTGGGGTTTGGGGTTTAGGGTTTAGGGTTTAGGGTTTGGGGTTCATGGTTTGGGGTTTAGGGTTTAAGGTATAGGGATTAGGGCCAAGTTTAGGGCGAAAGCCTGCAGTCTAAGGGGTTTAGTAGGTGGCGGAGGTTGTTCTTACAATAACTTTTTTAGGAGCCCTGAATGACCGGTTGGGGGCTCGACCCGAGAATGGGCTCAAGGATTGGGGTTTAGGGGTTTAGGGGCTTAGGGGTTTCAGGGTTTAGGGGATTCAGGGTTTAGGGATAGGAGTTCGGGGTCGGGTTAGGAGCTTGGGGTTTAGGGTTTGCGGCTTGGGGTTTAGGGTTCATGGGGTTTGCGGCTTAGGTTCGGGGGGGTTTTGGGCTTCCGTGGTTCAGCTTGGGGGGATTCAGGGGTTTGGAACCTCTACACCACAAACCCGGTAACGCTGAGCCCCAACACACGAAACCCCTCAACCTCGAATACCCAAACTCTTAACCCTAACCCTAGACCCTCAACCCTCAACCCTAAACCCTAAACCCTAAACCCTAAACCCTAAATCTTAAACCCTAAAACCTCAACCCTAAACCCCAACCCTGAACCCCAAACCCTTCATCTATGTACGAAGCTAGCTGGGGTGTGGGGTGCCCCGCGGGCCGGTTCGGAGGCGGCTGGAGACTCCTGTTGTTCGCGTCAAGAAGGCTTTCGGGTTTGGGGTTTTAGTAGGGTTTAGGGTTTAGGGTTTATGGTAGAAACTTGTAGGGCCTAGTATGAGGTTGTTTTGGGGGGTTTAGGGTTTAGGGTTCTAGAGCTCGCTAAAGAGATCTCTTAAACTCAAGGCAGGAAGATCGAAGCATATCTCAAGACGTGTCCAATCATCCACTTAGGCGCAAAACGCCCCTTAAAGGGGGGAGCCAGGGCGCCAACACGCTGGAAGGACTCGTGACTTCATCTAAGAATCTAGCTCAGCATGATCCGACCACGCATGCATGAAGGGCAATGTTTATAGAAGGCATACCAGGATTATGCAGGAGCCTGGAAAGGATTGGCACTAGAGGCAGCGGTCTGTGGGAGAATGCAGAATCTTGTGGATAAAGACCTGCGTGGAGGACAGGACAGCGAGACCCTAAGCACCCTATACTTGAAAGCCCCGAGCCAAAACCGTTATAAAAGCCTAGTTAAGCCCCAAACCCTGTTACCCCAAGTCCTATTTGGAGGTTCATGGGTACCTTAGGGTTTAGGGTTTAGGGTTTAGGGTTTAGGGTTTAGGGTTTAGGGCAACCCCAAGCTCCGAATCTTGAAGCCCCTCTCCGGCCTCTTCAGCGTCGACGACGAGGCAGAGAAGAAGGACGTGACGGACGTGCCTCGGTAGGCCCCTAAACCCCAAACATCCTAAACCCTGAACCCTAAACCCTCAACCCTGAACCTTAAACCCCTAACCCGAAACCATAAACCCCAAACCCTAAACCCTAAACCCTAGACCCTTAACCCTAAACCCTAAACCCTAAACCCTCAACCCCAAGCCCCCAAACCCGCTCTTCAGCCAGCGCTCGGTTCTGGACTCGGGCTTGGTGGCTTAGGGCTTTACTTGGAGGTTCACATGGTATGCTTACTAATGCTTACACTGTAGTAGGGTTTAGGGTTTAGGGTTTAGGGTTTAGGGTTTAGGGTTTAGGGTTCAGGGTTTAGGGTTTAGGGTTTAGGGCTTCGGGTTTAGGGTCTCAGGTTTAAGGGTTTAGGTAGGGTTAGCTTCCACTGTAGGGTTCAAAGTGTCCGAAAATGAACGGTGTTAGCCTACTGCAACTGTACTTTACAAACACACTAGGAGCACCAAACCCTAAACCCCAAACCGTAAGACCTGCCGACCCTTGAACCGCCCGAAAAGTCCTGAATCCCCGACCCTCATTCTGCACCAAGTAGGTTCCCCAGTAGCCAGAAGGCAAAGAAAGGTGTACCATTGTTTTGGCTTGACTAAGTTCACCAGGGATCCCTGCACCCCCGAAGCCCTAAACCCTAAACCCTAAACCCTAAAAACCCCAGCTAAGCTCAACCATAAAAGCAGGACTACTCAGCGTCCTAGGCCAGGCGGAAGCTTTGCTGGGTGCCGAGCCCAAGCTGGTTGCCGGCTTTGGCCTCAGAAATTTAGGGCCCAGGGCTAAGGGTTTGAATGTGGGGTTTAGGGTTTAGGGTTTAGGATTTAGGGCTTAGGGTTTAGGGTTTAAGACTCGTTTGGGTGTAGGGTTTGGGGCTTGCTTTGGGGCTTAGGGTCTGGGATTGAGGGTTTTGGGGGTTTAGGGCTTAAGGTTTGTTTGAGTTTAGGGTTAGGGGCGGTTGAGTGGATTGGGGAGGCGGTTTCCGTTGGAAGGGCTAGGGGTGTTTAGAGCTTTGAGACTAAGGGCTGTGGGCTTGGTATGGCTGGTTTTAAGGTTGAGGTGGCAGTCGGCAAGCTTAGGACGGTGATCCTTGTATGAGCAGCAGGGACACAGCTGAGGGCATGGCGCATGTGATGCCAAAATGACAAGTGGCTGCTGTCCCCCCGAAAAACAAGCAAGAAGTCCCGCCCTCCAGATACGAGTAGTTTCTTGCTAGAAGCCGGCAACCCTGCAGCCGAAACCCTTGCTAGCGTTTGACCCCTACAAGAAGCTTTGGGGGCAGGGTAGCATCGGGTCCTAAACCCTAAACTACCCTAAACCCTAAACCCGAAACCCGAAACCCTGAACCCTACACCCTAAACACTAAACCCTAAACCCTAAAGCCTAAACCCTAAACCCTAAAGCCTAAATTAAACCCTAAACCCTGGACCCTAAACCCTAAACCCTAAACCCTAAAAAACCCTAAACCCTGGACCCTAAACCCTAAACCCTAAACCCTAAAAACCCTAAACCCTAAACAACCCTAAACCCTAAACCCTAAACCCAAAAAAACCCTAAACCCTAAACCCTAAACCCTAAACCCTAAACCCTAAACCCTAAACCCTAAACCCTAAACCCTAAACCCTAAACCCCAAACCAAGCCGAGGCAGCCGCGCCCCCGGCCCGGGGAGCTGTGGCCTCTTCGCCAGCTCAGCATCCCCCAGCGCGAAGAGGGCGTCTCCCTCTTTAAGGTTTAGGGTTTAGGGGTTTAGGGTTTAGGGTTTGGGGTTTTGGGTTTGGGGTTTGGGGTTTCGGGTTTGGGGGTTTAGGGTTTAGGGTTTGGAGTTTTGGGTTTAGGGTTTGGGGTTTAGGGTTTGGGGTTTGGGGTTTCGGGTTTAGGGTTTAGGTTTTTTAAGGTTTTAGGGATTTGGGGGTTTGGGGTTTGGGGTGTAGGGTTTAGGGGTTTAGGGGTTGAGGGGTTTAGGGGTTAGGGGTTTAGGGGGTTTGGGGGTTTAGGGGTTTGGGGGTTTGGGGGTTTGGGGGTTTAGGGTTTAGGGTGGTGTAGGGTTTAGGGGTTTAGGGGTTGAGGGGTGTGAGGTTTAGGATTAAGGGGGGTTTGGGCTTTGGGGTTTAAGGTCTTTGAGTTCAGGGGCTTGGCGATGTATGGTGCTGACACTTCAAGGGTTTGGCAGTTGGGTGGGCCCTCAAGCCTAACAAGACAGGCGGAACCAAGGTGACCCGAAAGCCCAAAGTAGAAGAAAGCTCCTCTAGCCCCCAGGCCCTGTATCCCTGGAGCTCTGTGAGACATAGCGCGACCAGGGTTCAGCAGTTTAGCTGCTTGGTCATCATAAAAATGAAACCCTAAACCCTGAACCCTAAACCCTAAACCCTTTAGAGCGACTCTGGGCCCAAGTACGGTTGTCAGCCCCGCATTACCCAACAAGGCTGGGTGGGCGCAGGCATACTCTGCAAGATATGGGGTTGCATTAGGGTTTTAGGGTTTAGGGTTTAGGGTTTAGGGTTTAGGGTTTAGGGTTTAGGGTTTGGGGTTTGGGGTTTGGGGTTTGGGTCTGGCTTAGGTTTCGGGGCCTAGCTGGCCACGCAGGAGCTTCTGATTCCAGAGTCTCTCGCGGCAAACCCATTGCACGATAAGCCCTAGTCCCTGAAATAATCCCCCAACCCTGAAATTGTGTATGCTCGAACCTGCGAGAAGCCAGAAGCTGACAGGTGTTTAAAGGGACCCAGGTAAGCACCAAGCCCTGAAGCGAAAAACTCTCCATCATGAAAAAAGCTGATTCCCGTGGCCTGTCACATGCACATTCGAACACACATTAGCAACAGGACAAAAAATAGCAACGCGCACATGAGAATCTAAACGGAACTACCCATGGAGGTTTCCGAAGTTCGGGGCACCTGATTTGGGGTCTTTTTGTAGGGGTCCCTTATTATCGTAAACTCCAAATAGAAGCTAAAAGCAACATTCACTCCGATCAGGAGACCCTATCCCTAAACCCTAACCCTAAACCCTAAACCCTAAACCCTAAACCCTAAACCCTAAACCCTAAACCCCAGACCCGCCTCTGTGGCCAAGCCCAGGTTGTGTCGGTTGGTGGGGACGCGCCCAATGTGTGGGAAGAGGCGGGTGGCCTGGAAGGGTTTGGGGTTTGGGGTTTAGGGTTTAGGGTTTGGGGTTTAGGGTTTAGGGCTAGGGTTTAGGGTTTAGGGTTTAGGGTTTAGGGTTTAGGGTTTAGGGTTTAGGGTTTGGGGTTTAGAATTTGGGGTTTAGGGTTTAGGGTTTGGGGTTTGGTTTAGTGTTTAGGGTTGGGGGTTTAGGCGGTTTAGGGTTTGGGGTTTAGGGTTTAAGGCTAGGGTTTAGGGTTTAGGGTTTAGGGTTTCGGGTAGGCTTGGGGTTTAGGGGTCTGGGGTTTCTTGGGGCTCCCATATGTTCTTGGGGCCCAGCCTCCAAACCCTATGTACCCTTATAAGCTACTGTACCTTGGGGTTTAGGGTTTAAGGTTTAGGGTTTAGGGTTTAATTCTCCCAGGATACACTGAAGTCTAGGACCATTTTTTGGAAGTCAAGGAGTTTGGAGTCTCCGGGACCATTGTCGTAGGGAGCCCCAAATAACCTCCCCCACCCCACATAGCCACCGCCGCCAAGAATGTAAGCCCAAGGCCCAAGAACCTAAACCCTTAACCCTAAACCCTAAACCCCAAACCCCAAACCCCAAACCCTAAACCCTAAACCCAGCCCTGAATATCTACCAGGGGCTCTTCTTCGAAAAGGTGGCGGGGCCACTCCTCTCCCGCATCTCATGGGATCTCCCATTGCCATAGACCTCCAAGCCTGACCCTAACACCCAAAGCTGCGGCCCCATGAAACCTAGCGACCCTAAACCCTAAACCCTAAACCCTAAACCCTAAACCCTAAACCCTAAACCCTAAACCCTAAACCCTAAACCCTAAACCCTAAACCCTAAACCCTAACTCAGCAACTTCCAGCCCTCTGAGGGGTTGACCAGAGACTCCTTCTCGAGCTGCCTCTGCGCCTCCTGAACGGGATTGTGTTTAGGGTTTAGGGTTTCGGGTTTAGGGTTTAGGGCTTGGGGTTTAGGGTTCAGGGTTTAGGGTTTGCAGTTTGGGGTTTAGAGTTCGGGGTTTAGGGTTTGGAGTGTAGGGTTTGGGGTTTAGGGGTTGAGTGTCACTTAGGCTTCTAGGGCTTAGGGCTTAGGGTTTGGACATCTAGGCTTCTCTACACTATGAACTTTCGTGGGGGCTTGAGTTGAGTGCTTATACATTTCCATACAGCCCCGAAGACCCAAACTCTAAACCCCAAACCCCAAACCCCAAACCCCAAACCCTAAACCCTAAACCCCAAACCCTAAACCCCAAACCCCAAACCCCAAACCCCAAACCCCAAACCCCAAACCCAACCTAGCCCTGAAGTCCTACAGCAGCACCGAATGCCCTTGACCCTGGAGCCCTGACTGCACCTTTTGGGGATGCAAGCTGACGAGCTGCAAAGCTTGGTTTTAGGGCTTTAGATGTGTAGAGGTTGAGGGATTTAGGGGTCTGGGGTTTAGGGTTTTTGGGGTTTAGGGGTTTAGGGGTTTAGGGGCTTAGGGGTTTAGGGTTTAGGGCGGTTTTAGTGTTCAGGCGTTTTGGGGCGTAGGGGTTTTTGGAAACGAAAACAACCCTGAACAAACGAAACTTAACAGCCCGAAGCCTAGACTAACCCGAAACCCGAAAACTCTGAATCCCCGCAAACACCTGACCCCCTTCACTGGAACCCTAAAGCCCCTAAACCCCTAAACCTCCGCGAAAAACCCTGAACCCCTGAACCCTAAACCCTGAACCCTAATCCCTAAACCCTGAACCCTCAACCCTAACCCCTCCACCCTAAACCCAAAACCCTGAACCCTAAACGCCTAAACCCCAAAATCCAAAACCCTGAACCCTAAACTCTAAACCCTAAACCGTAAACCCTAAACCCGAAACCCTGAACCCCAAACCCAAAACCCTATAAACCATAAACCTACAAAGCGCCTCCTTCTTCTGCTGGTTCGAAGCAGCGAAGTACAACTCCAACATCTTGTCCTCGGCTTGGCTTGGCAGTGGTGCGGGGTTTTGGGTTTAGGGTTTAGGGTTTAGGGCTTAGGGCCGAGGGTTTAGGGTTAAGGGTTAAGGGTTTAGGGGTTAGGGTTTTGGGTTTTGGTTTTTGGGTTTAGGGCTACTCTCTTCGGGTATTTACAGAGTCCCTTCATACTAAGATGGGCCTTAACCCTAAACCCTAAACTCTTAAAAGGGGACCCCTTTATATACCTCTTAGATACCCATGGTGACTATGCTTAGATGCTTTCACTCAAATGGCTTAGGAGTTTGTTGGGCAAGAGGCTTCGCGGCTCAGGTTTTGAGAACTTAAAGGGCTTAGGGTTTAGGATTTAGGGTTTAGAGTTTAGGGACTATTTTGGGGCACTTTCTGGGCGCCCCGGCGTCCCAGTTGGCGGCTTTCTCTGTGTATGCGTACCTCAGTTTCAGGCGCCAGCATCAAGGTTTGACTCGGTGGTAACCTACAAAAAGCACAGGCTTATAGGGCCTTGAGGGCAAACCTAACCCCTAAACCCTAAACCCCAAACCCTGAACCCTAAACCCTAAACCCCAAAGGGCCCTCGACCCCTTAAGGGCAGCATCCAGGCCCCACGCGGCACCGTCGCCGCCTCGCGAAGAGTGGATCCGGTCGGCAGGAACTCCTCCAAGGCACTGGGCAAGGATGGCCCTTAAAAGGTTTAGGGTTTAGGGTTTAGGGTTTAGGGTTTGGGGTTTAGGGCCCTAGGGCCCTCTGAACAACAAAACATTCCTACATATAATCCTTTTAAACCCAATCAGGAAAACCTAGAACATCCTGAGGGCCTTCCTAGGGGACTTTGGGTTTCAAAGGGTTGGTTGAAGGTAGCTGTTGTTCAAGGACTTGTAAAATATTGAAGTATAAGGGGCCCAGAGGTTTACACACAAAAATCGCAAAACCTAGTGGCCCAACCGTATAGGAATAACTGAAACCTGCAGTTTCTGTAGCTAGCGGTTCATACACTACGCCAAGCAAGTGTGGGGTTCTGAATGCCAAAAACAGCAGTACTAAACCCTAAAACCCTGAACCCTAGGTTTAGGGCCGAAACCCCCAAAACCCCCTATTAGGGGGTATGAGGAGGGACCCTTAGAAAGGACCCTCAAGCCTAATCCCCTATGTACCGCCTTCATAGCCCTTATACAGTCCCTATATACCTAAGCAGCCCCTAAATACCCCCCCCCCCCTCCCCCCGAAAAACCCCTAATAAACCCTAAACCCTAAATTTAAAACCTAAACCCTAAACCCTAGACCCTAAACCCTAAACCCTAAACCCTAAACCCTAAAGGTCCCTAGTAATAGGGTCCCTCCTTTTAGTCCCCTGGAGCCTACATCCCTGAGCGCACGCTGCTAGATGGGCAGGCCTGGGGCGACGTCGCTGCCCGTTCGTCCTCAGAGTCGCTGGAGGACCTCGGGGAGTTACTATAGGGGCCTTAAGGTTTAGGGTTTAGGGTTTAGGGTTTAGGGCTTCGGGATTAGGGTGTAAGGTTTAGGGTGTAAGGTTTATATAAGTTCAGGTTTAGGGTTTAGGGATTTGGGGGTTAGTAATACACGAGTATATAGGGACCACAGGAGAATACTATGAGTACTTCTTCTGACCCCTGTATTACCCTTCTTCCCTCTGTTTTGTCAAGGACTCACTACGAATTCTATAACTAACCCTGAACCCTAAACCCTAAACCCTAAACCCTAAACCCTTCGCCCTAAGACCAATGAGACCTCTCCTCTCCGCTGACTTACTGCGGAACCTACCTACTGCGTGCCCTTGAGGTTTCTCTGAAGCCCTGCACCCTAAACCCTAAACCCCAAACCACCCTAAACCCTCAACCCTAAACCCCCAAACCACCCAAAACCCTTACCGAGGTTTTAGGGAGTGCAACTCTATGCCATGCATCGAGTTTCTGGGGTTGAAGGTTTAGGGTTTAGGGTTTATAAGGTTTAAGGTCTAGGGCTGAAGGTTTACGATTCAAGGTTTAGGGTAGTTTTTGGGCTTACGAAAACAGGCCAGGGGGCTCCGCCGGAATACCACTGCAAGGGGGGGGCTTGGGGTCGAACCTTCAACCATAAGCCCCTTTGTAGCCCAGGATCCATATTCTAACAAGGGTACCCTTTCTAAAGTAGAAGGGAACCTTGAGCTCAGAACAGGGCAGAATGGTACCACAGTGCTACCAAGGCCCCCAACCCTACGCCCTAAGCGCCACACCCTAAACCCAAAACAACCTGGACCCAACCCATGCAGTGCACTTGAAGGTTCATGGTACCAGTTTCTGGGCATCCTGAGTAAGGTTAGAACCGTCGTTGCCCTCCTTAAAAACCCTGCTTATGAGCAACCCCGGCGCCCCAAAACCCTAAACCCTAAAACCCTACTTATAACCCTAAAACCCTACTTACCCCACTTATAACCCTAAAGCCCTACTTATAACCCTACTCAGAAGCACCCCTGAACCTCCAAGTCCAGCGTGGTTCGAGGCCGAGAACTCTGGGCTTGAGCAGGGCTCAGGGATGTTTAGGGCTTCATAAGGTTTAGGGTTTAGAGCTTAGTAGGGGGGGAAGCTTCAGGCATCTGATGTCGAGGGGTTCAGGCACTGCGGTGTTTTTTAGGGGGCTTTCGCGGATGAGGGCCGGGCTCCTCCTCTTGCGTGGTCTGGACCTGCTGGCGCAGGGCTCAGAACTTGGGTGTCTCGAATGTCCCCGACCCCACAAAACCTTGGCATTCTTGAAGGGTCGGCTTAGTCTAAGTGTGTTTAGAGTTTCGGGTTAGAATACCCCCTGGGTCGTCTCAAACCCCCCCAAGGCAGACTTGGCTACATAAGACAACGATTGTAAGTCGCCTTGTCCATCTAGTCGCCAAAATCCCTTATGTGCGGTACCCTTATAGAATTAGGTAGCCCAACATCCTGTTTATCACATTTTGTGAGCTGGTTCTATACGATTGAGACCATTCAACAAACACACAAGTTAGGTCAAGGAACACATACACTAACAAGTCAATACATACAGACGTACATACATTTTTACGCACACACACACACACACACACCTTCACACATCTACACTAAGATGTCCCAGACCGTTCCGAACGCCGAGGCGTCGACCGAGCTTTCCTTCTTCCGCATGCGCCGGGGTCCGTGGAGGCAGCAGACCAAGGCGCGCGTCTCGCCGTACCTTTGAAAGCCATGTTAGGGAGCTTCCAGTCATTAGGGGGCAGGGAATGAATCGGGTCTAGTTAGGCCCTCAACCCTAAACCCAAAAGGGTTTAGGGCTTAGGGTTTTGGGGTTGGAAGGCCCAGTGATTCCTGCTAGCCCAGCAACAGGGGCACCTTTTTTGGAGTACTTTTTTTAGGGAACCCAAAATAAAGGGTACCACTGGACTACTAAGGACTGGGGACAGGCATTAGTAGGGTTGATTCAGAACCTATAAGCCCTAGACCCGTAAGGGTCTAGGGTTGGAAGGCCTCGCAGGCCAAACATGCGACGTTCAACTCGGGCTTTAAAGACAAACACAACAATCAAGGGTGACAGAACTTAGTTGATGTAAACAGGAATATAGGGTGGATTCAGGAGAAAAACCGTTTCTGAATGTTTCCGGAGATCTAATTCCCGTGTAATCCCCAATTCGTGAGGAAACTAGCTTAGGATGTCATTGTGAGGCCGGGTGAGGGGCTGCTGGTTGCTAAAATGACAGAAAGCCAAGGCAAACAAACCCCTCTTCACGGCGAAGCCCTAAACTCTTGGCTGCACTTGGAAGGGTAGTTGTAAATGAAATTTTTAGCTGCCTTAGTAGGAAACCCAATAAACCCCAAGAGGCTAAGGATCTAAAGTTAGTGTAAAGCACCACAAAAAACCTATAGAGTTCTTAAGGGCGGGGGGGTTCATGGGAGATTGGCATCCAGGGAACGTTAGGATAGATGGAACTTTGGGGTACATACCCCCCTTGAACCCTACTCCGTTAAGAACCGCTTTTTAAAACCGTGACCCTAAATCGCACAATCCTTACACTCTTGGGGGTAGGTGCGAGGGGCTTTCGTATGGGCCTAGAAAACCCAAGGGCACATACTTCAGAACCCTTGAAAGAAGGTGCGAAAAGGGAGCATATGAAGGGACTATGGAAATACACGGAATAGAAGCCCGAAACCGAAAAAGCATTGCGGGGATGGGGGGGGGGGGGGGGGGGGGGGGGGGGGGGGGGGGTATCTTCAAAAGTCGATCTAGAGACCCGAAAACTGTTTTCCAGAACCCGGCCCTAGGCCTACACCCTAAACCCTAAACCCTAAACCCTAAACCCTAAACCCTAAACCCTAAACCCTAAAGCCTAAAGCCTAAACCCTAAACCCTAAACCCTAAACCCTAAACCCGAACCCTAAACTCTGATCCCAAACCGAAGACGACCCTTGGGCCGCCCACACGAGCGGCGCTCGGCGGAAGTCCTGCAGATGACCCGGCTGGCGGAACTTAGCTTTGGAATGAGGCACCCTATATAAATCCCGTATAGGGTACTACAATGGTCTGCGTGCCCAAAACCCTTAACATAAGAGTCCTTAGACCTTGAAGAGTTGGTTTCAACAACCACGGCCCTACAAGCCCTCCGTAAGCACGATAGGTTTAGGGGTTTAGGGTTTAGGGTTTAAGGTTTAGGGTTTAGGGTTTAGGGTTTAGGGTTTGGGGTTTGGGGTTTAGGGTTTAGGGTTTCGGGTTTAGTAAAGGGGCTTTAAGAGCCCGAAGCCCTGCAAGGACGAGGGAGGGGGCGCGCCGTGTCAGTCGGCAGCGTGGGGAGGTCCATTGCTGTCGATGTGAGGCGCTGAACTCGTCCCATGTCCCTGGGCCACGTGTTTTTGCTAACATCATATAGGGGGGGGGGGGGCTTACCATATGAAGGGTTGCTTTACAAGGGGTTTGGGGGTTTAAGGTTTGGGGGTACCTTATTGGGGTCCTGATTAAAAGGGAATCCTACTTTTTTTTTTTTGGGGGGGGGGGTCTATATGAGGGGTCCCCTATTTCGTACACCCCCATATCTCTTAATTATTGCTATGAATGTTCGAATAGCTAGTAGGGTTTAGAGTTTGGAGTTGAGGGTTTAGGGTTTAGGGTTCCACAACTCTGCTCATCCTGTCAGGATGGAGGTTCATGGGTACCAAGAAATGTGCTTGTACTTATAAGTGGCAAAAGATACCAGGGGTTACAACTTTCTTCCGGGTACTTCTAACCTTACCTGTGAGCACTCATGAAACCCCCACTGCCATGGAAGTAGGGTAACTAGAGTTTTTCTAGGTTGCCAGGCTAGAACCTTATTTCGGGTACTTCTGACCCTACTTCCTTATGAGCACTCATCCTAAACCCAAACCCTACACCCCAAACCCTACTTCCTTGTCAGCAGCCATGAACCTTCCAAAGCCATGGGAAGCTGCGAACCCTCAGAGGCGCGAACGACTCCTCCTCCACAATCACTTGCTCCCACGCCTTGGGACACAAAGCCCCCATTGCGCACTAAACACTGCACCGTACACCCCAAACTCTGAACCCTAAACCCTAATTAAACTTGAAACCCTGAACTCTGAACCCTAAACCCTGAAGGCTGACCCCCAAAACCGAACCCTAGAAGCGACGGGGGGCTTCACCGAATTAGACCCCCTCTCCCGTAGTTGTGCGTTGTCGGTCCTCTGTTTCTTGTGTTATTTTGCTGGTGGTGGGGGGGGTGGGGGCGTATAGCTACTCCACCATGGCCAGTAGGGAACAAACCCTGAACCCTAAATACTAAACCCTAAGTCCTCGAGTCAGTGTGAGGGAATCCGGTCCTTTTCGTTGAGAGGGTTTAGGCTCTAAGGGTTTTGGTCCTTAGGGCTCAGGGGAATTAACGTTACTTGCACCCTAAACTCTTAAACCCTAAACTCTGAACACTTAAACCCTGAAAACAATAAAACCAGGTCAGACTAAAACATCA
This sequence comes from Symbiodinium natans, assembly GCA_905221605.1. NCBI lineage: Eukaryota > Dinophyceae > Suessiales > Symbiodiniaceae > Symbiodinium > Symbiodinium natans. Next base: position 148,933 of record CAJNDS010002454.1, read on the forward strand.
ACATCTGTTTTGGCGTCAGATGTCTCCAGCCTGGATGTTGCACTCGCTAAACTCCAAACCTCAAGCCCTATCCTTTAACGCCCTAAACCCTGCTGCCAAGGCACTGTAGGGTTGGGCAGCAGCATCTCATAGTTATGCGCTTCGACGCTGGAGAGGAACCTGGAGCTTGCGAGGCTTCAGGTTTCAGGTTTCGGGTTTCGGGTTTCGGGTTTAGGGTTTAGGGTTTAGGGTTTAGGGTGCGGGGTTCCCCAAGTCGCTTCTTTATAACCGAAACCCTACATCGTTGCTGGTTATCTATAAGAGATCTCAGGGATGCTGCGGTAGAAGCAGTAGACAACGTACCTGCCCTGTGTTCCCTGAACCCGAAGAGAAGGTCTTACTGTGTTCTTAAGAACCCTAAACCCTAAACCCTAAACCCTCAACCGAGGGGGGCGGGAGAGGAGAAAAGTAGGGCTTTGGGCGGTAAGAGGCTCAAAAGCCCCTGGGTTCTGGGGCTTTGGTTGAAGCTGTCGTGGTCTTATCGTCTCGCCGGGTATTCGAGCAATTCAGCTGCTTTGTGACATTCAAAGCCTGCTCTGGCGCACCCATAGAGGAACTGTTACCCTGGCTTGATTGGGCTCTTAGGCTCGAGTTACAGCGTACACAGTACGCCATTGCGGGGTCGGGAAACTTGGGGTGGAAACGCGTTGTCCCTAAACCCTAAACCCTAAACCCTAAACCCTAAACCCTGAGCCCTAAACCCTAAACCCTAAACCCTAAACCCCCCGGGCCTCTGCAAACACTCCTCATCGAACTCGACGTTTGGCTCGTCGGGCGAGACCTGAGGCGAGCCCAGACGGTGCTTTCACCCCAAGGCGCAGAACCTCTAAGCCCCCAAACCCTAAACCCTAAACCCTAAACCCTATAAACCTCAAACCCTAAGCCCTAAACCCAGAAAACCTAAACTCTGTAAACCCCAAACCCTAATCCCTCAACCCTCAACCCGTGCCGTACCCAATTGGGGCTTCTCTGGCCTTGACCTCCAGGTGTGGGATTGGGACGCAGCTAAAACCATGCGAACTGGCAGGCTCTCTGTCCAAGAGCATTCCCCAATAGTTCAACCCTGAACCCTAAAGCCGAAATAATAGGTGAGGGCACCAAAATCAAGTAGCAGTGTAAGGTAAGGAAACCTGATAGGAACCATATAACAGGAATACACTTCTCTCATCGCAACTACCTTTTTAGGGATCAGTTCTTGGACCCCAGGGGCTATTTCCTTGAAAAAAGCGTCCATCTACAATACTATCGCTACCGCACCGCGGCCCCTTTAGGGTTGTACATCTCCTAGGCCGCAACCCGTGTAGAACTCTGAAACCTGCAGGGTTCAAGTTTATGGTTTAGGGTTAGGTTTAGGATTTAGGGTTTGGGGTTTAGGTCTAGGGTTTAGGGTTTAGGGTTTAGGGTTTAGGTTTACGCTTTAGGGGTTTCGGGTTTAGGGGTTAGAAGGATTGGCTTCACTGCGGCCCCGGGCGAGGGTAGCAGACTCTGTGGTCGACTCCCCTGTGCCTCACAGGTTGCAGTTTGAAACCCTAAACTCTCAACCCGAAACCCTAAACCCTAAACCCTAGATGAGTCTGAAACCCTAAAGCCTAAACCCTATAGCCCTCAACCCGAAACCCTAAACTTACCCAAATGAATGCTATGGACTTTGTTCTGGGTTGCAGGCACGAGGTCAAGATAGGACTTAGAGTTCCGGGTTTGAAGCTGGAGCTCTTTTTACTTACATGGGGTGGGCAGCCTCTTCAGGGGAGCTTCAGGGAAAACCCTCAACCCTAAACCCTGAAGAACCTCTAAGCCCTAAATCGAGTGCACGTGCTTGTGGAACGGGAGGGATGGGGATCAGTTTCCATGCCCCCCCTTTTCGGGCAACCGTCGTGGTTGGGGTCTCGCAGTGCTCAACCCTACAACCCTCTGCAACCCTACAACCCTAATCGTTTCCCCCTAATATTAAACGGGGCCCCCAGCCTCTAAAAACTCGAAATGTGCTTTTAGTGTTAGGGGGAGGTTTTTATCGAAATGTCATAACTAATTAGACTTCAGGGTTACTCAAGTAATCAATTACTTAAGTGTGATATAAACTGAAAGAGAGAAACAGAAAGAGAAAGAGAAAGAGAGAGAGAGAGAGGGAGACAGAGAGAGAGGGGGAGAGCTCAACTCTCGCAGCACAGCAAGGCTGGGCCGCTTTTTGGCTCGAGCCAGACGGGCAGGCCCGCCCTTTTCGTGGCCGAGCCTGTGCTTCCACTAGAGAGGCAGCCAGACAGCCTTTCCTGCCTTAAAGCTAAGAGCCCTTGTAATTACACCCTTGGCCCTTAGCCTGACTCCCTAGACCTCAAAGCAAGACAGCCAGGCAGGAAAGATCTGGCATATCGTATGACTAGTGAGGTAGGCTGAGGAGAGCCAGGCTCACAGGCAGCCGGACAGGAAGCTCACCGTCAGCATCGTGCTGCAAAAAGACTGGACTCTAAACCCTAAACCCTTAACCCTAAGCCCTAAACCCTTAACCTAGACCCCCAACCCTAAACCCTCTGAGGGTTTTATTGGTGTTGAGGGGTTTCTTGGAGGCCTGAACCCCCCCCCCCCCCTAATTAGGAATAGGGTTTAAAAGGCGGGGTCGATTTCGGCAGGATTTTCCGGAAAGCGTTTTTATTATTACGGTGGTCTTTATTTAGTAAAAGGGGGAAGTGATTACAAACCTAACCCTAAAACCCGATAACCCGATAACCCTAAGCGACAAAGGCCAGCGAAATTGTTGGAAGAATCCCGGGCGCCTTTGGATGTCGTCTGCGTGGGTAACGGCAGTGCGTTCGCGCCCCTGCGAATCTCGAGAATTACCCGCCCCACTGTGAAGATAACAGTGCAAAATAACTTGAGAAACCCTAAGCCCTAAACCATGATCCGCAAACCCTAAACTTAACAGTGAAAATGAACAAGAGGGTTGAGGCTCAGGGGAGATCTGTCAACGGATTTCTAACGGAGGTTAAAAAAGCCCTCAGGGTATGGGGCATACTCATATACGTAATATAGGGTTTGCGGGCTTATTGCAATACTACAGAGTAATGATCAAGGGGCCATAAGGAAATACTACTAGAAATTTATCCTACCCCCCCTATCTTATTGAGAGGGCACAGGACCAAAGCTATGAAAAAAAAACCCGAACCCCAATCTCTAAAGTGGGCATGAGGCCTATATATAAAGGTTGGTTGCATTGGAAGCTCCCACATAGCGTTGGATTTTTGGGTTGAGGGCGGTTTAGGGTTTAGGGTTTAGGGTTGAGGGTTTAGGGTTTAGGGTTGATGTTCATGGTCTGCTTAGCGTCTCAACTGGGTCGCAGAGGGAAAGGTGCCGCCATCATCAAGCCCTCCCTTACCCTACAGGGACCAACCTTCGAGCGTGAGCCGCCAACCACTCTTGACAGGCTCGCGTGTAGGCCTAGACTCTAAACCCTGAAACCCTAAAACCCGAAACCTTTTGCCGAACAAAACCCTGAAAAAGCTATAAGCAATCGTAAGCAAAAAGCTTCAAACCTTGAAAAAACAAAAGCACTACAACCCTAAAACCCCTAGAAGCCCCTAAACAAAACCTAAACCCTAAAACAAGCACTAAACAAACTGAAGCCCTAAAGCCCTGAAACCCCAAACCCTGCAAAGCCCTTAACAACCCTACAGCCCTAAAAAAAAAACACAAAAAAACAACAACAAAAAAAAAACTAAAACCCTGAAACCCTAAACCCCAAAAGACTCCAAAACCCTACAACCCCAAAACCCTACAGCCCTAAAAGCTCAAATAACCCCTAAACCCTAAACCCGAAGCCCCTAAACCTCTAATCCCCTAAACCCAAAACCCGAAACCCTAAACCCTGCATATGTATATATATATATGTATAGCATATATATATATACCTATATATATATATATACGTATGTTACATGAAACCACCATGTTTTATCTCATCACGCCTCTTAAAACAACCCTAAGCAAACCCTGAAAAACCCGAAAAGCAAAACCCTCAACAACACTAAAACCCTGAAATCCCCCAAATCCCAAACCATAAGCACCCTAAAATCACCCGAAAACAACCAAAAAACCCAAATCCCCTTAACCACCCTTAAACAAAAAACTCAAATAAACAAAAACAAACCTAAAAGCACAAAAGCCCCCAACGCTCTTGATGCAGTCTTTGGGGTTGAGGTTTAGGGTTTTCGGGTGGAGGGGAGCCGGGGTCAGTATTGGGTCTTGCAGTGACAAGGTAGTTGCAGGAACCTGTGACCGTCCGGGTAGAGCAGTAAAGTGTGCTGGGGGAGGGTCGAGCAGAGATGGTACTTATAGACACTATTGAGTCAACCCGAAACCCCAAAGCCCCCCAACCTTGAACTCTAAGAAGCCTAAGTAAACCCAAAACCCCAAGTACACCGGCTGTCGCGGTGCTTACAACCCAGCCTGGGCCCGGAAACGGCCATGACGGCGAGGTCCTTGGTACCCGGGCCGTCGTCATCCGCGATTCGGGTTTAGGGTGGGTGTGTATGCTTGGGCTTTGGGATATAGAATCTCGAGACGTTTGGGATTCTAGGATCTAGGGTCCAGGGTTGAACCACCCTAAACCCTGAACCCTAAACCCCTTGGTCAAAACCCTAAAAATGCCCCAACATCCTGATCGCTCACGCCCCCAGAGCCAAAGGCCCCTCGTTGTCCAGAAGGCCGGAAGTCCTAAAGTCAAAAGGCCTGAACAGCTGCGGTTTAGGGTTTCGGGTTCTGTCACAAACAAAACCCTGAAGCCCTGAACCCCCAAATGCGCAGGCCCTGAAACCCCAAAACTTTCAAACCCTGTAAGCGAGAAGCCCTAAACCCTCTCTCTAGTCCAGAAGCATCCCACGACTTTATGTAGGCTCTGACTTTCGGCCTGAACCCCATGCAAGCCCTAAACCCTAAACCCTAAACCCTGAACCCTCAACCCTCAACCCAGACATGAGATCACTCCCTTCAGTCCCAAGTCCGGTGCAGCTGCGGCTGTGGGCGCTGGGCCATTCTCCAAAGCGCCTTCGCAGGAACCAACCTCACCCTCTCAACTCTCAACCCTAAACCCTGAACCCGCGACTACTGTACCAGGCCTGGCACAGCAGTCTGCGTAGGGGGCGGCTGCGCATCTTCGATCCTCATCCAGCCCACAGCAGTCCCAAGCGCACAGAGTACAGAGTTTCGGGCTTGAGGTTTGATAAAGGATTCTCTAGGGTTTAGGGTTTGAGGTTTTTGGGTTTGGGGCTTCAACGAGGATTGTTCAGGTTTTCGAGTTTTGGGCATTAAGGGTCGTAGGTTTTTAGAATGTTTGAGGATTTTCCAGTGCTTTAGGGCTTTGGGATTTGGGGTTTGGGTCTTGAGTTGGGGACCCCAAACCCCAAACTTGAAACCCTGAATCCTCTCCCCCCCCCCCCCAAAAAAAAAAAAAGAGAGAGAGAGGAAAGCTAAACCTTAAGCCCTAAACGCTAGACCTTCAACACCTAAAACCCAAAAACCTCCTGCAAGTCCTGGCACTCCGAGGTTTCTGTCAGCACGCACTGTAACCCAACCCTGAGCCACTCAAGCATAAACCCTAAACCATATAGAGAAATATGGCTCATACGAGATTGCATTCGTTGAGGGTACACTCAACTCGAGAGCCTAAATCCCAAACCCCCTTAACACTAGGGTTTAGAGGGTTTAGAGGGTTTATAGGGTTTACAGGGGTTTAGAGGGTTTACATGGTTTATATACAGGATTCATAGGTTTTGTAGGCTGTATGGGGTGTATAGGGTTTAAAGGGTTCATAGGCATGTTAATCTTTACAGGGTTTGTAGGGATTAGGGGAGCTGAGAAACTGACTTGAGCTGCCCAGGAAGAAGCGTGTCCTGCAAGAGCATTCTCGGTGTCTTCCGCTGCGCGGGAGGAACCCCCAAAGTCACCTTAAACCCTAAACCCTAAACCCTAAACACTAAACCTTAAACCCTAAACCCAAACCCTAAACCCTGAAGTCTGTTTGTTTAGGGTTGGGGTCTGGGGGCGGAGAAAAAAAGCAGTTTCTATGGGCTACCATATGGACTTATGTAGGGCCAATGATGTCTACCTTCTCTTTCGAATCATCCAGCATCTGTTCCGCATCAACCTCAGCCAAGGGGTTTAGGAATTGCAGGTTGGGTGTGCGAGTTACTAGTTCATGGTCGGGACAAAATTGTAAACACTAGTTGTTATTCCATGTTGAGCTTAAGTACCCATTTCAATCTAACATGCTACCCCCACTAGGACAAAGTTTAGGGTTCAGGACCCCCATGAGCCTTAGCTAGCCCAAACGCAGGCATGACTTGCAGGTTTTTGACCATTTTGTCGGTATCGTTTGTATGCCAGAAGAAGCCGGAAACGAACTGGGCGTTTCCTCAAATAGAAAGTACACCTACTTTACTCCCAAATACTGTAACCCCTATTGCAGTACTTGGAGGTTCATGGGTACTTATCAGTAGGGTTCGAGGTAATTTTTATTATAACCTTGTAATCCTATTTCTAAGTCACCCTCCCACTTTCGGCAACCTCCCAAGTAGTGTAGACAATTTGAAGGGTCTGGGGTTTAGGGCAGTACCTGCCCGGTGTTCTTGGACTCGACTGAGGCGGGCCGTCGCCCCTTGCCCTGGCGAAGGCTCCTGCCGTCTGAGTCACGGTCTCAAATAGATGTAGGGGTAGGACCCGAAAAAGGGACCCTAATTTAGAGAATTACCCGTTTGCCATTTTACTTCTCGTTCTGTGAGGGCGGGGTGGGGTGGGTACGGGCAGCGCTTAGGCTGGGGGGTTGAAGGCCCTACAACCATCAAAACAAATGCAGCACTGTCTCAGAATCCCAAAACTTTCAGCTCCGAACCGGCAACAGTCTGCATCAAAACACTGAAAAAAGACCCTACGAAGTTTGGTGTTTTCGGTTGGGTTTTTGGGTGAAGCAATGCTGGGAAGCTAGATGGTCAAGTAGGGGGATGATGTATTGCGGAGCACGCAGGAACTACCAGTGTGATCCAACCCTCCACTCCTCTTTAGGCACCACTAGGAATAACCCATAAGTTTAGACACGCAGTGGCATCGGGGTTTCTGTTCGTCGGGGTGCACAGAAGCTGTCAAAGCTTTGGATGCGTTGGGCCCCCAAGACCCCAAGACCTAACCGTCCAGGTTGAGGTTTGAGGTTTATAGGATCAAGGGATTGAATTTGGGGCTTAGAATTTATTGAGCAGCCTTTCGAAAACCATGCAAATCCATCCATCAAAGCGGAAACCTCGAAAACCGGCTCGTGGATCATCCGCCCCAAGTGAGACAAAAGGAAGCGCTGAGTTTTGCAGGCATCCCAAACCCACGAGAGGGTCCAGGCAGGTGTCGTCAGTCGAGAGATCTACGAACTACACTTAAAAGCAGCACTTTCTGATTTTTACTTCCTCCCGGGCTGGGAACTCTGTCCTCCACTCTCAACAAAGTGATAGTCATCCTCGTCTTGTGGGTTTGTTACCTGAGCATTGGGATGAGCTTGCTCAGAGGCTGGTTCTTCTGCCGCTCCATCTTCCTGAGGGTCTTGGATGTTGTGCGAAGATACCGTCTTCCAAGACTCCTCCATGCCTATAGGAGAATTGGCAGCCTCTGCTGTTGCATTCTGGGCAGCTGTTCCTGGCTGATCTTCACTCGCATCTTCTGGATGTCTTTCCTGACCTGCCTGAGGGGGCACAGACAATCGTGCAGGCATTGGAGAATTGGCAGCCTCTGCTGTTGCATTCTCGGCAGCTGTTCCTGGCTGATCTTCACTCGCATCTTCTGGATGTCTTTCCTGACCCGGCAAAGGGTGCACAGCCAATTGCTCGTTTTCAACAACGGGTAGACTTCTCAGCAGGCGCTCGCAGAAGTGCTGACAGTTGAAGGACGCAACATCGTAAGTCTGGCAACCCGCCATTGCTGCCATTGCTTTCAAGGCTTTAACAACCTGCTCCATCTTCACTTCAGCTACACATTCGTAGAAGTTGCCACCGCAATGTCCGCCATGCTTGGCCAGATACGTCTGGAGGCTTTCGAAGCTTCCACTAGTAACAAGACCTTGTTTTTCAAGACCATCCTGTGTCCAACTCAAGCGGCATGCCCGAAGTTTTCCGCAGGACAGATACACAAAGTACAGCTCGTCATGCCAAGCGCCCAATACTGTCCTTTCTGTCCAAGACAGCTGATGCCCGTCAGCACCGTCGCTTCTGAACGCCTCAAGGCGTGTTGATATCTTCAGGACGGAGGTAATTTGTACATTGCCCAACCCGGAAATATCATGTGAATCAATAACGTCCGCGTTCAGCTGGGCACGCTTACACGAACTCGACACTGACGATAGCGAATTCGACGCTGACCAACGACGGCGGTCTGAACAAGAACTGAGGAAATTGACATTGCCCATGATCCCGAGCCGAGGAGGTCCGATAGCTCAGAGCGTGAACAGAGTCACATTTGCTAATTAAGCTTTACACTTAAGCTCCTAGCTTGGTCTACATCGTCCGAAGCACGATAGGGCCTGTCGCTGAGACTACAAGGACTTAGGTCTCTTCGCGACCTGAGGCCAAAATGATTGCGCGCACTGAACCCTCACCACCTTCTCAAGCGCCTTGTCACACTCTAAGTTAAGGCAGGGTTTGTGGTCGCGCGCTGTAGTCCAGGGACAAGCCATGAGCTGGAGGGTTTAGGGTTTGGGGTGTAGGGAGCGGTGTCGGGTTCGGAGAACTTAGAACTCAGACTGTTGTTTAGCAGGATCTGTGGGGTTACTCTGGCTGGTCTTCTTGTAAGTGGTTTGGGGTTTAATTAGGGAAAATCTCCCGAATTTCAGGTTATAGGGCTTCCTTAAGCCTTAAGCAGCCATCTTCAACCTGGACCGAGAGCCTGCTGATGTGAACGAGGTTTCGGTCGACCTGCGCTGGATCGCATGGGGGGTTGGGCCATGTTTGGGGCTAGTAGGGTTTAGGGTCTTAGGGCCTTAGGGTTTAGTATGCTCTAATGTTGGGCTCGCTGCAACCACCACCCCCCCCCCCCCCCCCCCCCCCCCCCCCCCCCCCCCCAGGATTTGTTCCGGCGCTGGGTCAGAACAAAAGTTTTGGGGGGCCCGGGTTGTGGTTATAAACCTTTGCGGGGGGCCTCTTCTCGGTCTCTTCTGGGCCTCTGGTGGGCCTCGGGGGTTGTTTTTTGAAAGGTTTTGATAAGGAATCGATGCTTTCGGCGGGCTCCGCAGATCAGGATATCTGCGCCAGGAGCTTGGTAGGGTTTTTCATTTTTGGGGATTATGAGTTTTTTTTTCGGGTTGCAGGTTTAGGTTTCAGGGTTCATGGCTCGACCCCAAATTCCGGATCCCTGGTTCTAAGTACGGTAGCTATGGCTATAAGTTATAACTTTACTTGTACAATCACTTATGGCCTTACTTCTAAGCAGCCCCAAGCCCTAAAACCGCAACCCTTTGACTTATACTAATACGAAACTCCAAGTAGGGCGGGCCAGCCTCGTACATCAGGCGGCCGGTCGGAAGAAACGCGTAGCCCAAGGAGAGGTAGAGACCTTGGAGGGGCACTGGAGGTGGTCCCAGGGTTTTAGGGTCTTGGTGCAGTTTAAGATCCTCGGACTAGGCATCTTGGTAGCCCAGTGGTACCCTTTACCCTTTTTTTGTTTGGTTCTTCAAGGGTTTAGGGTTGAGGGTTTAGGGTTGAGGTTTTAGGGTTTAGGGTTTGGAGTTGGAGGTTTGGGTGTTTTGGGAGCACTACAGCATTTCCGTCCTCCGCTTGCTGGCTCTTATATATATCCCGACTTACACGTGACCATGAACCTCCAAGCAAGGGGTTCTTAGGCGCCCAGGCGGCACCAAGCATCTTCGGCGAAGGCGTGCGACGTGCAAAGCACCATGCCATCTGCAGCCTCAGGCTGCGAAGAGGTTTAGGGTTACGGTTTAGGGCTTAGGGCTTAGGGTTTAGGGTATAGGGTTTAGGGCTTAGGGTTTAGAACTTGACCAGGGCTTTCGGCTTTAGGGTTGTTTGTCTGAGGCGCAGCTACCTTGTCCGTCACAGGGCTTCTGGCCTGGGCTGTAGCTGCTAGCAACATTTTTGATGCCTAAGCACACCTCAACAGAGGCCTACAGCACGGGTATCTTACGGAAGATAGCGGGAGCACTCCCTTGTGTGTGACTCCATAGGCTTTGGGCTGTAGAGTGCTTGGGCACCCCAAACCTTAAACCCTGAAACCTAGTTAAAATTCCTTTCCTTTTGTTTGGGCACCCTGAAACCTAAACCCTGAAACCTACTGAATATTCCTTTTGTTTGGGCACCCTACACCCTAACCCCTGAAACCTACTGCGTAAGATTCCTCTAGGGAGGCTTTAGAGGACTTGGGATTTGAGTGCGCCTAACTTAGGGAAACCGCAGATGTGTTGGGGTCCCCCGCGGCAAAGAGGGCCGGGAACATCGCGTCGTAGCCTGACAGGGTTTAGGGTTTAGGGTTTAGGGCTAGGGTTTAGGGCTTAGGGTTTAGGGTTTAATGTTTAGAAGGGTTTAGGGTTTAGGGTTCAGGGGTGTTTGAAAGGAGACGGAGGAGTGGCGAATCCACATAGGTACCCAATGCCATCCTGATGTGTGCGGGGATTTCCGAAAATAGGGGTACCCCTTATATCCCCCCAAACTAGTCTAGAATCCTGTTAAAGGAACCCAGAAAGGGTACCCCAATTGTTCGGAAACCTAAACCCTAAACCCTGAACCCTGAACCCTAAACCCTAAACCCTAAACCCTAAACCCTAAACCCTAAACCCTAACCCCCCCCCCCCCCCCATGTGCAGATTGCTGAAAATTCTGCGGGCCCTCTGGGTCTGTTCGGCGTGCGCGTCCAGTTTCAGGGGGGGGGGGGGGGGGCAAATGAGGGTTTAGGGTTTAGGGTTCAGGAAAAGAAGGGGCAGAGCTGAGCCGTTCAAGAAGTTGAACTTTGAAGCCTGCATCTCCCGCACCACCAAACCCAGATATCTCCAGCAACTCCCTGACCCTAAACCCTAAACCTTAAACCCTAAACCTTAAGCCCTAAACACTAAACCCTAAGCCCTAAGCCCTAAGCCCTAAGCCCTAAGCCCTAAACCCTAAACCCTAACCCCCCCCCCCCCCTTCCCGCCCCAAACCGGCACCCAGCCTGAGAGATCAGCCTCCTCCGTCCTTCCGGCAGCCACGATGTCCAGGAATGGTTGATCCACCCTCGGAGCATGTTACACTTAACGAGCCCAAAACCCTCAAAAACCCTCAAAACCCTAAACCCTAAACCCTTAATCCTAAACCCTAAACCCTAAATCCTAAACCCTAAACCCTATAACCCCTGGGCATTTCGGGGTTCGGAGCAGGGGATGGGGGGAGGGGAGCCCTAGCATTTACCATTCAGCACCCTAAACCCTAAACCCTAAACCCTAAACCCTAAACCCTAAACCCTAAACCCTAAACCCTGATTGACGCCTTGAAGAACTCAACACCCTCGTTGACTAGGGAGTTGGTTGCGACTCCGGTGAAAACTGCCTAAGACTGCGACCTTGCATCTTTGAACACTCCAGAAAGGTAGGCTTCGTGGTCTTCAGGTACTGTATAGGTTACAAGCTTTACAGGGATTATGGGGGTTGCTGCTGCTTCGCGAAAAATGCCGACAACACAGATGTACAGTACAGGTGGAGGCTCACACGCTGCGTTGCAGAGATACATATTTGTTTATGTTTTTTCTCTAGGTGTAGGCAGAAGCTCCACCCATCAGCCCGCCAGCCCTGAACACAACCCTCTGACCCCAAAGCTTAATTAATTTGGTGGATTTCAATCCTACTCCCCTTAGAACCCTTAATAAAATAGTATGTTTAATATCCTCTTGGGTTTTATATGAACAAAAATAAACCAATTCCCAAGGGGGGATATAGAATCTATAGTGGATCGGCAAGGCTTGTGGGTTACTTGATGTCGCCTTTTTTCGGCCGGTCGCCTGCAGCACAACAGCGGCTTCCCAAATGGAGATGTTTAACGTTAAAAAAGCCTTTTAGGTTTTATAACGTTACAAAACCTATTTAGGGTTTAGGTTTTTTTTTAACGTTTAAAACCCCTAGGTGCAAGCACAAACAGGGGCTTCTTACAAAGCCTAGGACAGCTTCCATTAAAGGCACATGGGGAAGCATAAACGGGATTTGTGGTGGTGCATGGTTGGGCTCCATGTAATTTCTTTCAAACCACACTTCAACCATAATAGTAGGGCATATAAACCCCCTTTATTGCAGGGTCGGAATAAGTACTCATAGCATTTCCTGATTGTCCTCTTAGAATCATACGAGAATCACTCCCCAAAACCCTGTTCTAATCATGAAGGCGCCTATGTTAGTTGGGGGTGCGCAGGTAAACCTCTAAACCCTAAACCCTAAACCCTAAACCCTAAACCCTAAGTTAAACCCTAAACCCTAACCTAAGCTGGGGATGTTTCGGGCTACAGGGCACCGGGACACCGCGCTCTTCAGGTTCCTCTTCCCCTTCGCCTTCCAAGGCGTTGCCGGTCGCCTGCAGGTTCAGGTTTAGGGTTTAGGGTTTAGGGTTTAGGGTTTAGGGTTTAGGGTTTAGGGTTTAGGGTTTAGGGTTTAGGGTTTAGGGTTTAGGGTTTAGGGTTTGCGGTTCGGGATTAGGGTGGCACGACATCCTCAACCCCCAACAGTACCTGCCCCAAGTATCCTTTAATAAAGGGGACTTGTATACCCTACAGGGTGGGGCCCCCTAGTTATAAGTAGAGTTATAAGGGCCCTAAATTGGGTTATAAGGACCCTAAGTTAGGTTATAAGTCCCTTAACTACAGTTAGTATAGTAAGGGGGCCCCACCCTGTATGGATAAAGGGGCAGTTGGGGGTTGCTGGTAAACCTCTCAACCCTGAAGCCCTCAAAGGCCCCGAACCCTAAACCCTACTCCCGCAAAACCTGAAGGTCTTGCAGCCGAAAGCGAAAGCCTAGAAAGCCCAAAAAGAGCCTGCCTGAAGCCTTAAAATTCTAAGAAACCTGCGGCAACCCAACAAGGGTGACCCAAACCCCAAGCGACAAACTCTCAACCTAAACCCTAAACCATAAACCCTGAACCCTGAACCCTAAACCCTAAACCCTAAACCCTGAACCCACAAAAACCCAAATCCTGATGAGTGCGCAGTGCGAGCCTCAGACCATGCCGCCAAATCTTAGTGGAAGCACAGGACATCACATAGGGTTTAGGGTTTAGGGTTAGGGTTTAGGGTTTAGGGTTTAGGGTTTAGGGTTTAGGGTTTAGGGTTTAGGGTTTAGGGTTTAGGGTTTAGGGTTTAGGGTTTAGGGTTTAGGGTTTAGGGTTTCGGGGTTAGGGTTTAGGGTTTAGGGTTTAGGGTTTAGGGTTTAGGGTTTAGGGTTTAGGGTTTAGGGTTTAGGGTTTAGGGTTTAGGGTTTAGGGCTGCATGGGAATCTTCTTCCTCCCCTCCTCCTAGAATTCACCCCATCCCCCCCTTAAAAAGGGAACAAGACATCGGACGCCGGAAGGCAGGGGCGGATCTTCCGGCATCGCAAGGGCTGGTGGGTTTCAAAGGGGTCTTCGTGACAGGCAGAGGCGGGTAGTCATCCCTCAGCACCAAACCGTTTGGGGCCGAAGACTTCGGGTTTTGGGGGGGGGGGGGGGGGGACATGTAGGCTTAGTTGCAGAGTTCATAAGCCCCCCAAAAAGTGTACACCTTCAGTTCCATAGGGTTATATAGAATCCCAAAAAGTGTAAAGTGTACTCACTCAGCTACTAAGTAGGCTAAACCCCTCAACACAAGAACAAACCAAAACTCATGGACTGCTAGCATGGCTTGGGCTTCAGGGTTCAGGGTTCAGGATTTAGGATTTAGGGGTAACGGTTTAGGGGTTTAGGGGTTTACGGGTTTAGGGTTTATAAAGTGTGTGTGTGGGGAACCTGAGTCTCAAAAGGTATAGTTCTGTTTATGTTAGGTTGTTCTTTTGCGTTGCTGTTTGTGACATCATCAATACTGCAAGCTGTGCATTGGTTCACTTTGTGAAGACCCTTCATAGTATACGCTGTTCATGGTGCTGTGCCGCAATTTTCGCCCGAACACACCCTTAATATTAAATGTGCCTTGGGTCGCATTAGCTCTTTTGTCTGAGCCTGTTGAATGAACATTTTGAGTTTTTGATCTCCCTGACGGAGTGAATCTCAAGACTTGTCAGTTTCCGAGACTGTTCGGTGTCAAGTGTGTGTGTGTGTGTGTGTGTGTGCGCGTGTGTGCGTGTGTTCGTACGGGTGACTTCAATCATGGACCCTGTAAGGGGTCCTGAAGTACAGGAAGGTACTAGAACAAGAACCCCAGAAGACCGCTGGAAGAGTCGAATCCTGAAGGCTTAAACTCGCGAGTGAGCTTAGGATGTAGGGTTCAGGGTTTAGGGTTACACAAAACCCTAAACCCTAAACCCTAAACCGCCAAACCGCCAGACCGCTAAACCTTCCCCAGTCCAGCACTCAGCCACACGCTCGAGAGCCCCCTGCGATCCATGAGGTTGGCGAAGGAGCACCTGCACCGGACTGCAGCGCACAGCCATAGCGACTAGAACCCTTAAACTAAAACTCTGATAGCTAAAACCTTAAACTAGAGCCCTTTCCAGATCCCCAAAGGTACTATAGCCCTAACATCCTGAACAAAACCCAAACAATCCCCAAAGCCCCCCCTAAAACTCTAAGACCCTAAGACCCTAAGACCCTAAGACCCTAAGACCCTACGACCCTAAAACCCTAAAACCCTAAAACCCTAAAACCCTAAAACCCTAAAACCCTAAAACCCTAAAACCCTAACAAGCAAATTTTCTTTCGGTGTCGATCAATGTCATGATGAGTAGACTTGTCTCTCGCGTAAACGTGTTAGAGCCTCAGGGTGGCAGGCTTAGGGTTGATATCATGGGTTCCCCTATACTACCCCCCTCTATACTACCCCCCCCCCCTAGGTTCCCCCCATGATTAAGGCTACCTAGGGATAATTAAGCTTAATTAAGGTTGTTTAAGGGGGAACCTAAGGGAGGGGGGGCTAGTATAGAGGGGGGCGGTAGGGGAACCCATGATGATATGGTTTACATAGAGTTCAGGGGGTTGTAGGGTTTAGGGCTGCTAGGTTAGGGGGTTTGGGCTTCGGTGTTTAGAGTTGCACTAAGCCCTTAACCTTGACTCCCAACTCCCTTCCTGAAAACCCTTAGTCCTGAATACGGTCTGAACACCTCAATGAATTTGCTTAAACACCCTAAACCCTAAACCCTAAACCCTAAGTCCTAAACGCTAAACCCTAAACCCTAAACCCTGAACCCTAAACCCTAAGCCCTAAACCCTAAACTTCCCAACTTCCTAAGCCCTAAACTCTAAGCCCTACACGCAAAGTCAATACCCGGACAAAGCATACCGGGGACCCGAACCTCCGATTCTGTGGGCTGGGCCTGGGACATGGCGGGGGTTTAGGGTTTAGGGTTTAGGGTTTAGGGTTTAGGGTTTAGGGTTTAGAGATTGGGGTTTAGGGTTTAGGGTTTAGGGCTTGGAGTCTAGGAGTTCTTGGGTGTTTGGTTCGGAGTGTGGGTCTGTAGTTCAGGGTGCAGGCTTAAGGGTTTCTGAAGGGTTTAGGGTTTAGGGTTTAGGGTGTGGGGTTTAGGGTTAGGGTTCGAGGTTTCAGGGTAGGATTGGAGTTTAAGGCTCGGCTTTAGGGATATTGCTTTTGTAGCAGCGACCCTCACCCTCGCCACCAAACTGCCAACCATACACAACATCATAGAATGCTATACCCCCGCTCAAATGCACAAGCAACGCCCTCCAAAATGCACTCTCCATTACGCATCCTAGAGTGGATGCTCAGCCCATCAAACAGGGGCATCTTTTCTGAGTGCTTTGGCACAAAGGCGTGCCCTCTGGAAGTGCCTTGACCTGTGTTGAGTTTCACACTAAACCCTAAACCCTGAACCCTACACCCTGAACCCTAAACCCTGAACCCTGAACCCTAAACCCTAAACCCTAGTCCCTAAACCCTAAACCCCAAACCCCGCATTCGGCTCGCGGCTCGGCGAGGCTTTCCAGGAGGCCCTGCAGCAGAGCGTTTTGTGTGCGAGTTTCGGGGGTTTAGGGTTTAGGGTTTAGGGTTTAGGGTTTAGGGTTTAGGGTTTAGGGTTTAGGGTTTAGGGTTTAGGGTATAGGGTTTAGGGCTACGCCTTTTTGGAGGTTCCCACTTGGGGTATATGAAGGATACATACCCCTGTTGTGTTTTGTAAAATACTTGGGGTACATTAAGGACACGTACCACTATTGCGGGAATACCCATGTAGGGTTGTCGCTACCCCAGATAGGTTTAGGGAGGCCTTCTGAAACCCTGAGAAAGGCGGTTCAGGTTTCGGGGCTTTCGGGTTCGGGTTCGGGTTTGGGTCTTAAGAGTCAGTGTCCCTGCAGCCCTAAGGACCGCAGCCCAAAATGATGTGGAGCTAGAAAACAATAAACTAAACCCTAGAGCTTTTAAACCGTAAGACCCCTTAAAACCTCAAACGGTTTAACGCCCCTTTTGATGAATTTCTTGCAATTCATTCATAATGGACGTGAATCATCTCCCTGAACCCTAAACCCTAAACCCTAAACTCTACACCCCTAAGCCCCAAGACCCGGTCGTCCCTGGCTCGGAGCCTCTGGCTCGACCCAGATGTCCTCCTTCGACGGCGTGACCTTCTCCTCTAGGCGAGCCTGATCAAAG